>KK499777.1:2120385-2259059 GCA_000688715.1 Glossina pallidipes
TAGGTTAAGTGTCATATAATTTGACGAGCACCATGCCACCAATTTATTGTCAGTTTAAAGCTGATGTGCTTGCGATTCTAAGGAAAAAGAAGAAAACAGTTTCACATCATCAGCATACAGTAAGATCTGGCTAGATTTAATCGCCGAAGGCAAGTCATTAATGTATAGATTAAATAAAATGGGTCCTAAGTGGCTACCTTGAGGTACTCCTGACGAAACGTGGAATTCATATAAAGTGGTGAAGTTAAACAAAACCCTGAATGACCTATTATGCAGATAAGAGCTTATCCATTTCACTAAATGGGAAGGGAAGCCAGCGGCTTGAAGTTTTAATTAATAAATTATAAAATTCCTTTTAGCATAAAAATTAATGTTAAGAATATTTTCTCAAAAACTTTTGAGTCGATAGCAGTAAAACTATAAGAACGAGAGCTTTTGAAAATGTATGGAACCATTTTGCAAAAAATGCACCGACGTTGGTAAGACTTTTGCAAGTAGTCTTTTCCGAACGGTTTTGTTTTTGTTATTGCTTGTTTCTTTGCAATACGTAGCCTAGATTTTACCGCAAAACTACGCTTTTTTATGCAACCTTTCCACAAATTCAAATATCAATTGGTTCTTTTTTTAATTCACTCACGTACGAGGTGTGCTCACTTGCTAATAGAAAATAATTGCTTCTTTGATTTCAGTTAAGTTTTCCTCTCTATAGGCGAGATCGACTATTAAACACCCACACCACTTCGCCTAATATAATCCTTCATCAAACTTCAGAAAATTATACTTAGTTTCCGGATTGGGAACTAGCTGCAGTTTTCATAGGCGAATCCAAATTAATCAAAAATTAGTCTTCGTTTCGAAGACTTTGTTATTATTTTCTAATTTTCATATTAATAGACTACCAATTACCTTCTTTTTATTGCCTTAAAAGGCTCGCTTTTCATGAGAACTCTTATGGAGTGTGGCGTAATTATTTTGATGTATTTGCTTATTTATTTTTTTATTATTTTTAGTTCACCTAAAGTAAATTAACAGTCGAATTCAATTGACTCTTAGAAGTAAATCTTATACTAATTAATAATATAAAGTATATAAGAGTAAAAAAAAAAAAAATAATAATAATTAAATAATAATTCATGTATAAAAAAATAAAAAAGAAAAAAGAGCATAAAAGCACGTACACAATTATCACCGAGGCACACCCACAATCAGTGCAGAACCAAATTGCAAGTGAATCCTAGCCATCTAAGCCACCATGCAAAAGCTGGGCCACCGATACGGTTAGCAACAGCAATTAGTTTTCGAATCGTAATGAAATATTAAGATTGCAAGTTAACTTAAGTGCGACATGCGAAAATCGCGCGTATTATGCTTAATAATTGTTTTGGTAGACTTTAAAAAGTCCGATATTGAGATTAAGTGATAGACATCGTTTAGCTTTCCACAAACAACTTTGAAGGGATTAAACCGCTCATAATTATACTTACATTGACTAAACTTAACGAACATAAAATGCCTACAGAGGCGAGTACTGACATTCAAATTTACCTGACCAAGTAATGTGGACGAATCGATAGTACCATTTATCCATAAATAAGTGTACGCTTCTTATGTGCTAGTAAGCGAACCTATATCCTTTTTATAATGTAAGGATCCTTAAAATCTCTCTGAACCACCTTCTAATGAAAATAAGAGCGGATCTAGCTTCACTTGAAGAAGCCTCAATTTGCAAACTAAAACGTAATCTTTGGTCGAATAAATCGATGAACGAATCGACTTTTTCCGACTTGTGTGAATCAATGAAATACTCAGTGGCGAATGAGTTCCTCCTCGAATATGAAAGCTTCTTGGATTTTTTTAGATTTAATTTCAGAAAATTTAGCGAGCACCGTATAACCAATTTATTTAGGTCAGTTTGAAGCTGATACGATTGCGATTCCATGGAGAAGGAAGCTTAACACCGTCAGCGTATATTAGGATCTGGGTGGATTTAATCACTGATAGGAGATCATTAATGTATAAATTAAATGAAAGAGGCCCTAAGTGGCCGCCTTGGGGAAAGCCAGGTGTCGTGGGAAATTCATCCGAGATGATGAAGTCAAAAAGATAAGAGCTTATCCATTTCGCTAAGTACGAAGCAAAGCCAGAAGCTTGGAGTTTGTAGATCAATAAGTGATGGTTGACTAAGTCAACCGCTTTACTAAAATCAATATATACGACATCCGTGCGAGAGCCGCTAGAAAAAGCCTTGGAAACGTGGCAAGTAAGCTCTAAGAGATTCGTAACAGTTGGTCTTCCTTTCCGAAAGCCATGCTACAATGGAGGAATATACGATTTGATAACAAAAACTGAATGCTGAGTAACAATTTGCTCGAAGTTGGTGATGTTTTTATAGTTCTCAACGTGATGTCTGTCTCTACATTAGTGAAGCGGAATAAGAAAATTACTCCACCAACACAAAGGAAAAACACCCGATTTCAAGGACTAATTAAAAATCATTGAAATAGCACCACATAGCTCGAGAGAGTATGATTTAAATACACACGACGGAATCCCATCAGTTCCTGGCGCAGAACTTTCAGAGACCGCAAACCATGTAAAACATCATTTTCTGGATGTATTCAGCAAAGAGATTTGAGGTTTCAGTATCACCAGAGCCATTGAGAGAACCATGCGAGGGATATATGGAGATTTTTCTTTCGGAGTCGACCAACTTAAAAAAATATTTAGAATTAACAAGCATGAGGATTTTATTAATTGAAGGCATAGTCATAAGAAAAACCTCTTTTCATAAATTTTTTCAAAACTTTGTTTTTACTATTTTTCTTATATTTAATAGTTTTATTAAAGCATGGCGGGCTCATGCTTCGAAGGCGAAGTTGCTTCATTGGAACGGATGCAGAAATACATTATAGAACGACGAAGGTAGGATTTTAATATTCACAGGAAATAAATCGAGCGTAATGTGGGAAAGGTAAGATTTAAACAGTAAGATATTGATTTTGTTAAAATCGGTATGTTTGTTTAAGTAAGTTCGAGTTGACGCATTGAAATGGTTCAACGAACCATTATGCCTGTAATAAAAAGAAATGCACATTGTTGGATGATACGCATCCTCAAGTAAACTGAAAGCTGAACCGACCAGTCTAACCGTGGATGAGTGAATTGTTAATTATATGAATGGACGTAAGACGGACGTATGGACAGATATTCATGCATGATTGACAAAATAGTTCTGAACCGATCGACAACGAACTGGAAAAAAGTGCTGTCATCAGTTGATATCTCAAGTATGTCTGGCATCGGCTAACTGTCGGTTTGTTCGTTGTTAGTGGTCAAGTAGCAGTGGAGCAAGTGCAATAATCCCCCAATTGTATTTTGTTTAAGTGTCTGTGAGACACTGTCATGATTAGAATTAAAAAAAAAATTTGTTTGTTTGGATTCGTGCTAGAATAAAAACTCGTGTAAAAAGAGTGTTTATATTCTCATCGGCGAACCGTGTTATTTTAAAAGCGTGGGTGATTGTATATGCGGCTTAAACCGACTTCTAGATATAGGTTTTATTTAATTTCTACTCTGACATTGTTGAGCACACCGATACGATCTCCAGTCATGATTGGCATTACTGCCAATGCTTTTCGATTTATAAAAGGATTCTCATCCGGTTGGTAAAAATATTAGTCTTTTTTTTTTACTTTAACGAAAAGAGAGTCCATTGCAATGAAACTCTTGCCTTGGTTCATAAAGATTGTAAGAAAATTACACAAAAAATAGAGAACATAACCTATCTACATACTTATCTGTCTATTAACAGCACAACCATGCCATTAATTGATATTTCCAGAGATTAGTTTTTGTTCGTGTCCGCTTGAAAGGATTCAGTTTGCTAAACAAATAAATAGGATTTTTTTTTTTTTTATCAAAAAGATGTAATGTTTTTTCCATCCAAAGTCTTTAATGATATCGTTTTAAAATGTTTTCCATTTTCCTTACAACTAAGCGTTTTTATTAACACTTATAAAAGTGCAGATGTGACTTTATTCAAAGTCCTTTGTTATGCTAATATCAAGGTGAAATATGTCAAAAGAAAATCCTTGTCTTTTGCGATGTAAAGGAGCTTTATGATCCAAATAAGACAAGAGCATCTTCTACTACGTAGATAACTAAGTCTTGACAAAACAGTTGAAGGAACTCATTAATTTAAACGTAATTTTAAGGTTTTAAATTTTGTTTTGTTTTTTAATGTATTTCGATTTATTCTAAAGAGTTTACAAAGTATTATTTTAATAATTAAAACTCTTATCTTTATGACCCCAGCTGTGGCGGGACCTTATCAACTTGAATGTACTAAGTTAATGTATTAAGTAAAAAAAAAGAAGAAGAAAAATTTCGAATTAATTTAGTTTGCAAGTGTGTAGCATAATTTTAGGAGCGGCTGAAAAATAAAGTTTTTAAAAAATTTCTGGGCTTGTTAATCAAGTAATTTATCTGCATACCTTAAGGCTGAATAGATGTGAACTTATATATTTATGTATATGTATAGACCTCGTTCTTCATGTTAACAATAACGCAACATTGTCATTAAATCGTATTTGACAGCGCTGCAGAAAAATACAAAGAAAGGGAAAGTTTTCTTCTGGCAAAACATGTATGAAAAGAAAATTTTATTAAAAATTTACATAAATAGCTCTTGTGTGCCACATGGAATATGCATAAGTACTTCTACTTGCAACAGTTTAATATCTGTGCATGCACACACACACGTACACACACACATATATATATATATATATATATAGATATATATATATACAATATATATATATATGCATACATTATAGTCGCTCATAAACGGTTACGTGAGAAATAGAAAGAACGTAAATGTGACATCTTACGCTATATATACATATATTTTTTTTTTTGTTTTTTTTTTTTTTGTAAAACAAAATATGAAACCATAAGAGAACATAAAAAAAGAATTCCATTTAATAGATAGCAAAAATTTTTATGAGTGAAAGTGTCACACACATCATAAAAACAAAAAGAAAGAAAGTAAAAGAATTTTAAACTACGAAGCTTTGGGAAATTTACTTGCATAAATAAATTCTTCATTATGAAAAACCACTTTTTCGTTTTTATTGTTATGCATGCTTTGACCTGCAGTTCTTCCTTTTTACATTTACCAACATGATTTATCAATATTTAAATATTGGTATATCGCGATACATTTATGCATAAATATTTAGGCTCAGCTGTCTGCTAAAGTCAACTTTGTATGCATACACACACAAATCAACAATGTGGACAACTTTGTCATATGTAGATTTTTCAAAATATCATACATATTCAATGTATTTGGTATGTTCCACGTCTGATCGATCACGCACATTTTGCATACATCACTTGCTGCTACCCCATTGACATTACAATGCAATAACGGAGCATATTGATTAAAGAACGCAGGTTATGTATTCAGGTTAAGATTTTCGGATTTATTTTACGGTGATCGTTAATCCAATTGCCTGAGTGTGCTCACTTTCATGTACCCATTTTTTTTTCAAAGCGGTCTTTACTTTATGCCTAAAATAGTCAATTCTTCAATGTGTAAATATCCACGCAAGCTGCTGCGATATATAATTTCGTGAATGTCCATCCATTTTTAATGCCCTAAATCACTGTGGCGCATGGATATGTTCACTTTGTGCGGATGCGTACAGCACCCAGAAGGACTTCATATAGACTCACCTTGTACATATCTTCTTCCTTTTTTTTTTTTTGCTATGCAAGCTGGACGTAGAAATCTTCGAAAGATACTGCTGCCCCGTACCAGCAACACGCATGATTCGCGATTCGCCTAAATACTACTACTTGCCCTTTCCCCCACACCCCCACACACACACATCTTCAATCGCTCTTCTCCACAGGATCACCGCTAGGTATTACTTCGGGGGGACTGATTGCAATTGGCGCTCTTCGTTTAGTGGGGCCTTAGTGGACTTCCCTATTGGCTTCCACTTCTTCTTCCCTTTATCCGCTGCCTCCTTAAGCGGCATAACTCATGTATCACTTTTGTCGCAATACTGTTGATTTTGTCCGGGCGTCTAGGCGGTCGGGCATGTTGCTATATATCTCATGTGGCGCCCATCTAGGTCGTTCAAATGCCTCAAATCTTGGAAAGCCCAACATTGCCCTTCCCATCCCTCTTCCCACCAGTCCGGACATACTGACGACTTGTCGTGACCCAAATCTGTGTAGGTGGCATCGAAAGCAGCCATGACCACTCAAAAACTGCGTGAGATAGTAATTTACCTTTACACATCGGTACGTTGGGATGAGCGAGAACGTGGACATTCCTTTGCATGCGCTTTCCCATTGTCACCATTTCTTTTGGCCTAAACACGAGCGCTCTTCCACTTTTTTGACCATTACCCATGCAACGCCTTATTTTGAGAAGTGATTAGATGAATAACTGCATTAAGCGAAAGAGTGTAGGGCATTTAATGGCGGGCTGTGGCTTTTGCTTGTTTTATTTTTGTGTCTGGATATTTTATTTTTTCTATTAACCTATTTCCGCACAATGCTCTTAGAAAATGGTATGAAAGCAGAAACACTAAGCACTTGCCTTTCAAGCACTCTCCTCTCAGCTTCATGTGAATCTAGATTCATTTACTATTTATGTTTAAAAGCACCAAAAATTGATTTGTTTTCTGGCTATGCAGAAACTTTATAACTTCACCTAAAAACTAATATTATTAAGCGTAAGCCGTCTTTTTACAAATGGCTGGATATGTTGCTATCACGCTTTTCGTAAAGATCGCATTTACAGATATAGAAGTACAGGCTTGGGAGTGGATTATAGCCTAGTGGCCGTTAACTGGGCTCTTGGTATGACATATGTCATTAGTTGGAAGTTAAAAAAAAGCTCCCAAGCTTCCGGCTTTAGATCGTGAAATTCGAGTCAAGAGTTGTCAAGAATTAATAATAAATATTTCAGTTGCTGTTAAATCACTTCGTTTGTATTTCAGGATTTTATGTCATGTACTTGCTTCTCTTTTTCTTTTTTAAACAGATATTAAAATAAAAAGTACAATTATTGCACCGAAAAAAAGCATTTACAACGTTAGGTGGTAATAAATTCGGCCTAAGCCGATTATAACTTTCCTTTTATCCCTGTTGTATTGGAGCCAAAATAATTTATTTGCATATTTTAGTCGATGCTTTAAATTTACTCAATGTCGCTTTTCATTTTTTTGTTTTTTTGTAAATTTATATTTAAACGTTATGTTTTTATGAATTTATTCATTCATATATATATTACCGAATGATGCAAAAACTTTTATTTATTATTTCTTTTTTATTTGGCTTTTTTCCTCTTTTTTGGTAACTTACCGCGTAGGGAAACTTGTTATTATTTGTTTTTCGTTACTTTATATTTTTATTTTGCTATCTCGTGAATATTATCATACATGTTTGGTTCTATATTTCAATGACCCACTTACATATGATCAGTTTATTTTTTCGTTTTTTTTTGGCTTTTATTTCATATTTTCTAGGATGCATTTTTTCGACTTTTTTACATAGTAAATAAAAAGTGATTTTCAATTATTTATTTTGTAAAAATATTATTAAAAAAACGAAAAAAAAAAATCCAGCCTGAACATTTAAAATATTTTATTAAAAGGTTTATAATGGTATGGATTTAAAAAAAGGGAATCTTCTTTAAAGGCTTTTACAATTGTTTACTTTTAGAATGTTATTATTAACAAAATGAAGAGCATATATTTAGAGGTTAGTTGAAGCTAAATGTTATATATATTGTTTTATTTTTACACCCTACATCACTTATGGTACAAGGGTATGGTAAATTTGCAGGGATGTGGAGGGTTGCATGGTGTGAGATAGAGCCTTTTAGCATACCGATCAGCTTATCCGTCCGTCTGACCGTCTTGATTTCTTATTTTCCAGATCATGTACTTTGACAAAATTTGCTACATTGGTGTGTTTTGGCCAAATAATGAACGTTATTCAAAATGGTTCGGATCCCCAAGTCGAACAACATGTTCGACAATCTCGCCTTATTTTCAAAAGTCGTTATATAAACAACTATAGGGTAAGGTAGGATATCCAATAGTGGGCCGTGGCTCACTATAGTGTTTTTACTTTGTGCTTAAATTATATTGAGCTTAAGTTAAGTTAATAATAAAATAAAAATTGATTGTTGCGCTTACTTTGCTGTTTAAATTAAATAACTATAGCTTATAACTTGACTATTCAAATTAAATAACTACAATAATAATAATAAATAATCAATTAAGTAATAAATCAAGTAATATTTGCAAAAGAGATCAATGGGTATCGTTTTCTCAAAAATTAAACGCTTAGACGAAAATGAATGCCGCAAATATAAAGGCTTACAAAAACTACTCCGGCAATTTTTCTTTACTAACCGTTTGCTAGCAACAATATTGTCCATGATTATTAAAAATCTGATTCAACTTATATTTTCAAAATATCTTGTCAGACTGAATCGTAACGTAAACCTTTTTTATTTTATTTAAAATTCCGCAAATTATTTTCCTAAATTTGCCAAATTTATATAATTTCTTTTCATTTACTTAAAAATCGCATCTGTGGTGTTACGTTGTTCCCTCACCTTGTTCTAATAATATTATTATTAATATATAGATGCTTGTATGTATCTATTTTGATCATTTTTTCGCTTGAAAAAGGCATTGATTGAGGAACATTGGTACAATTTATATCAATCAAAATATTTTCTATCATTTTTTATAACTTTTTCTCATTTTTCTAGCAACATGGCGAAAGCGCGTCGAAAGAAGCATGTTGGTTTGGCAGCGATCCAAACATTCACCTATTTTTGCACTTCTTAAACATTTTGAAACTGCGTGCCAGCCTAGCCATGCTGCTTCAATCTGAACAAGTGGTAACCACAAGCCGCTATCAGGTGAGTACGTTGCCTTTTGGCCTGCGAGAGTGTATCCTTCATAACTCTTGCAACCTGTGGCCCAGCGTTGTCATGCAAGAAGATGACTTTGCGTCTGTTAACCGCTATCGCGGGTCCGTCGTGCAACAATTGATCGTTTAATTTATTCAATTGACGTCGTCAGTAACAGCTTCATTCGATTTTAGTAGCTCGTAATACACTATACTCTTGCTGATCCAACAAGATGCACAGTAAAACTTTATGGTCATGAATATTCCGCTTCGATGTCGACATGGATGGTTCTCCTGGACTAACCGTGGACTTGCGGTTAGGATTTTTTTTTGCCTCGCAAGCAATCAAACGGTTCGAAATGGCATTTTCAGTCAATTCGTATGGCAGCCGTTCTCGCCCCTTTTCCAGTTTCCTTTCGCATTTCGAAAGATTTTTGAAAGTTCGAGCCGGGTTTTCGTCCAATAAAACTTGCAACTCATTGTCTGCGAAGGTTTTTGATCATTGACGTTAAAATCAAAACAACCACTTTTAAACCATTAAAACCAAAACTGACAATTGGGATGTGATGGGGCAGCATCCTCATAAGCTTCTAAAAGTTCTTGATGAGTTTCAGCAGCAGATTGCTTCAAATCAAACAAACATAATGAATATCGAAAATGAAATTTTGAACGTTCCGTGATTAGCGTCTGTATCAATATTCCTAAAGGGGAAATTATTATTTTATGTAGAGAAAGGTTTAAACTACCGAATTAAGTCGTGGTGTGCATCGACACTTTGCATGAGTTTATCATTTTCATCAATACACGTAAGCATTAATTCGTCAATCTCAAAGAAATAAATTCTAGGATTAATGAGTCAGTAAGTAAGTAATAGCTACCAATTATCGGCAATTTTTGTAAAAAGGTAGACTACCTGGTAGTGTAATTGCTTTAATTAAGTCAAATATGTTATTGACGCTACATTCTCTGATATCCGTTGGCCTAGACGCTAAAGTCAGTGTCGTGTTAAAAACTTTCAAGTTTAAAGTTATACGAAGAAAATGAAAGGGAACTTTTAAACCCCTTTCTTAAACCCCTTGATTAAAGAAAAATAGCGTTTAAAGGTTTTAGTTTTTGCCAAAAGCAGAAAGAAAAATATGTGTGCGAGGAATCGGAAAAAAGAAAAGAGTAAGATGGCCGGTCTGAAGGTCGTAAAATGAAAAGAAGAAACTTGATCAATTTTAAGTGGTTGCGAAAGAATAAAAATTATTGATGTTGTCAAGGAAATACAATGTGAATCCATTGACAGAAACAAAAGAAATAAAGAGAGGCATTATTTTATGCTCAACAACAATAATGATAACTGAAGATAAAGTGCAGAGAACGGAGCACTAGCGCTTAAGGCCTTTATTATAAATAAACAAATATAAAATTTTGTAATTTTCCACTTAACACTTGTCGTGCTTATGATCTCACAAAACCTAGGGAAATATCATCAACATGATGTTGCCTTTAGATAGGTATACAGATAAGTAATTATTTGTTTTTGATCGCGATGTAAAGATAATAAGAAAATAAAAGCATAAAAATTTGGCAAACTAATTAAGAACTTCGAATGTTTGATTATCGTGCTGACGTTTTGGTTAAATATCAAAATTGTATAGAACATATTTTTCCTTCTGGTTGAAGAAGTGGCCATTTTGTAATAATTAATACTCCCGAGAAATTATCGATAAAAGAAGCATGTAACCATCGATTTGTGATGTAAAGAAAAACAAGGCGTGCAGCCCTACTATTTCACACATTTTAATTGAAAACCTCCACTAAACTATAAAAGAAGAAAATATGACGGCGATAGTTCAGGGTAATAATGCAAAAATAAAAAAAACAAATGGGGTTTGCATGTTAAGGCAATAGCAGTTAAGGAGGGGGAAAGGAAGAGAGACACAATGGAAGGCGGAACAGAGGTAGGGAGATGTTATTTCCTCTTTTAATAGTATGTTGGTTGGCTGTCGCGTAGCCAAGTTCGCGGGTTCGAACCTCAGTGCGGTAGACCATACTTGGTCGTAGCTATAGTAAGTGATCATTAGCTGAGGCAAAAGACTTATAGATTGAACACACATTTAATAAACAAGAAAGAGGCACACAACCTATCAAATTCAATTAAAAATCTCGAAGCTATGCTAAAAGCATAAAAAAAAAACATTTATACAGCAGATGGCTCTGGCGACTGAGTTTTAAGATGATTGGACTATAAGTCCTTTTTCAAATAAACTCTTGAAAGTTTTTCGTATTATTTGTAAAAGTTTTTCATTTTTATTGCCTAACTTTGGGCTTTTAGTTGTTGTTACTAAATACATCTTAAAGAAGTTTTGCTGAATTCCTTTTAATTTTCATTACGAGCGATTTTAAGTTTATATTGCTTTACTAGAAGGTTTAAAAAAAATGTTTTTCAACGATAGCAAATACGTGAACATAATTTACATATTTATGATTGCTTTAAAAAAATGTTGAGAAAACTTATCCCTTGTCTTCCTTTTCAGCATCAACATTGCAAAAAAGAAAATAAATATTTATGCTGTGGTTGATGATATCATTGAAACATTATTACTATGTATATATATATTATTCGTTTTTTCATACTTTCTGTTGTATCGTTTCATTGAAGGAATGAAAAGCATGGACTAAGATTGAGACGGCGACGTCGCAAATATGGCCAAAACAATTGCTTCCAAATACACGAAACTGATGTGAAATTCCTGAAAAAACATAATAACGGCGAATGGTGTCTTTATAAGCTCGTGTGTGTAAAGTAATGGCATTTTGCATATTATGAAAATTTTATAAATATTCTTATTCTTCAATCTTCCATTTTAAACAAGGGGATACTTTGACGTACAAAATTTCGCAATTTCTTAGTATGCGAACAGTAATAGTAAATGAAATTTTTTCACGATGACATTTTTATTAAAAATCGTTCTGATAGCAGTAGTTACAGCAAAACAAAAAAAAATGTATATATTCATATATTATATAATATTTTCATAAAACTAAATTGGTTTTTCGCATTTCCCCATAAATCCAAAAAAAGAGAAAAAAATAACAGTGTAACCTGCTACGAATCGTAGATACCCTTTAGTAACTTGATTACATTATAAAGGTCAACGAAAACGGCTCTTGCATAATGATGTTAAGTGTCCCCATTATAACTTTCAGTTTATTGCGCCGGCCAATATTAATTAATGACTCGCTCACGAAAGCTTTTGAACGCAGCCTAATTACAAATGGCGAATAACTTTAATGTTAACTGTTGTACTGTCTACAATTCTTGTTTGTTTGTTTGTTTGTTTGTTTTGGAAGTCGCTGCGTAAACAAAAACGGACTTAACGTAAAAATATAAATTGTTAGGAATATGTAAGGAGCTACGTTGCAAGTTGGTCATATCGAGAATTTCGAAATAAAACCACTTAGAAAATTATATTCGGCCTTGGCCTCTCCTATACCCACCAGCTTTATGCTAAAATAGTTTGTGCAAATATTTCTTAGTGCAGTCTCCGAGTAACGAACAAAACAGCCATTTCTGTTTTGCTTTTGGAAAGAGGGGTATTTTCACTGTGCGTTGCACCTTGGGTGTGCTACTTGATCTATTTAGTCCAGTTTTGATGCCAGCACCTTTGAAAGTTTTTCTAAATTTGAAATCTATATACGCAATTTTGCGACCAGGAGCATATTAAGCAAAAGTCCCAATTCTTTTTTTTCTTCGAAAACCGAGGAACTATCGCTTTTCTTTCCCGTTGAGCCATTTGTCGATGTCAACCTTCGCTCAAGAATTTCCAACAACATTTTTGACAAATTTGAAACCGAAATCTTCATTTTTATGACCAGCAGAATGCTTACCACTGACATTATGTAGACCCACAGATGGATATGCTTAAAAGCGTTAAGAAATTAATGCTGAACCAGAACATATATACTTTATGCGATGAGTGAACGTACCTCCATCCGTTGGTGGACACGAAAAGGTGAAAAAATCCATGCTGCTAGCGACCTTCCAAATAAAATCGACTAACCTGTGTCCGGCATATCAGGAATGCCGGAATTCTCCAAGCAATGAGTGTTGTTTCACGCTTTACAAAGTGAAGTCCAAAGCTTTCAATTATTGTATGCTTTATCATGCACTATAGATCTAAGCACGCTTATATCCAAGTGTTCACGTTAATTTCTGGAGGCACCTAGAGGCGTAATCATGCTACCATCCAAATCTTTAGACAACACTTTTTCGAAACTGTTTTCATTCAGTGTATCGGGCACAGTAGAGTCAAGCGAATTTTCATGGATATCTCTACGCTGAACCGCTGAACAATTCACAATGGTCGCTCCATTTTCTCCCAGTGTATTCTTTCATTTCACGGGATATTCTCTACGTGACCGTAGTTGCCACGTTTCCTTAGCTGGTTTCCTTAATTCTGGAGGACTATTTTCCTGGATCGATCAAGTTGTAACAGTCACCGGTGGTAATCTTTACCATCATTTTACAGGATAATTTTGCCGATCAGCCCTCTTTATCATGACTGCTCCATTTTCGTAGCTCTTTCGTCTTTATGACTATAGATATAGAGGCACTAAATATAATTTTGCAGAACGATGCGTGCTTTCGTATTTACTTCGTGTGAAGAAGAACTCTTTAGGGAAGGAATGTTGTAGCAGTGGCAGTCAGTCCTGACTGCTGGGCAAGGATCTATGGGAAATATCGCGATTGCTGCGGTTTTCAATCATTTCTAAAGTGAATAATTAGAGGAAATGATAGCCATGAACATTCCCCAGAGTAAATTTATTGGTTTATTCACTTTAAATTATTCTGGTAGTCCAGTTGTAGTGGTGCCCGTAGCTTACAGGGATTGTCTCTTAATCTCTGGGGGCATCACGCATGAATAACCCGAATGTCAACGGAGACATCTATCTATGGTTACCATCCCTTAGATTTCTAAGGTTGAAAGTAGTAACGAATACTTACAATTAGTATGATGAAATGAACATATCGCATTCTCTTATAGTACATAAAAGAATTCCGAAAAGTTTTGAATAAAGAACGCACATAATCTGATATAAGACGGCTTAGTTAACTACTCTTTTCCCGTTCTTTCCCAATAATTCATGTAGCTTTTATTCACATACACACGCCCATATATGACTGTCAACATGTGTACGTTTAAATGCGAGTAAGCGCACACTACATTACTGGCAATTTTTCAGCATATTATATTTATTGAGCTTTTCCCCTCCAAGCACTTTGCGTTTTGCGCACCTACTAGCAAGACATAAATTCCTTTTACGAGACAAATAGTTTGCAACCTTGTGTAATAGTGAGCGAAAAAGAAAGTGCCAAAGTTTATATGAAAAGCGGAAATCCTTCTAACACCCTATAACTTGCTTGTTGGCTGACTGGCTTGATATCTAGTCTTTATACTCTGCTGACTTTTATAAAGTGTTGTTGTTGGCTGTGTGTATGTAGTTGATTACCATTTCATAGGCTATCTTAATGTACACGAGTTTTGTTTATTTTGCCTTTATTTAAAGTGCAAAATAATTTTCTTCTTATCATAATTTTGCAATATTTATATAATTTCCTTACGCTAAAAAATAAATAAATAAATAAAAAAATAAGCAAAAAAAATTTTTATGTCATGACAAAAGTTTCTATTCAACTCTAATACAAAAACTTTTTATCCAAATAACAAGATATTACGTTTGTTACTTCTACTTTGCCCTTGTACACAAGAATAGCATCATATATATATATATGAATGCATGCATTTTGAATGTATTAAAGCATACGCATCGGCTTTAAGTTGACCCTATGTACGTATGCATGTTTGTACAGAGGTATGTACATAGCAGGCAATAGTAGGAGTCGTATACAAAGTAAGAAACTAACTTCACGATAAACTTGATCAACTTTAAAATTATACACAAGGGAATAAAGAACAAAAAAGGACTGCATAAAAAAATTTTTGAAAATTTCTTATTGATAATAAAAGTACACAGAAAGTAAATAAAAAATTATTCTAAAGATATTTGAAGAACCTAGAAAAACATATATTCAAAGAATTTTGTTTACTTTTTTTTCGCAGTCTGTCTTATGCTGTTTGCTCCACACTTTCTTCAATTTGCACATAGCGAACGTCCATTTTTTACTAGCGATGAAAGCAGATTTTTGCTAAGGTGGAAATCATTTTGAGTTTCCTTAGTTCAATTCAGTTTTAATTCTTATAAATACATCGATAGTGGTGGAAACTTTATGCAAAACGAGTTCGATAATGTTCCGGAAAGGCGGAAGAATTGAAGTTAACATCAGCTATAGTTGAATGCTTGAGATGTTCGACGCTTGGCTCGGGGTTCAATGCTCGGTGTAGAGATTTTTCAAATTTAAATTCGAGCAATTATTTCCACGTAAATTGTTTGTCTACCAAAGCCTGTGGACTAAATATTTTTTTGCGGCCTCAATTTACGTCGAATTGTATTTTACGACTTCTTACAGATTTAGTGTACCTTAAAAGGAGCACACAGCTGATTAGCGTTTATGTTCGCGCTTATAAGCTTCAATTTAAAATTCAAAACAATGACCGGCTATTCTTGTGATCTTTAAATCAATAGTGGCTTAGTGGTTCCATAATATATGTAAACAAAATTATCTTTTTTGGTGGTACGTCGGTTGTTTCAGCTTACTTTTACATGGGAATATCCACAAATTATTCAAAGTGTAAAGTCTCGCAAAGTCTAGTGGTTGGTGCATCATGCTAAAAGCCGGAATTGACCCGCTTCAGAAGTAGGACGATAATGTCATTTAGCTTTCTTGTGTTTAGATCCCTTTGCTTGAATCATAATGTTCCAAAAATGGTGAAGTAAATCTAAATTTTATATCCAGTTTATTGACAATGCGGCAATAAAGAGCGAAATTACTGAAAGCGAAGCTGCGCTAATAAAGTTCGTAAAATGTGATTTTATTTAGTTCAAGACATAGAATAATTTTCTTAAAGCAGTCTCAACTATTTCCTTATCGTTCAAAAACGGCCAAGTGATGAAGATTTTCTAAAGTTAAATGAATGCTAGGCCCGTGCCGATGTCCGTGCAAAACCCCCTTTCTCTTCAGGCCAGATTCCCTTTAATCAATCAAAGGCTTACAGTAATTCTAATTAGAGTTAGTTTCTTATTTTCTAATATAAGAATAATATCCCGCATTAACCCTGTACATTCCTAACAAGTGCGGAGCTCTTGGGTAGGTGAGAACATCTGAGAGTTAAATCTTTTCTTATTTTTAAAATTTTTTTAAATTTTATTAACGAAAAGGCATTTTTGGGGGTTGGAAAGACCTATTTAACGAAATTCAAAAGAGCATAACAAAACTAGTACATTTTGATCATTATATCAAACTATATGAAAGTTATTTGTTGCCTGCTTTTCGGAGATGCATTAATTCTACAATTTCAAGTATACTTTTTGAAACAACATTATCTGCTGAGCTTGGTTTGCATTTCGTACTTTAACTTTTCGTAGATCTCTTGCCGTTTCTTTTTTTTTACCATTTTTTTTCTACGTGTAATTCTGTAGCAATTGGGTTAAACAACATTTGCAACAAAATGAAAACTTTGTAAAAGTCTCTACCAAATGCTTCCTTTCCTACTGCTGTTACTTGTAACAAAAACAACAGAAGCTATAATAACTAGGGAAACTAAATTAAATATAAAAGTTGTGCGCTTATAGAATATAAGCAAAAAAAAAAAAGAAGGAGAAAACAACAACAATAACAACAATACCCAGAGACGGAAAACTACAAGTAACCAGGACGCATATTGTATGTGTAACGGGTAAAAACAAATGTGGCATTTGAGTAAAGCTGACATTTTGCTTGAACCCAACTATGAACAACGGCGGCCAAAAAAAAAAACTCGCCACATCACTAGGATAATATAGCGCCCGTTCATTATGCTATCATCCAAAGTAGAATATGCAGACAATGAGCAATTGTCAGTGAAAGACGGAGAATTGCATTAGACGTTTGCTTTCCCTTTTCTCTTTATTACTCCTTCTAACGTTCTGTCGCTACCTTTTTCTTTTATGTTGTGGAACCTTTTGTTTTTTTTCCTTTCGAAGGACAATAAAAACAAAAAACAAATCCAAGCGTGAAAAGTAGGAAGACTCCATCATGAAAAGTGTCCGTTGGCAGTACTAACACACACCGGCGCACATTTACGTTTCATAGTCAAGTCTCGGGTAAACGAATTACAAAGCAAATGTTTACATAAAGAGGAAAAAGATTGTCTTACCGGGAGTGAGAGGGAACTAGAACACGCGAAAAAAATTTGTAAAACGTAAGCTGTCAAAACGGAACTCTTATTTCCCGCTTTAAAGCTGACAAGATGACAGAAAGTCGTATGTGGCGGTGCTTATAAAACAATACCAAAGTAAAGGAACGTAAAGGGAACTCTACGGTCACGACGATTACTAACTTCAATTATAGTAGTGTTGGTAAAATTTTGTTTTCTGCCTAACGGAAATGGGGAAAACCTTTCAAGTAATAATGTTAGTTAAGCACACAAACTCTATGACATTTTAGTTTCTACCTCTTTACTGTTGCTCTTCTTGTTATTTCTTTAAATAAATTCCCCTTGTTATTATACATACGTTACAGCACGTTTTTTGCATATAGTTTAAATTATGCGGCTTAACGTATGTTTGCATTTCTTGATATTGCAGTAAGCGCAAGCTAGCAAAGAATATCATTACATATATATGTATTTTAATATACCTGCCCTTGCCATATAAACGTAATTGTTGTTATCCATTTAATACTCAAGTAATTTATAAGATTTATGGTGCCAGACACATAAGAATAAGTGCAAAACAAATAAAAAGAAATATGCAAAAGCAAAAAAAAAAAAAATAAGTTTCTTTGATAATTGCAGTTATTAAGTACGTATAAAGTTATTTGAATATAATTTTTAATATCCTATTTATACACGAATTATAGCATTGCCATGGCGTGGACAAATTGATAAATTTATGAGTATAAGTTCATACAGCCCTGACACAATGTTTGTGTTCTTGTAGAAAATGTGCGAATTCTGTAATGTTTAGACTTACTCTCAGTTTGGAGTTGGAATACTCTTAGGGATGTGGATGAACATTTTTTAAGTCTCCAAAAAACACTTGCCTTCCCACTGCTGTTAGTTGCAGCGAACCAAGGCAACCAAGGCACTATGAACCAATTTACTTGTTTCATTGCCGCACAAACTACTAGCGTACCAGAACCCTTTCTGGGTGTTTTGTAGTATGTACAATGGCAACCTTTACTCGTGTGATCCCTCATTGTATTCTATATATATGATCGAGGGTGCTGTTCTGCCGATATGCCACTATCTTCTTGATCACTCCATTCACTTTAACCAGATTTATCTGTAAACATATGTGTACTTATTCGTACGATATCATGAATTCAATTATTGTGCATTGCGCTTTCCTCCTTGCTGGATGTGCACGTATTCCTTTCTTTTCGTTCACTAAATTATTTCTATTTAATCTTGCTGCACAATGTAGCATGCCTAAGGTAGTGAGTTTAAACAATTGATTCTTTTGGAAATGATTAATAAACAAAATTCGAAGGCACACTTTCAAGCATACATAAGAGCAAAGAATTGAAATAGTGTCTCTATTTACAAGCGATCCAATTTATTTATAATTTTCGCTAGATTAAGCATAATTGTAATTAACCAAAATATAAAGAATGGAAAAAGCAAAAGCTACAAATTATTATAAAAAAGTAAATTTCGAGAAGAGTTTCAGAATAAATCTAACTCTCATGCGGAGCAATCGCCTTTTTATTTTAACTAGTGACAATTGCGATCAAATTTGGCGTAGTAACAGCAGCCTTAGCGCTAAGACACAGAGCAAGACTATCGCCAATGTCTAATAAAAAAGAATGCAGAGCCTCTTTTTTGTAAAGACCATCTTTGAGATAATATCGAAATCTCTAATGGTCATTCACATACTTACTCGTAGTATATTGTTTGTAACTACAGGAATATTTATTACTTAACTCCCTTATCATACCCTTACTTATAGTTTAGTTCCAAGATAATTTGAAGGAGGAGAAGGACGCGGAGGAAGAGGAGGATTATTACGTTGTCATCATAAAGAGAAATATGTACTGTTACAACCCCTTTTATAAAGACTTGACGTGAAGATGCTACGTCGCTGCTTTTTCTCCTTCCTTCAGATACCTATTTAGCTGAGGAGTAGTGGCCAAGTCGATGGCACGTAAGTTATCAATCGAACGAGAATTCTTATCTAAAATTAAAATTTGAACTAGGATTGTATTTTAACCGGCAGCAGACAAGATAAGTCATTCTCTCAGCAAATTTGTTTAAGGAAGCAAGTGCTTTCGAATTTTTCATACCTATTAACAGGTAGGCCAGGACCCGTCATTAAATGCCCCGCACCATCTTACAGCTTTTCAAATAAGGTGTTATATGGGAAGGGATCAAAAAATGGTTTTATCCGAACTATTTTCAATAGCGTTAGTCCCTGGGCCAAAATACGTTAGTGTTTGAAATTTCATTAGAATATCGCGAAGTTACGAACTGTAGGCTGAACACAGTAATACATGCATATACATCAGACGGGTGGAGAGGAAGGTAAGCTTAAATATAATAAAAGGAGGGTATAGTTCAAGTCATATTTTGTATAATAGGGAAAAGATCATTCAGTGGACATATATCACATATTGTAAGCTATGTATAGTAAGTTAGATATCGTATGTGCTGCGCATTTTAAATCACATTTCTAGGCAATTACGCCGCATCTGGAAAGTATTTGCACGAACTGAAACCTTTATGTAGTAGAAAACGCTGTCTAGTCATTGTGAAGCGATTGTGTGTGACGTTCCAATTTCTTTCGAATTTATAAATGAAAGGGCTCTACAAGTTTGGATGGTAATTTTATGAAAGTTCGCAGAGATGAAACTACTGTAGATGTTTAAAAAGGGAAGTTTTGAAACTTGAAACTATTTCGGAAAAAACTCATTGCTTGCGAAAATTTTATTTCTTAAAATGTCATGCTTTCCTAGGAAGACACCATCGGCGCACTTTGAGTATTTGATGGGAAGTTATAGTCTAACGCTTTACAAGTCGACTTCTAACTTCTCTAATACACTACCAGATGTCTGTCGAAACTATTTATGTTGATTTAAAAGCAGTTGCAAACAAAAATCTATTATTGTAGCTTCATTATGACGAAACAACACGGAGACTTTCAAGCATAAAATGGTCAAGCCAAGGTAATGAGAGGGAGGATTCGAACATAGAATGGCATTTGTATTGTCGTGCGATCACACACTAACAGAAAAAAATAATACAACATTTATGCTAACAAGAAAAATTTGAACAACATACTGCAACGCTTCGAAAGCCTTTGTAAAAACGACCTACAAAAGAATTCTTATAATTTTTATTTTTTTTTCTGAATTTCTTATACCATCTTTGAAATAACATTCTCTAGTGAAAGACATAAGCCATTTTCAATAAATTATTTTAAATATTTGTGTCAGAGGGAGATTGGCTTTTTTGTTGATCAAAAATCGAAACGTTTCATGTATTAATCACACACACAAAAATCAAAATTCAAAAATTCCTACGTACGTCCCCAGCTGTGAGAATGTGGATTAAGTGAGTTTTTAATGTTTTTTCAAAATTACTTTCTTTCTAGTACTTAAAGATAAAGTGTATATATATATAGCCGGTAGGCATGGGTTCGATATCCGGTGGAGAGACTTCATTCGATGAACAATGCGCACTTTTTTTTTATAGTGAAATTTAGGTCAATTCATCAGCGTTATTGTATTTATATCATTTCTTCATTATTTATAAAAAATTTTTTTTTCCTTTAGTAATAATTTACTTCTTCTAACACGCGTAGTGCGCTTACATAGTTAAGTGGAAGCGCGTGTACAAATTTTCTAAGGTGAATGCAGGCTTCGTAGCATCTTAAAACGTTCGTCAAGTTTGGTTTCCGTTTAATAAACAATTTTTAATTTCTGAGGTATTGCTATAAATGCTTTGGTAGACGAGTCATTATTGGTTAATCGCTTCTTGGAATTATATTAAAAATCGTATTATTATTTGTTAAAATGTTCTTTGAGATAATCTGCTAATTTTTTGCGATTGCATTCAAGTCCCGTGTAGTCTAATGGTTACGACACCCGAGTTACAGGTAGGTAACGAATCTTATAGCTCTTGCACTGCTGTTGAAGTAAGAAAAATAACTGACCCCTGGATCGTATACGAAATGTCAATATTAGGATAGCCATTAGGTTATAGACGGAGACATGTGACCAAAGGCTGGGTATTTAACGTGTTCTCCGCGGGGCAATAAACCGCCGAAGGACGAGCGATGAGGGAAGAGAGGGAACTAAGCGGTACTATGAAAAGCAGAGGTTCCCTGGATCAATATCTTTACCTCTTTGCATTAAGACGAAGAAAAGTTGATAATGAACTTGTCGTTTGCAAAGACAACACAAATCAAGTCTCGCACGACTACATTAGTTCTTCAGTGAGTCGAAAAATATTTTTGCAATTGCGAACGCGTATTACCCAACAAATGCCAATTTTACTCACGAATCTATTAAGTGAATAGAACTGTGAAAAGAATAATTGCTTTTAATGCATGTTTACAGAAATCACTGCATCACTTTTTTATTACACAAAACTCGAAACATATGAAATATTTTATTTACTACATGAAAGAATGAAAGAATATTTAAAAAAAAGAAAAGTTGAATTATTCTTATAAAGATGATTGATTCACTTTTTCAATAATGATATTGCTGATAACCGTGATGATGATATTGTTGATGGCCGTGGACATGATGCATAAGTCCATGGGGCCGATGATGGTGATGATGGTGCGGATTGTAATGCGGTATATACTGAGGGCTATAATTCGTGCTGTATGCTGGTGGCGATGGCCCTTGAAATGGTGGAGTTCCCTGACATGGCGGAGCTGTTGCTGGCACCCCATAACAGGGGGCTGAAGAACCGTATGGATACATTTCGTTTCCTACCTAGTTATTTGCTCAACAAATTTTTAGTTCCACGCTTTTAATTAAACTGAATGAATTTTCTTTAAATCAATCGAAATTATATACTAAGAGTGCTGTTTGTCGATCGAAAATATAGATAAGATAAGGTATGAGTGATATGGTTTGCTGGAATTACGCGTAAATATAAACGTTTAATAAATGCAGATAGTAAGTGAATAATGAAAGGGTTGGAGAACGATTGCTGTGTCATTAGCTATCAGAAGCATGAGCAATATTTCATAAGAAAAAAAAAGGAGAAAATTATTACCTCAATGAATTACTCATCTTTATTCATTCTTTGTTATACCATTTTTTTCCATATTACTTGTGACGAAATGGAAAACAATTTTACTTTTAATTACTTTCCACAAGCGCTACTTAATAGTTTGAGCGCTACTTAGATACTTGCTTACTCTTGCCATCACCGTTATAAATGTCTTTTCTTGCGCACCTTATGCGGAATATATATGTATTTGTACACCTATACGCTATTGTTTCGTTCGAAAGTCTGAACATATGTTTCCTACATTCATATTTTGCTTTACAGGAAACATACAACATATACATAAAGACTTGCATTTTATTTCTTTGACTTTCCGTTCCTATGGTAGTTTGCTAGTTCTTGTGGCATGTGTTCTTAATTAATTTTTAATTAATGTAGTTTCTTGTTTAAAATCCTTTGAACTTTTCCCTGATTTCTGTTCACTTCTATATTCGAAAGAACTTCATTTCCTTTGTTATGTAATAATAGCGAGAAAAACTTTTCCTGATTATGTCAATTATATCAGAGAGTCTTTTTTTTTTCTTCCTTGAGAACATCTTGACTACGACAGCTATGAAAAATGACTTAATACTTGACTTTCTTGAATAATTTGCTTATAATATAGTTATTACAATGTGTATTAATAAAGGATAGCTTATTTAGCATTTAGATGAAGAAAGCAGAGAAATATAAAAAAATGAATACGAAAATTAATATGAAAATGTAATTAATATAAACTCTCCAGAAAAATACTATAGACTCATAGATTTTCCTATTATGTTAAGCTTCAAAACTCGCTGCTGCTAGAACATACTTTGTCTGATTTAATCTTTTAAGAAATGGAGCTTAAGTTATCTTTATGTTCTACACCACTTGCGATACATAGGTGTATTAAGTGTTTGCGGTTGTATAGAATATGCAGAAACACTTGAAGTAGACAGACTTTTTATTAAACCGTCTAATTCAAAACCTCCTTCTGGATTGATCTAAGCTTGTCTGTCCGTCTATCCGTCTTGTTTTGTTATATTTAATTTACAGGCCGTAATTCTTGAGATGTTTTTATGAAACTTGTTACACTAACGTGTTTTGGCCCAAGGACGAATAGTATTGAAAACTTTTTGCATCGGATCACCTTTTGCGTCACTTCCTACACTACGCCTTATTTTGAAAAGTTATTATGTGAGTAATGGCAGGGTTCTGTTTTTTCTTGTTTTTTTTTTACCAATGTTCACTGCGTAGTTCAAAAAGCATATAAATATACTCATCGATCAATCTTTGAAAAGGTTGAAATTGAAAATATGCGCAGATATATATTTTTTTTAATATAGCGAATCACCCAGGGAATGTCTGGTATGTTTGTAACACGTTGATAGACAGAAAGAAGTGAAGAAGAGACATAAAGAAAAGGGGTGTGGTCGTAACCGACTGGTTAATGTCGGCAAATGTTATGACTTGACCGACTAAACACTTCCTATAGTTAAGACCAAGTACGCTGTACCGTACTGATATTCGTCGAACTATGTTTTATAAATACTTTACAGCCGTCCATAGATAGCGTCTATAAATTTCTGTGAATTCCGCCTACGATCAATCATGAGTTGCCAATGTTTGATATTTTTGAAATTTGTGCTTCCTTTTTGCTGCAGTTTATGTATGTGGATCCTTCACTTGATCCTCGCTTGATTTTCCCACAAATCCCTATTGCTGCTATAAATTACCCTTCCCTTTGGTTTTTTTCTCTTGACATAATTTACTCCTTTCAGTTTATTTATTGTTTATCGTAAAATTGGGTATGCACAACCATATCGCCTAACTACCTTCTAAATATAAATTATACGTCTTATGACTTCTTTTACGTTTTTACAATTGCGTGACTTTACGAGAGCAAAAAAAAAAGCCCATATAATAATAAAATAAATTCTCACACATATGTGACAAAATAACATATAAAAAATTATTGCTCACTTTTAGGCAATAGTGACTTTCTGCTTATTTTCATTTTTCATGATATCAAAGGCAAAAGGAAAAAATTGTACGATTCCGTTTCGCATGTTTAAAAATTATACAAAATATTTATATAAAAAAAAAAAAACAAAGAAAAGAAAAATATCTAGGGAGTGTCAGGCAACCATTTAAAGTGAAAACCAGAATTTGTTCGTGTATTGGATTTATTTACTTTGTTACACTCCTGTTACTCTCTGACTCTCTACAGGTCACAAGTTACGTTCGGTTAACATTTCCATTTCTACAAATTTAGATTTATGAGTCTGTTGAGTTAAACAACTTAGCATGTATTATTGTTGCGACGTATGTTATTGTTGTTACTGTTGTTGTTGGCTAGACGGAGCCTAAGGGAAAGCTCAATTTTAACTCGCATTTATTTAACCATTTTGACCATTTCTTTAAAACCTTTTGCTAGCATTTACACTTAAGGATTATCCCTCGTAATTTGAGCGACTCAAAGTGCTGCTTGTTGTTTTTAGTTTTTATTTTTTCGCTTCCATTTGCGATTTGCATGTTTGATAAATGCGTGCATAAATATTTCTTATGTTTAGTGTTTGGCTGCCCGACAGCTGATAACATTATTATGTTTTTAAGGAATCACATTTTTAAACCTCGTTTTAATGGAAAATTTCTTAGTAAATCAGATGACCTAATTGATAGGCAAATAGGATAGGATTTACACAAAAATATAGGAAAAAAACATTTTAGTGAATACAATTGTTTAGTAAATATTTAAACAAAGAGAAAACACAAGACAAACCCTTAAATCTATATAATATAATTTATCAAGAAAATTGTGGCTAAAAGTAAAGTTTAAAATTTTTTATTCATTTGGCCAAAAAGTCGATCACAAATTCTAATTATTTTCTTAAGATAGAAACTTCTTTGCCGAATTCAATGATGGTGCTGATGACAATGATGATGATGACGACAATGATGATGACGACTATGGTGATGAGTTGGCGGCGGTGTTATTACCACTACGGAAGGATGAGCGGGTGTGGCCTGGTGATGTCCATGGGGATTAGGAGGTTGTGTGGATATTGGATAATGTGGTGGCGGATATTGCTGCGATCCACTTCCAGTAGGTTGATACATTTCTCTCTTAAAAAGAATTTATATTTCGCAGAAAGTTTTCTAGAGTACTTTGACAATTACTTGTAACTATATGGAACCTCACTTTTTATACACAATTGATCAATGCATTTTTCCAAAATTATCTTATCGCTTAATTTTAGCAAGCATATAACACCAGATAAGAGTTTATAACAATATTAGACAATACAGGTATTTCATAGATAGATAGGTGGACTTCGAGCGCCTTGGCCCTTTATAGCCAAACAAAGCCAAATTACGACTCCGATCTAGTTCAGAAAATCTGCGCGATTCTCCTAATTTCCTCTTAAGGTCGCCATGTACACAATAGAAAGTTTTAGCTATTATTACAAAGTGTTCTTTACCAGATGCTTATCATTGTAATGGACGACATTTATTTAAGATTCTTGTTTCACTGCTTATACCCAGCATACTCACGATTCGTTTTGAAATGAATAAAGTTTTGTTGTAAAGTATAATACTATGGACCCCTTGTGGTACGTGGCTCTTTTAAGTTTGTGCGGATATATGCAACACTCAGAAGGACTTAAGATAGACCCATTCTTCATTATAATTTCTAATTCCAGCTTGGTTGTTCATCTTTCAGTCTGTTTGCCTTGTATTCTTGTGTCCAACGCGCACAAGATATTGTCTTTAAATTTGTTACCACCATGTGTGCTGGGCGCATGCTATCGAAAATGGTTCGGATTGGGCGGATTTTTAAACCAATTCTCGCATAGCTCTTGTTTGGAATAGCGCTAATATTAAGCGAAGTGTAGGGTATTTAGTGGTGACCCGCGGCCTGCTATAATGCTGTTAATTTGTAATAACTTTCAAACTATACGTCGTAAAGATTAGTGTTATCAGTGGATTATTCCGATGTATTTAAAATATTTATAAATGCAATATGAAAATATCAGACAAATATTTGCAGACTGTAAACGGCGTGTTAGTAGTTATTTGTTAGTAAATTGAACAAGAGGCAGATATAATGCCACACAATCACCACCAGCCGAGTCATCATCATCATCATCATCATGGCCATCATCACCACGGACATCATGGAAGTTATTATAGACCTCCACCACCTGTCTATCATCATCGTCCAGCGCCTAGAAGAGTGGTGTGCTGCTGCACCATAATGTAATTGTGACCTTATACTGCGAGTGCATATCACTTGTCAATAACAATTAATTTATAGTCATCATTAATGTATATATGAAAAGTTTGTACCCGCAAATAAATTTCAACTTAGATGAGTAGAATAAATACTGTAAAGTAAATATTGTAAAGTTTCAAAAGAACTTTTAAGCTAAACTATCCATAAATAAACTCTTTTGAGGATATTAATCAAAAGTTGTTGGAGAATAAGGCGATCCATTATGGAAAACATTTGTTTATGTTGGTGCGGCTTAAATATCAAGTTAAAAATTAAAGAATGTTTTAGCAAACAAACATGTTTGCTTTATCTACTACGACACATAGTTCCGCTACTCAAAATTGCACAACTCGCGCAGCGTCATTAGCGTTAACGAATGGACTGCTTTTTCTTTACTATTTTGGCCTTTCATACGGATTGATATTTCCTTACAAATACGGTACTCGATTTGAGTAGACATTTAAGAATTTTTCATGATAAGTATTTCTTGAGTATTTCTAGGTGCGAGAGTGGCATACAGTAAAAACATTCTAAGAACGGACTTAAAAGTTTACAGTGCGGATCTGTCGAAGTTTATGAGCAACGAGCGAAATGATAGAAAAGCAAATGTGCTTTCAGTTTTGGTTGTGTAGACGTGTGGGCGTTGTAAGCGTGTTGTTTTACCTGATTAGGTCATTTCCAAGCTCTTTTGCAAATTTGTAGGTGATTTTTTCTTTTTCTTTTGGCAGAAGGACAGATGGACGGACTAACAGATGGACAGACGAATAGACGGACATGCTTAGATGCATTCCGAATTTGAAATTGGCCAAGAAGTTATATGCTTCGATATAGTACAATATTGTGAAGGCGTGATAAATTTTTCCCTTTTTTCCACAGATACGTAGAAGAAACGTGCAAATTCTTGTACGCTTATCTACTGCAGGTTTCAAGTAATAAGTAAAACAGCAATTTTTTATTGCGTTTGAACACAGAGGTGACCCGTTTGCAACATTAATCTGCCTGCAAGAACCTCCAATGTTTCCGCCAAATTTGAAGTCGATAGCCTCATTTTTGACATTACACGGACGAATTCAGAATTCGATGCTGATCAAGAATATACATACCATGTCGCGTCTCTGAAGCTTCCTTCTGGACGCCGCAAACGTTCGTACTAAATCCTTCGAGGGTGGATATAAAAATAAATAACTCATTGTTAGAGTAGGTATTGTTGTTGAAAATTTAAAAAGTGCCAAAAAATTAAAGGGAAAAATTTGTGTACTATATATTGTATAGGGAATAAATTCTACGCCGAAACTTCTAACGAATTCTCTTTTTTAAATTTACAACAGCGTGTGCATTATTACAAAGAAAACTACTACTAAATGAAATTTGTATTACAACCCACTAAAACCTTAAGTTCTTGTATCGAATCGTATCTTTTGATCCGCATGAAATGTATGCACGTCAAAGTCACAAAAAGGTGTTAATGGCTTAATGAAAACATAATGCCAGAATTCATGCTAATAAACTTTTTACGAAAGCAAACCTTCCGGTTTATTCTGTTTTACACCTCAGCGAAGAGAAATTCTCCATAGAGAAGCCATCGAGAGAATCGCAAGATATCTGCTTGCACGCTTCTTTTTCATACTGTGGACATCTGCATGATTTGAACAAATTCTATGTATCCGAAATTTGGTTGGCGGTCTTGGAGGTAAGGGTAATCCGAGTGCATGAGAGGTCTATGCAAATTTCTCGTTTAAATCGGTAAACTTGAAATAATGCCGGTAAATATCCCGCACCATAAGTGCCAAACACTTTCTTCTACTCTTTAAGATCTTTTCTTCTCGTTGGCTTGTTTGAGTGCTTATCGGTTGCTTTATACTGGTCACATATACGCCTATTCGAGTTTTTTGAAAAAAAATTCTGCAAATTAAAAATTGCAAAACGAAACTTAGATGCTAAAATGGATGCGGACCAGCTAAAAATTTGCATTGTCTTTAATATATTTACTGAAAATATATTTTAATTACATTTAGTTTTCTAAAACTACAAATTTTTAGTAGATTTGCGTGTTTGTAAAAACACAGCTACGTCTTTTAAAGATATTCACATACTTACCTTAGATATATGCAATAATTTGGTTTCAACTGTCAACCCTTAAAATATATTGTATTTTTTTTTTTTTGCATTTTTCATTTTTATGCTTTCTTTTCTTAAAGTCCTAGTAAATTGCTTCCACATTAAAGTCTTTATTTTTCTTTATTTTTGCTCTCGCTCTCGCTCTCTGAATTTCATTTTCATCTATAGAACAGCTAGCACAATAATAGAATCAAAGCCATAAAACGGCTGACTGGGCTATATGATGACAAAATGAAATGAAAATGCAAAGACAAATTTTTGGAGAATGGGTCGATTGGTAGGAAAAAATATATATGCACAAGTTTTTAGAATAACTTGAAAAATATGTTGAAGGAAAAAGAAAATTTAAGGAAGCAAGTGAAAACGATAATAGATAAATGAGACATGTTGAGTTTTATGAAAGGCGATGTACAAAATGTACAAGAAGAAATAAACGTGAGCAAGAAAATGAGTGTAGAAATTCAAAAGGAGACAAAGCGCAGTATAAAGGCTTTGCGAAGAGAACACAATGCTTTTTGTAACAGCGCCATTTTTTTCCGTAGCGTTATATTTTGATACTACGATACTCTCTGGCTCCTTGTTTTGAGAGAAGATGAGAAAAAGAGAGAAGGCGAGAGAGAGAAAGTGAGAACATGAGTTACGAATAGTGCTAAAAGTTGGTTTAATCTCTTGAGTTCGTTTTTTTGTTAAAATTTTTAAATATTTTATGACTTGTTAGGAATTCCCAATTAGTTGTTTTCCGACTTTGCTAACACGTAAACCTTGAACTGTCTTTTCTGATTTTGTAGGAAAAACCAATGAGAATTACGTGTAATGTGGGAAATTTTTTTACAGTTGCATAGAATGATGAAAATAAGACCAGAGGGATATTGATTATTGACAAAAAAACCCCGGATTTTATTCTAAAATTTCAACTTAAAAAGTTAAAAAACTTTTGAATTTTTTTTTTTTTTTCCATTTAAAAAAGAGAAATTTTGTGTTCGCTTCTTTTGTTGTTGCTTCGCCATTAATCATGCCCCGATAGCCACAAAACTAATTTTGTTGTCATTTCGTATATTTTGCTTTGAATTCACTGACTTTCATTGTGCGTTTGAATGTTTGTGAGTTGCATACTTTCATTTACACACGGGACATTGTTACATTTCCCTCGTTATGTACATTACTTATTTACGGTGTGTTAGTGAAGTATTCACATTTTACTGCTGGTAGGATTTCTTGTTTGCCGAGCTCAACGCCCTTTCAGAGTTAACATAATTTTTTTTGTTTTTTTTTTTTCCGTTTTACCAGGCTGTTGTGCTTTGCTTCCTTCTCATGCTCTTATTGATTTTCCCTGTTTGTGTCACAATTTTATGTCGGTGCTTTGCTTTCTTTTTTCTTCGCTTTTTTAAATAATTTTTTTTGCTTTAATTCCAACCGCTTGCAAGATTTTCATTGTACACGGGTTCCATATGTGAGAGTTACATCATTTAATGAACTCTATCAGTTTGCAGTTAGTCAAAGTTTCATTTTGTTATAAATCTACCCGTATATGTACGCAGTGGTGTTGTGCTAACCGGATTGCTAATTTTTTTTTTTATCGGAACGCGTATATATGATTATATAGACAGGTATATATATATATATATATATATATATATATATATATACATACATATACACAAAATGGGTTTCGTAATGAGCGGCCGCCTACCCAGGATCGGTCCTGTCTATATAATTATATATACGCGTTCCGGTAAAAAAAAAATTAGCTTTCCGGTTAGCACAACACCACTTTATGTACGGTATTTGTAGGTATTTGTGTTGTTCAGGTGGTCATTTATTTTCCATATTGGAAAAATGGAACGAAAGCATTGTCTTAAGTAATTAAAATTTGATAAAACGTTTTTGCATTTATCCCATACATTAAACGAACCCTGTTAAGCCAAATATGTATCATTTTTATTTATATTTCTGTTAAAACCATTCGGCTCTTGCTGTAGGGCTTCTTGTGTTTTTGGGCGAAAAGCAAAACTCCAGAGGGTTTTCACAGACCTCTTTTGAAATCAGCCTTACATTCACACGAGAGGTGTGCAGAGATGGAAACGCAAGTCGTAGCTGAACATGATAAGTTTGGTGCGATTTGGTAAATGCATTTAAACTTCCCAACCTAGTGCGATAACGCAATCATTAAAGATATTTGTGGTCTGATATTATCCTAAGGCATTTTCTATTGATAAATTCTGCTGGGTTTATCTCAAGCGCACGCTTTAATTTAATTTATTATTGGTAGTAGACCATAGAACCAACCTTCTGTTTAGATTGAAACAGTCCACGATGCATCACTTCCTCCCAATCCCATCAAACGCAGAGCATTCCCTCGATGTCCGCCTTTATAGGCTACATGAGCGAATTTTCTTTGTTCGATATCAAACTCTTTCAAGTTGGTTCGACTTCGTTTAATTCCAGCAAATGAAAGATTCCGTTATATTCTTTACTGCCAAGTTATGTAGTATGCAAGTATCATTCTTCTTTTTCTAAATGGGAGAAGGTATAGTTCCGCAGTCAAATCATAACGTAAATGTTTCGACTATTTTCAAGCCTTTGAAGAATTTCATCACAATTTATAGGCGATTAGTTGACATTAAGAACGTGTCGCGCTTCTTAACATCAAAGTACCCAGAGCGAAAGCGACCAAATTATCTATGCATTGCTGCATACGTTAAGCCACACTGAGCATCAACATCGCCAATTTTTTGCGGGCTTGCGCACCTTCTGGCCTTTTCCGTAATCAAGTTGCGTCTTTCTCACAAATTGCAACTGTCTTTACACTGAAGTGACTTTTTTTGACGCGATTGATAAAAAATTAAACTGCCTGCATAAGAATTGTAGACTGAGATGTTTCTTTTCAAATGCGTATCAATGTGCTATAATCTAATGCGTGTTCTATGTTATGTGACGTCAAGCACTATTTAGCGATAAACTTCGCAATATTTTTTCGCTTATCCAAGATATTAGGTCATATTGGAATTCTCCGCGGTTTTCTCCGCGGAATAGTGTTGATGTCAATACATCACATGTTACACTGTACCAAGACTCAAGATCAAGGCGGTTGGTCGTTGACTATTATAATGTTTTTGCTTGCTTAAAAAATTACATAAATCATATATTGTCCGAAAGTCAAGTCTACTTAAAGCTAGAGTTACTGTATCAACTATGCCTTTTTTGTCGCATTTCTCGTAGGAATTTTACATCTTTATGTGAATTCCAGCTGCAGTTCTTTTTTCTGTCTTAAATGTTTATTGCCAACTTTAGTTCTCGTTAGTTTTGCTTTAAGGAGAAACATAAATTGCTTTTCCTCCTTCAGTTTAATTCCTATATATTTAAATTTTAACAAACTTTTGAATTCTTTTTATTATATGCTGTAAGTTCTTGGAGTTAAAAATTACACAAAAAAAGCTTTTATTATTAAAATATATAATACGGCTTCCTTACCCATCCATATGTGGTACTCATTTAAGCCTACGTTATGCGTCGAATAGCAAGAGGTGCATAAGTTAGAGAGAGGTAAAAAAGAGAGAATAAAAAAAATCAATTTAACAAATGTGAAAGGCTTTCGCAGATTTTACCCCAAAATAATCGTTCGCAATGTCGAGAAATAAACGTCGAGTTCGGGTTTGAGAACATTTTGATTCAATTTAATAAAGTTCGCCTGTTGCAGTGATTCTTAAAACCAGAAACGCCTTAAGTGAATTTTAACTATGTTAAGCGCCGGTATTTCAATGCCTATTCAATGCTTTTAATGAAGGCCCTCGGGCCTTGCAACGGCGGCTTATCTTATATTTGAGTGCGGTTTTGCAGAATTTGTTCGTATATCATTTAAGTGTCCCGTGAAATTCTTTGTCAGGGGAAAGATCTATTTACGGACCTTCGCCGTTGTTAGTAGATAATATAACTGAACCTCCAGACACACACTGACATATACACAACATTTATTTATTAACAGGGTGTTGAGCCAGCATTTAAATATATGTCATTGTTACCAGTATTTGAGAGGTAAATAAATCAAAAGAAAACGAAAGTCCAATTTGGTAAATGCCGATTAAGAAGAAATTATAATCAGACTTTCTTCAGAACATTCACAAAACGTTTATAAAAATAAAGTTGACCTATTGGGTCGATTTGTAAAATTTCACCCTACTGCAATGAACCTGAAGTGTGTGTAACTAGCGACAAATTGGAGCAACTATGAACCGAATCCTGTTGTTCAGATCTTAAAATCAGTGGCAATTTCTGGACTCTTCAAATGGACAAAACGGACATACGGACATACTTAAATCGATTCACAATTTGATGCTGATGATTAAGTATATATATGCTTTGTGGAGTCTCTGATGCTTCCTTCTGGGCCCCTCATGCTTCGATAATGGGTGACACTTTACCACATATGTGAATATTTGCCTAATTGGTAGTCGAATCCAGGCCTTCATCGGTGAGATTTGGACTCTCTAACCAATCGACAGTTCCGGACTGTAAAGAACATGTGTGCGTAGATATTATTTTTATCCATGCACGTAGCAACGATAACTGAGCACAAAAAAGTTAAGAGTAACCTGCCTGTAGCCTTTCAACGCAGATTGGTTTCAAATTAGATTTTTTATTCCTTTTAAAAAACAGAGGTGTTTTCAGTTCATGCGATATTATAGGTTGCCGTTCGACCGATTTGAGTCTTTCGCAACCCTCAGTTTCCGCATTCTCCAGTGCTGAGTATCAAAAACTTTTGAATTTATTTTTGGTGATAAACACAAGAATTTCGCTTTGAGACGAAAATAGGCTTCACAAGCGCTTTTAAGTTGACCTATTTTTTAATAATTTATTACAAGAATAATAAATCATTAGCATCGAGACGCAAGTAAAACAAATTAGCAATAATTTGCTATTAATTCAAAAATTAATATTTGCAAGAAAAAAAAACTGTATTTACTTCAAAACGAACTTCGGATACCCACCAACTTAGGTCAGCGAATGAATCGGTCTTCTAAACCGTGCCTTCGTTGGTTCCAAATTTCAGATTTAAATTAAATCAAGGTTTCCTTCTTCGAGGCAATTTCAGTCACTTAATTGTTGTGGCTTTGGTGTGGACTGATTTTTTAAGCTAAGATTTTGAAACCTTAAGTTTACAGTACATATATATATAAATGCCGTCACTCAATCAGTTCATAGTTGACATATAGATGACACTTGTAGTGAAGGATTCAAATGATTTTTAGATAGTACCAACCAACCTGTTTGTAAAGAAAATGGAAAAATCTTAATTTCATGTGTGGCTCCACCAAAACAACCGTAACTTGTAAACTAATGGTCGGAACGTCGTGCTACATTCCGTTTAGTTTGAAGCTTTGTACTGCCTAAAAATTATGTGGAATCATCAATAGTCACAAATCTACGAATGTTATGTGCGCCTTCAAGGGCCCTTGTCCTGATACGGACTGTGCGGATTTGACTTTTGATTTTTACGTCAAGATGTTACAAATGAAACGACAAATTCAATTCATCTGATGAGTGGCGAGATATTTTAAGCTTTTAAAACACTGGGTAAAAATGCCGCACAACAGTGAGCAAAGTAACTTTTACTCATGTGAAAAATAAATGAGCGAAAAGCAGAAGTAATCAGGTGAACAATAAATACAGGATATGTATCGAGATTTGTGGTAAATATGATGATAATTTCATATTAATTAACGATTAATTATATGCATTTTATAATTTATAACTTATGCTAATTGTTGACGTTTAAATTTTATTGTTGCAAATTATAAACTAATCTATGAAATCACATTAAGTGGAAGCTAATCGTTGGTCGATGTTACCTAAACCAGTAAACATTTCTTACACGGCGTTCTTAACGTTTTTCTAGCCACGTAGTGCAATTTCTTAGAAGTTCAGGAATTAATTATATCGGAGATATAGTAGAAGAAGAGATAGTAGCTCGTTAGGATGGCAGATAAAGATATTCAGAATATTAAATATGTTCCGTTCGCGACCTTCGAATTCATTTCAGTAAAAAAGTATTCCAACATACTCTGTCGCCTAATTATTATAATTTTTTGATCTTTACTTGAAAAACTATTGAACGTCAAATTTTGTGTTTTATCTTATCGTTAAAACAGTTTCGAAAGTCTTGCGCCGTAATTCTGTTGCAAGCAAAGCGACTTATAATACCATACATTTTTTTCTCTTAAATCTTTTCAATGCTTACCTAACCAAGCGAGATGCTTTAATAATAGAGGTCCCATAACTAATGAATTATTTTGAAACCTAAGAAAAACATTGTAATAAATTCCTCATTTATTATATCAGTTTGGCTTCCTTCCGGCAAACTTTCAATCTCCTTCTGGTAGAAAAAATGGGTTCGTGAAGCAAAATATGACTGATATGATTAGCTAAATTTAATTGAACTACGTGTGAAAAATTTTGTAGCTTTTGTAAATTCCGTTAACTTTGGGTCTTGAAATTTATCTGGGCCCTTCGGTGTTACGTGTTGCCTTCACTAGTGCAAAATATGCTCGTGCATCTTTTAGCCAATTAAGCCAAGTAAACTTTATTCTAAATTGTTATTTTCCTTAACGATTAAACAATTTTGTTTCACTCTATATATGAAAAATTAATTTCAATATTCTAATTATGCACGCACCAAGAATGAATGCACCTGAATGCGTTTCATAATGCATTTAAAAAAAATAATGCAATAATAACAAGTAGGAAAATTATATTCGGTCGTGACCGAAGCTTTTATACCCATCATCGTTATCCTATAAGTGATTAAAAGAGAGGAAAATATGAATTCGCTTATTCCTTAATATTGAGTGGGCGTAGCTGATGTTTAAATCGATTCAGAATTTGATGCTCGTCAATTATGTATATAGTTTGTGGTGTCTCTGAAGCTTTCTTCTCGGCATTACAAACGTTTTGACAATGGGAATATACCCCTCATATATAACATATAATAACAAAACGATGGCTTTTTTTTGTCGATGTAGCGTTCTGCGTGGATTAGAAAATATTATGCCTTGAAAAATAGTAAAATATATTATAAAACATTTATAAATAAAACTGATTTAAAGTATTTTCATAGGTAAAGCGTTTTTTTCACGTACTAAGATGCACTTGAATAACACTTGAACGTTGACTTCTGAAAATAACTCCCTGTAGCGCAGCAAACCAAATTTCGAGTTTAAATTAGATACGGAAGAAGATAGAATTTATAAATGTCTACTTTTTCTCTTTTCTAAAGTGGACCAATTACTCGGGCGAAGTTTCCTAACCATGTAACATAGCGATTGTCAGAAAGAAATGAAGAAATGGAGAAGGTAGGGAGATGGAGGCAGCAGCCAAATGAGTATGTGCATGAGCGGTAAGTGTTAGGCCTTTATCGAGAGAGCAGTCAGTATAACTATAACCGAGTATGATCTACCACACTTGAGATTTGAACCCCCGAACATTGACGTGGTAGTCGGGATTTTTACGTAGTAGGCTACTCGTGCTTTTTAAGTATATTACAATGTAAGACTTAGAGAGACAGTCTGTGCGCTCTACAGACAGATCGTATAACGTATACATTTTTAATGAATTTGAAATTGCACGTAATCACGCAAACTAAAAACTACATTGGCTTACATCGTCTTATATACGACTTTTTATGTGATTTTTTGTCAATGGCAAAAAAAGCTTCGCCCTAGAAAAGGCTTTTTAATTTAATAACGAGTTTTCATTAAGTGAAAATTATAAGCAATAATATAGATATAACAGAGGAGGCAGGCGGAAATTAGAAATCTTTTGGCGTAAAGAACGCATGGGCAAATTATGCTTATTTTCGGTTTGAAACTGAAAGCTGTTATAAAAAAAATTTATTGGTTATCTTTGGTGTTTTCTAAACACAATTTTAAAGTGGGAATCTTGAATTTAAGACACTGACAGAGAGACAGACAAAACGAAATCGATCTCTCTTGTCACTGACTGGCAGACTTTCAGAACATTTATGAGCCTCAGTGATGCGTATAAATTCAACTCTGATCAATGAAATCATACACACGTTCACAGCATCTATTATATTCCTTGATGAGTATTTAATAAAGTGTTTTCAATTTGTGTGAAGCACACTTGGCTTAACAGAATTGCTGCGATTTTGATGACTCTGCGATAATTTATGCATTAGGCAATCATATTTGATGTTTTTGTTCTTTCAAAACACGCAACAAATTAAGCGTAATGATAAAATTGTCAAAATTTCATCATAACGTAATGACATTAAATGTTCAATAAAGCGTGTAAGCGATATGTAGGTAAGTAAGTGAAGGAAATCGTATTAAATTTCAGGTGAATAGAATTGTGAAGGCTCGTAAATTATTTAAACAAAGCTTTAAAATGTTATCGTTAAAGCGGAACGGAACTTGTGTGCGTCATTTGTGTCAAATATTTTATTGCAAAATGAGTGAAAATTTCATCTAATGTTACAATAGAGCACAGTCAGTAAAATGCTGGCATCACTGATATGACGTTCATTTACTAGTGTGCCAGTTATATTGAATTTTTTTTTTTTTTTGCTCTCGTGAATTAAGCCAAAGGATTTACATAATTGGCTATAATGAGTAAGTTAATGCAGAGTTTGTTGCAATTTCAGTAGACATATGAGAGCTTGAAGGTTCAATGGCCAGCATACAGGTTCCTTTTAAAAAAGTGTAATTTAAGTGTAACTGTTCCAGACACAATAAATTTTTGCTTTTTTTTTGTTTTGCAAGACAGCAAACATATCATGTAAATAAATTAATATCACTACTAAAAATGATATAATGTTGGTTGTTTATAAAAACCCTTAAGCAACTACTAACTAACAAGTGCTATAGTGGTGTACTCTATATAACATTTCAAACCGACACTTGCGTATATATAAAAATATTTCTATTACACTATTCTAGCACCCAAAGTGTATTATGTGCATGAAAGTGTAGTATACTTTTAAAATATGCTTATAATGATGAAAATGATGTTTATACATCATTCACACCAAACCATCAACACTTGCTTACGCACATATATCCATACATATATATATATACATATATGTATATATATACGCACACACACTTATATATTTGTTTAAATCCACCTTAAGAAATGTTACTGGTCTTGTGGTTGGTTTCGTTCTAACTGAAGGTTATGCACATTTGCTTGATCTTTGGCTTCCCCTCTTGTGTCCTCTTTGCCACGCTATTTCATTTTTACGTAATTCATTATACTCTATATCGTTAGTTATTCATCTTAAAAGTAGTTGCTTGAAAACTTGTACTAGTAATTGCAGTAGTAGCAGTAGTCGTAGTAGCAGTAGTAGTAGTAGAAAGAAAAAGAATTATTTTATTTCTATTTCTTGTTTCCTTATTAGAGAAAGATAAGTAAGTAAGTAAGTATTCATGCATATGTATGAACGTCTGCGCTAGTATGCATGTGCGCAGGCAGGTCCTTTTAATTTATGCTGTGCATTCATGTTTGTGTAGCGAGTGATATTTTTTTTTTTTTAGAAAAATGAGATGGATTTACGCTTTCATTGATGCTGAGTACACTTAATTACATGAATGGTACTGTTCATAACATGGAAGGGAAATAAGGGTATGGTTAGTTAAGTTTTCCAACACAGAAAGGAGGAAATATATTGGTTCTAAAAAAGAGATTTAAATTACCCCACGAGTTTAGTCTTTTTTTTAGGCACAGCTTACCTTCCATTCATAATGACTAAGGTACGTACAAAATGAGTCATTTCTGGAGAACGTGCGCACGATATAAAAGACCACACACACACGCACGCGCGCACACACACACACACACACAGAGATTAGCTCAGGCTCACGGGTGGCGGATAGTGATCGGCCTGCACGTATCTCGGAATATATTTGTAGCCTAGCTGCGAATCAGCAGTCCCTGGCGAAGAGTGGCAGAGGAGGAGGGGCGACTGAAAATGCCGCACAAACCTTGCGAATCTTTGGCGAGTAGTCACAGTTCTTCGAGTAGATGCCGCAAGCATTGGTCGTAAGGAGACTAGTGATAAAAGTTTCCAAACGTCGCCGCGCATATACGCGCAAAAGGTGATGGAGCGAAGTGACAGTGGCTCGCAAACCTGGCCGCTGCAGTTGCTACGCTTCTCTAAGCTGGACACAAGGCGAATCCCAGCGGATGCTAGACGAACGCGTGGAAGACGCCCGAGAAAGACCGTCAGTAATAATTGCACGTGATTTCAGTGAATGTATCTTCGAATGAGGTAGTAGGGAGGACGCAATTTGTTGTAGGCATTTACCCTGCTAAAAGTATCTCCTCTGAATGACGGGCATAGCCATGTTTCGAAAGCCAGGAAGAGGGTCGAAAGTAGACTCCACTTTTGTTAGCGACAGCCTATTGGCGAGAAGCAAGTGGTCGTTGGGCGAAGAGTATAACAGCGATTACCAGGCTCTCTTCTTCGACATAAATAGCAGAGAGAACGGAGGAAATAGATGGCCCAAAAGTACCGGGTGGAAGTGGAGATATTCATTTTTCGACGAAGGCGTCTTTCATCATTGCAGACTCCTACGGGGGGGGGGGGGGGTGACGGCACGGCCGGTCAACTCCAGCAAAACGTGACAAAGCTGCTTGCAGAAGCATGCGATGCGGCCATGCCTCGAAGAAGAAATACAGGCAGAAGAGGGTCCCGGAGAACGATCTGCTTGAAAGGCAGAGGAAAGGGGCAGCGCTCGAGGAGAAGGGCACACTTTAATGAACTGCTTACATTCTACAGAAACTTGCACAGTGACTTAAAGAAAGCCATAAGATCTAGCAAAAAGAGAAGCTTTGATAGAATATGCCAGGATGCTGATATAAACCCGTGGGGAACGGCATATAAAGTAGTTCTAAAGAAAGTCAAAGAACAGAGAACGCCGCAAGCACGTGTCCGTCCTCGCTCCGACGAGTATCAACAACACTTTTCCCGCAGGGGCCGCGTGGGGTAGACTTCCATGACGCTAGATGAAGCAATACCAGCAATTACTCCCGACGAGCTTTTAAGCACCTGCAAAAGGATTGGGGACAAAAACCTCCTGGCCCGAACAGAGTGTCAAACAAGGCTTTAAAGGCAGCGATACGAAAGAGGCCAGACGTCTTCGTGACGATGCTGCAAAGGTGCCTGGAAGAAAAGATCTTTCCAGATGAATGGAAGGTCCAAAGGTTGGTCGTCATTCCGAAGAGTAATAAGCCACCGAACGATCCATCGCCATACCGACCCATCTACCTGTTAGACACAATGGGCAAAGCATGGAGAAGGTCACATAGGAACGCCTGCTAGTCATGGCCGAAGAAAGACGCGTTCGCTCGGATAATCAGTACGGATTCAGAAGAGCGTGGTATATGATAGATATACCATAAACCACGTCGTTGCGCTTGTCCCAGACGCTACAGCCGGAGACCGATGGAGGGGCGGCAATAAAAAGTACTGCGTCGTCGTTACACTGGACATAAAAAACGCCTCCAGTTCGGCCGACCGGAGGATCATTCGAAAGGCCGTCATAAGAATACAGGTTTCAAGGAATATATTTGACATAATAACAAGGTACCTTTTGAAGCGCACGCTAGTATATGATAGCGACAATAGAAAAGAGTCGCATAAAATAACGGCGGCTGTTCCACAAGGGTCAGTTCTTGGTCCTCTCTCTTGGAAAATAATGTACAACGGTGTTTTTGGGCTTAATATTTCTGCCGAGGTAACGATTATCGGCTTTGCCGATGATATAGCAATCGTAGTGGACGCAAAGTGCGTTGCGAAGGTAGAAACGAGGGCTAACGAGACTATCGTTAAAGTGAGGACGTGGGTAGAAGAGAAGGGGCTAAAGCTAGCAGAGCATAAAACTGAGGCGGTACTAATAAGCAGCCGGAAACGCGTGGAAACATGCGGCGTACGAGTCGGGTAACACACGGTGCAGTCATCTCCTCCTCTGAAATACCTTGAAGTTGTGCTCGGCCATTGAACCAACTTTAAGCGCCGCGTTGAGTACTTGGCTAAAAAAGTTGCCGGAATAGGGCGTCAGCGAAGATTATGCCAAATATTGGAGGCCCGAAATTCACTAATCGGAAGGTAATACCCACGATGATCACTTCGGTGTTAATGTATGGAAGCCCAGTTCGGGCTGGAACACTCACAACGAAGCCAGTCTATCGAAAATTGGCGGCAATATATAGCTTACTGGGCTAAAGCAGATATGCGCATTCCAGACAGTGTCGGAGGATGCTGCCCTTGTGATTGCTGGTGCTATGCCAATCAATATCGTGGCGCACGAAATGGGGCGCATCCATGCGAGGCACCGCATCAACGGCCATGAAAAAAGAGGAGTGGCTAGCATCGATGAGGATTCGGCAATGGCGATGGGAAAGAACAAGGAAAGCAAGATGGACGATCCTTCTTATCCCAAACATAATGCAATGGATCAAAAAGCCACACGGTGAGGCAAATTACTACCTCACCCAGTTCCTGACAGGTCATGGTTGTTTCCGAAAGTAGCTGTTCAAGTTCGTACACGACAGCTTGCTAAATTGCCCGGCATGCTCGGAAACGAACGAAAATGCAGAGTATACCATCTTTTGCTGCAAAAGGTTCGACAATGGCAGATCGCAAATAAAACCGAGTAAAATATTGGACCAGTTAACTGCCAGTGAAGACGCCCGGGCCACCATAGGAGACTTGGTAAGCAGAGTGCTCAAAGAGCTACGGCGGCTTGAAAGACAGCGCAGAGGGAGTGGAAGCCAATAGTGTATTCCACTGAGGTCCCACCATAGGAAGCATGCTAACCCCAACCAGCCTCCCCGAAGTAATACCTAACGGCGTTTCCGCGGGGGAGAGTGGTAGAGGAAGCGTGTATTTGGGTTGGTTTTTAGTACGTAGGCGCGCATGGCGAATCGTACATGCTGCCTGTAAGAACCAGTAATGTCTCTTGACGATTTTCTACCCCTAGCTCGCAGAGCAAAACAAAAACACACACACACGCACACATGGCGGAAGAAAAAACAGAAGCGGTATTAATCTCTTCTAGGAAGAAGATTAAGTAAGTGACTATCCAAGTGGGAGATACGCGGATACAGTCACAAGACGCCATAAAATACCTAGGAGTGAAATACACCGGCTCATACCAGATCCTGCGAGAATAGGCAACATGGTGAGGTGGACGTTTAGTTGATACAGTTAATTAGCGGCCATGGTTGCTTTAGATCATATCTGTGTAGGTTTAAAATAGAGCAGAACCCATTCTGTAGTTTTTACGAGTGCATCGAAGTCGCTGAACATGTTTTCTTTGTCTTTCCATTTTCCAGAACGAACGACAGAGACTACAGACAGAGATTGGAGCGTTATCTCTCCCCGATAAGCTCGTGACAAATATGTTGGAAGACCTGAAAATATGGAAGCCGGTAGGAGTGTTCACCGGGAACATTATGAGAAAATAGAGACACGAGGTGCGTCAACGTAACCTTTTAAGTAGTGCCTAAACGGCTACCCCATTTGTAAGATTTACCTAAACGGTCGTGTGGTAAACGCTTGGGAATAGGGGGGAGAGGGGGGGGTGTTTTTAGCGTATTAAAATCTCGCAGTGCCCTGATGAGCGCCTGTTGATGGTTTCCACCTCATAAAAGAAAAAATACATACATACATGCACGCGCACACACACTGAAGCTAGAGAAAATTACACAGCACCTGTGAGCGACAGGTCGTTGGCGCAGCTACCATATAACATGCGTGGCCATGAGAAAGACCGTAGAAAATTGACGGAAAAAGTGGTATCAGCGACGATATTATATGGCTCTTACATTTGGAAAAAGGCACTCGAGATACTATCATATACAAGTGGCATCTAGATACTACTGCGCTCTGAGGGTTTGCGCCGCATATCTCACGGTATCGGAAGGTGCAGCATTGGTTATCGCTGGTTTGATACCAAGGGACCTGCGAGATAAAGAAGCCATTCATAAAGTTTTACCGCATAGTTTGTCGGCTAACGCGAATAAAGAGCGCGCAAAGATATATGGGCTCTGGTTTAATAGGCAGAATGGTTAGGTTGGCTTTTAATGAACACAGTTAATAAGCGGTCATGGTGGTTTCATAGCTTACATAGGTTTAAGATATAATAGCGCACACTTTATAGTTTTCTCAAGTGCAAGAAACGCTGAACAAGTGTTCTTTGTCTGTTCGAAATACCACAACGAATGGCAAAGATCACAACTGAAAATCGCAGCTCGTGACACATGCTGAAAATAGGGAAGGTATTAAGATTATTTGCTGCAAACAAGATAAGAAAGTAAAAAAATTAAGAGCGTTAACGTACGCCCTTACGTAGTGCCTCTGTCTCTCTACCTAAGCGGTCACGGCACAGATTAGAAGATAGGGGTATAGGTGCTTCTTAGCGAGATGGAATCTCGCATTGTCCGCGCAGTTCGCGTTTCGCGCGGGGCGCGTTTCGATGGTTTTCTACCTCACAAAAGATTACGCGCACGTGTGCATACGTATATATATATATATATATATATATACATATATATATATACAAATGTATATGTCGAAATTGAAATTTACTTTTTTCATCTTTTGAGTTATGTAGTCAGTTATCTTTTCGTTTTTTGTGAGATAAGTTTGTTCCTTTCTTTTTTGTAAAAATACATTAGGTGAGAATTAAAAATTGAAAACATTCTTTCAATGATTTTTATTTATAAAATATAATATATTCATATACATATATATATATGTACATAACTAACCTATTGACATATTATTTGGAAAATGCAACACAACAATAAAAAATGTGTCCAATTTGTAAACCATTGCGTTTGAAAGGTCACGCTATGGTCAACTAGTCAACATTTTTGCAACTTCACGCTATTGTGTTTATAAAATGTTTAGTTAACAGAAGTTTCATTAAACTTTCTTTTTGGTCACACGTTAAAAAAATGCGATTCTATCGTCTTTGCAAATTTAATCTATTCAAATAGTTTGACTCTTATTCCCATTCATAAAATAAGCTCCCTCGCAATAGCTTATAAAAACAAAAAATATTTACCTTTGCGATTACAATGCTTCACTTTCCAGAAAGAGTATCCAATAAAACATTATATACATAATGAGCCATAGTGAAAAGTGTCCGCGGTCAATAATTTCCCGGACTGACGGATAGACGTGGTCGCTGAAACTAAATTCATATCACTTTTAGAAAGTGACACATGCCTGCAAAGATCCCACGTTATTTCCAAAATTTACTCACATTTAACCGTTGGCTACTTTTGTGACTTAGAAAACAATAGGACAATCCGATTCGCTGAATTTAAAAAAGATCGAAAGGGGGTCGCTTGTGCAGAACGCATTGGACCCCTAAAAGGGCGATTCTACATCCAAAAGGATTACAAATAGTTGTCGATAACCGAAAATCGAAGTTGTAAGAGAGAGCTGACATCCTATATATAAAGATTCGCATTAAAATTTTGCCCTAAGAAACCTGCTTTTCAAGCAGCCATCACGTATACTATCAGTGCAACATACTCACCGCGTAACAAGTCAGTGCAAAAATTGCATGAATGAAGTTATGAAGATCAAAATAGTTCCACACGTAGATTTAAGATTAGTTAGGCTGTCGTATGTATTTTAGGTTTAGCATAAGTTTTTCTGTAAGTTAAACGAGATGACAAGCTGACATGCCGAACGTTTACTTTTTTGTTCGAAATTACTAATTGATTTTCCCAAATAATGAATTCCCTAGAGAGGGAAAACACAAGTACACATTCGCGGCGAGTCAAGCAGCTGCCAGTCGAGGAAAACGATTAGCGGAAAAGCAAGTTAACGGACTAAAAATGAAGCCATGAAGTGGGGTAATAGTAATATGCTTGTAAACATATATATAAATAGACTATTTGCGGAAGACAGAGTCAGGCGAACAAGAACATTTGAGTCGAAAAAGAATATTAGAGTTGCGAAGTCGAGAGTATCGCCAAAGTAAAATGTATATAATCCTAGCCTTAAGGAAAATAATTGTAAATAAAAAATTTTAAAGTGTATTTTTCTTGAAAAGAATATCCACGATCTAGTGATACGAACAGAATCGTAGAAAATCAAAGTTCGTAACGATACGATATTCAACTTTGAATCGGCCGAAGTAATGGCGTAGTATTTTACTTCTCCTTCTAGTTCTAGCGGCCGGTGTGCTGGCAACGATCGGTTGATATAAAGGTTTTAATATAAGGTAAAGTTAGACGGTCTGAATAAACCCCGGCGGCTATGCAAGTAAGCCATATGAGTATAAAGTCGTCTAGAGCGCTATTTGGTAAGAATATTACCCGTGCAAGAAAATAAACGAAGAATTATATGAGCACAAATGCTATTCTAAGTTTCATTTATGCTTTTATTGTGAGAAGAACCTTTTGGCACGCCGAAAATTAAATCTTCACAAAGTTCAAATTGTTGCTTCTAACCCATCCTAATCTGCAAGTGTGGGTCCCAAAGACAATAATTAGAAAAAATTTTGCTCAAATAATGAAACCATTGTAGAAACTGAAACTGGATGAACAAATCATTCTATAAAAATTGAATTGAAAACTCTTGAAATAGAGCACATGTTGAATTCATTTCGTTTTAAAAATGAGTTTTAAAAAATATTTGACATCATAAAGATGGCAAAAGTCAAGACAATTTAGCCAAGGAAATTGCTTTCACGTATAGTGACAGTGGAAGGAATGTGCCATGTCGCAAGTCAAAAGAAACACTGGGGAAATTGCATGAATTGAAATTCAAAATGCTTGCTCTACCATTCCAGATTCTCTAGCTCTGACTCCGAGCTACTAATTCTTTCTTGAAAATTGCTAGCAAACGATGTAAAGAAAACGATTTATATAAAGTGATGAGTTCCTTGCGGAAAGGGACGCGTATGTTCCGCGTCTCGACACCGACATGGAACGTTAAAGCACGTTAGACGTGCACTGGTTGCATCGCTCTTGAAGGAGGCAATGTTGGCTTATAAGGCCATGTTTTGCAAACAAAAATTGTTTAATTTCTCGCTTATACTTGAAAATAATCGACAGAGGCATTAGTTATTTTTGCAAAGCTATAATATGCATTTACAGTTTTAATTGATTAAAATTATTATACTATTATTATATCCGTCATCGAAGGCAGGGCGTCAAAACGTTTGCAACAACCAATTCAATTCCGATCCAATTTAAGCATACCCGTCTGTTCATCTATCCGTCTGTTTTAAGCATTGCCACGGCTGCGAAAATGTAGTTATCGGCTTCGTGGAAACTCTTGAACGCAGATTGATCTTGAAAATGGGTCAAGTGAGTCGAAGAACAGGTCTGCGGTATCATGTCATTGGGCACAACTGCTTTCCAAATGCGAAAACTACGATAGCTGTATCTATGAAATTTTGCACGTGCATTTCGTGGGCAATGCTGTAGTCTTTACAAAAAATTAGACGCAATCGGTCACGCCTACCCAATATTACAACATATCAAATTTTAATTTTTTTAGCAAAATTTTTACAGCGTCCAAAAGCAAGCTTCAAAAACGCGTAAAGTGTGCATGTATTCTTGATCAGCGTCAAATGCGGAATGTACCTAAGCATGTCTGTCTATTCGCCTACCTTTCTGCTCGGCGGCTATAAAAATCTGCTCACAATCGAAAAGGATTTTTTTTAAATTTTTCGTGATTTGTGTATTGATATGTGAGGTAATAGGATAAGGTATCAGTGGTAGGGATATTTTTTCCTAATACGAAGACTGATTGACAACGGAAGTTGGACGTGAAGTAAGTCGTGACAAAACTTGGACTTTTCTTGTTCACCGGTCTCCGTAAAGCTGTCTCTTGGTTGCCACCCGCCGTCATCAACAGCAACCTTGCAATGTGATAAAACGCGACTTGAATTAGTAAACTCGTATGTGAATATCACGTAAAACAATGCCCGTCTTTCGATCAAAGGTATAGATATGATAAGCCGCTTGATGAAGCGGCTTATTTCTCTTGTATTTTGTACTCTGTGTTTACGACATAAACATCAAACGATAATGCCACGAAATAAAAAATTTAACTTACATTTTATTCCCGAATTGGTGCTACTTTACGTTACCAGAGAACCTCAAACTATAACGTCGTATAAATTAAGTTCAATTGTGTTAAAGTCCGGATAAGCTTCAAGCTTTTACCTAATTCAATAAATATTTTGTTATACCGCCATCTAAATGAACCAAATTGAACTAAATTGCGAATTGATCGTAATAGGTAATGGACGATTGGAGCACATCGGCGAGTTCTTTTCTTTCACTTTCTCTTTTCTATAAAAAAAACAAAAGACAAAATAATAATGTCTAGTGAAGAAATACACCTTGAAGGACGTTTAACGAAAGGTAAATTCACTTTAGATCTTAGAGAATCTTACCATAAACGCTCAGCATGTTTGCACGAACGGATAGATTTAAGTTCCATGTTTTTTCTCCTAATTAGATCTATCTTGCGGGATATCAATTAATTACTGCATATTCTACTCAATCCAACTTACGAAGGTTTAATCTGAAATAGCGATCATTGCTTTCAAACTGAATATTATAGTAAAGCTATTAAGCATTGCATTCACACATAAGACATCATTAAATTTTCTTATTCTTAGGACCGCATTTAAAAATGCTAATGATACATTTTATACACGTTATCAATAAATTTTCTTGCAATTTGTTAGAGCTATAAATATTATTATCTAACTTTTTTACTTGGTGTTCTCCCCCGCGTTTTCCTTTTACAAATGCTTGCGCTACTCGTGCGCCAGATATAAATCAGGAACCAAACAAATGGATAGCATTCAAATGTGATTTTGTGTTACATACAAATCTTTTTTCTGTATATATACGTACGTTGCCTGCGCGCCATTGCCATCATTCACTAAAGCTATTCATTTACCATTCCGTAGTAGAGCTAAGGAACGTAGTAGTGTTTATGAGTCATAATTTGTTTATATTGAATAATCTCAGATGGCTACGGGCTTCTATCTATCTATATACACACATCTATATATATATATATATATATATATATATATATATATAAATGTATACATATATATGTATGTACAGATGTATATTCGAAAATACCATAGTTGAGCCACCATTAGTATGGTATAAAATATTACTGCTCTCGTATTATATTTCTATAATGCATTTATAAATGTATTTAAAACGAGAGAAATCATAAATTCCTGTAAAGATTTATAAAAGAGAAGCAAATTTCAAGCTAGTACTTATACAAGGAGAAAGTAGACCATCGAAAGCATGCTACTTAGAACTCAATTTAAATTAATAAGAAAAGGAAAAGGGATTGCAGCTTGACTAAAGTACAGGCTCGCAATATTTTTGATAGGAAAAGTATGAAGAAAAACTTATCTTCTTCTTATTCTCTTTTAAAGTTCGCAAGTGTAACTCATTCTTTAGAGTTTTATTTCATTCATAAAAACATTCTTAATAACAAGCTAAGCAAAAAAGGTATTTAAATAATTCTCCTTACCCTACTAGCCCTTTCGGCAATATTTTTGTCCAACTTTGGCAAATATTTGGCTTAAACATCAAGTTCACTTTCTGTTATGAGCAAACATTCCGACTATCAATTCAAATGAAATAGGTGTTCGCGGGTTCAAAATTCAGTGCGGTTGGGTTGGCGCAGCTATGATGAGTGCTTCTTCGGTAAAGGCGTACAACACTTGCCGATTTGAAATGTACTCACTAGGCTGCGACCATGATTGGCTGAATTAAGAAAAAAAATCTTTTCAATTCAATTGAACTCAACTCTTCTTTCAATTGCAAGCTCAGTTCGAGCAAGGATATTGCAATACACAAATGGCTAAATGTTCATTAGATGCGTACAAATACTGAGAACGGCTGAATAGTATCGGTATTCTTGAATCATACTTGTAGCTCCTTGGTCCAATAACGAAATTATGGGATCAACACAAGAGTCGCAGAGTTTCTACTACGTTAGTTGAATTTCCGTACCAGCATTTACTTCATCACACTTTTCAACTAGTAAAAGACATGGATCGATGTATGTGGTTGGCACAATATTCCAATTTTCTGCCTGCTTTCGTAATATGCGAAAAATCAGCACGTTATTGGCATAAGCGACTAATATATGGAAAAATTTTAATCTTCATATAGATATGCATCAAGCTCTCCCCACAATATTACAAACATTTTTTGGAAACTACGTGTTTCTTCAAGCAGCTTGCGACATATATGTTTGAAATATGAATGAATTAAAAAGCTTCGAGTATTTCAGTGCGGTAGAACCATTAGTCTATCATCCCACAAGGTGTTAGAATAATTGAATTATAATAGGCTGATATAAGGAAACATTTATCACGATGCGCTTTATGTGATTTATTAGCGCATGGAAGCTTGGGTTATGACCACTGAATAAACGATTCTTAAAAAAATAATAGGCTTAAACGAATTTGCTAAGTGAGGTGAACAATAGTCAATTATGAAAAATCGAATTTGAATTTTTTTCAAAGCATACGAAAATTTGATAGTATTGTTAAAAAAATCATTGTTTGCGAAAAAAACTTTAAAGTTCATCGTGTGTAGGGTTACAGTTAATGTGAAAGTCAATTTTAATATTTAATGTTCATTAATTCATATTATTTTCGTTAATACAAACATATTGTCTATGTTTGAAAAAGGTCAGAGAAATTGCGAAATTTTTATTATCGTGTAGCGAATCTACATAAAATTAATGTCTTTTTGTTCAAAGTAAAACTTTATTTATTCGTCTAATTCTAAGTTGCTTCTCTCACCAACTAAGGTATGGTCAGTATCTTATATAAATAAATAATGTATTGCTAACTTAAGCAATTAACACAAGAGTGGGTTATTACTAGAACGAGAACGTATACTAGGTTATTACTAGAATTACGACTAAGTGGGTTACAACTAAATTAGGCTATCTTAACTAGGTTAGGTGTCGTATTATGTCAAATTGTAAATCTAGCATAAATTGTGAATTACGGTAGAGCGCGACAGATCGATAATGCTACAATCGAATTTTGTTAAGTGAAAGTTTAGAAAAACTTGGAGAGATAGGAAAGTTTTCGTGTATAAGGGCAACTTCAAGAGAAATCAAGACTTTTCTTGGAAAAGCTAAAATAACACATTTTCACCCTTTCGCATTATTATGAGTTTTCTGCAAATCTATAACTTTAAAAAAGTTGTATTCTTGTTTTTGCATAACAAAAGTATTTTTCGCAATCGCTTTGTAAGACGTTCAGATTTTCACTCCGGAATTGTTAAGAAAACCTTTGCTCGACAAGAAGGTCCACTGAAATTTCTAAATTTGGTTCTGAAATTTTTTCTTGTCAACAGAGTCCATAGTTTTAGTCCTTTTACAATTTTCATTATGACTAAGGCGAACTCCCATGAAATCGTTGCGTATACATCAGAAATTCATTGGAAATCATTATCAATCAATTAAGTTTACATATCACAAACTTCTCTGTCCGATTAAAGGTGTTCACATTTGCCAAAGGTGCGCAGGGCGGAAAGTAGAAAGAAAAGGTGAGATAAAAACAAGCAAGAAAGTTATATTCGGAGGGGGCCGAATCTCGCATACTCACCACTATGCTTTTCGCATTCGACTCTCGAAGTTCTTTTCTTCTTTATCCCTGGTATTATTAAGAAAAAATTATTCATGACGTCTGCAATATTAATTTTAAAAATAACCCATTTTTGGGCAGAACTGCATTTAAGCAGTGTACAAAATAGCTTTAAACATTCGGTCCGGTTTGACTTATGATAAATTAGCATAATCCCTCAAAAAAGTGGGAATTACAAAATTTAATCACTCGTAACTTTGTGTGGGCGTGGCGAATGTTTTCAATTTTTGCACGTAAGGTGTAGAGTGCTCCGTAAAGTAAATGAGGAAAATTTGAACGTTCTAATTTTTATAATTTCCGAGTAACGAGCAAAAATCCAAAAATTACTGTTAAAAAAATTGAGTTGCGTTCAGCTTACGCCCAACTGCGCGCTTCTGCTCTGAGCGATTTAGCCCATTTTCAATACTAAACTGCGTGCAAAAACTTCCAATGTTTTTACCAAATCTGAAGTCGATATTTGCATTTTTGCGACCAAAAGAGTGCCAACAACCACACAGACACACAGACGGACAGACATGGCTAAATGTACTCCGAATTTCGTGCTGATCAAGAATATATATACGTTATATGGTTTCTGAAGCTTCCTTTCGGATGTTACATATATTATCGAAAAAACCACATAAGTATATCCTCATCTCGCAGTGGTTGGTATAAAAGTGACTCGAGTTAAAGGATTCTACCCTAACTGGATCAGGGTTTTTCTTCTTTGATATGACTAATTAGTCATTAGTCGTTAGTCAGGATTTCCCCTAGTCGCGGAAACCGGTGACGGTCAGAAAGAAGTAGGGAGGTTACGTCTTTGCCTAGTGACCACTGACTGTAACTCTGACCAAAGTAAACTGCGCACAGATCTGAACCCGCCAGCATTGACTTGGTTTTCGATTCTTATCTTCTCGACTACTAATGCGGGCTTCCAAGCATTTTTTTTACTTTAACTTAAATCAAAAGTTAACATTCAATATTTTTAAATTTATGGTCAGTCATAGTGTCAAGTTTAAACCTTTTCGTTTTTCTAACTAGTGTCGCCATGATGAGTCTCGTAGACATATAATAAAGACTCATGTGGTGGGTACGGAGGGCCGAATGGATAGAAAATTGACCGCAGGGAAGCGCTGAGGAACTATGCATATCATATCACAGCCATAATTGTACACACAATTAATAATTTCTTTTCGAGCCACAAATTGAATCAATGTTTGTGCGGAACTGTAACGTCTGCTGTAAATATCCTCCTGGCGGCAAATTTGACGGAAACATTTAATTCACAAGGCAGCGTCGAAAACCGGATTATGTATAATATTCTCGATTTATATAGAGCTTGTTTGGATAACACAAAACAAATAAAGGCTATAAAAATCTTCCTTTCCATGGTACGAAACTTCTGTGTCACTGTGAATCTGCGAGGCTCAGCGAGGTACGATTTGTTACAAAAACACATGGTCCAATAATGGTTAAGCGAGTTCTTTGTTTTGTAGAAAGTACATTATACTCGTTTTTTTACATGTCTTTTTTCTATTCTGTCTTTCCTGGCGGCCATTTTGCATACATGTATACAGTATGTCCCTTGAAAAAATCGTGAGCAGCTCGAATATCTCCACGAACCCAAGAGCCATATGCTAACAGTAGGATGCAAAACTATTTTATTGTTATTAGTATAAATTCAATAAGCATAAATTTATGCAAAATAACAAGCAGAGCAGTTATCGGAGATCAGGAAAACAAATAGTAAAAAAAGTTGCAAAAGAAGAATCCAAAATGCAAAATTGTTTTCTCCACTGGAGTTCGGAGACTGCATTCGTACATTTTATTTTTTTTAAGCATATAAAATATATATATGAGCTTTTCTTGCCATAAACCATGCATACATATGTCTGCATTTTACACATTCACGGTAAAACCGGAATATTTTGGTTGAAAAGTTTCTGGTAGATAGATATTCAGTAAAAGCTTTACTCTGCCACTAAAGAAATATACAAAGCATCGGCAATAGTGTTAGAAGCAGTGATTTGTTTCCTGCAATATTTGAATATAACAATCCTTAAATACCTTCTGAACAAATGCATACATTTTCTGACTTAGAGAGAGAGAGAGAGAGAGATAAACAAATCAGCAAGGTGTGGCGGGCAGAGGAAGGTATATGAGGGTGAAAATATCTATATATGTATGTTCGGCTGACTCGTTTACTTGTATGGGTTTTATTTCATTGCTATACTGACTCTAAATGAGATTTGCAGGTGATGCCAATGCATGAAATGTATGTTTTTTTTTTGTTTTTCTACTCTTCATTTTATCATACATTATATGTAAATAATATTGAAATATGAAAGGTGATAAAGGGAATTTTCTAACAATTCACATGTGCAGAGCCAAGAGTGCAAAGACAATGGCTCACAGCTTTCTAGGCAGACAACAAGTAAAAATAAACTTATTATAAAATAATGTTTTTTCAAATTTATTTAAAATCCTTTTGAATAATGAGATTTTCTCAAGTTCAAGTTTGTTATGTCTTTTCGAAAAGTTGCTGAGCATTGCATTTGAAAAAGATTTTTATTTAAATAAATTTGTTTTGGGTGAAATTTTTTCAATCAATTATTTATTAGCGAAGGGCAACAAAAATGACATCACAGTTTATTTTAGTAGGCTTTTATTATAATCTGGACTTGGATGATAAGAAAATCAGATTTGCAATATCTTAAGCAATCCTTGCTATATCAACATCCAATTATCATCTATATAGCGTTCTCATACGCTAATCGAAGAAAAAAATAATCGATGTGTCAAAGATCGTTAAAGCCACGTTCAGAGGACCTTATTAAATAATTTTCTCAAATTTTGAAATTCCTCATTATGAGATCCTGAAATTGTAGTCCTCTAAAGGATATTTTTACCTTTCATTAATAATTATTGTCGATCACATCTTCCTCCAAATGCGACAAACAGTCCGTAAGGATAGCCGAGCAGACAAGAACCGTCACTAATAAATCAGTGTTCGCGTGTTCGAATTTCAATGCGGTAGACTTTACTTTGGTCGTAGTTGTAGTGAGTGTTCAGTCGCTAAAGACATTGAACATACAGCCCCACCAGACTGCAGCCATCATCTATCCCCTGAGTGAATGGTCATTAAAAAAAAGAAAAAAACTGAGCAACCGCCAATGAAGGGCAGCTTTCAAGTTTTTATTTGAAAGCTAATTTTCGCGACCGTCAGAGTTCTAACTGCTGATGGATGGACGAACGAACATTGCTAAATTAGATCTAGATCTTATCATACACTTGTTGGTGGATGTTAACCTTCGATAAATGCTATAAAATTTGCGGAACTTTCTTCCCGTAACTATTTCATATCTTTAGAAAATGCTATAACAATTTTATATAAATTCTTTAAAGCGATTTAACAAGCATTGACCTCAGTCGTGCAGTAATATATTGTATAAGTTATCCAATGAAAACAGAAACCTCAACAATGACTTTGCAATGTTCGGGATATTTATTCTTAAACAATTTTCTAATAAATATTTAATTAAATGTATACATGTATGTATATACGTGTATATATATATACATGTGTGTGCAAATATAAAAAATGTTACCTAGCTTCACTAGAAGGACAAAGGACACCTTATTTACAATGTGTCAACATTTAAAACTGAAAGCTATAAATAAACTGAAATGTCCGGCAGTTGACGTCTGATATCAACAAATAGAGTCCAAGTGGTTAACATGCTAATGTACAACAAGCTGAAAGCAAAGACTTATGTGCACCTATATACATTGGAAATCAGTTAACCTAAAGACAAAAAAGGTAAGAAAACATATACCACGTCTCTGATAACAACATTAATGCAACCGTAAGAATACGTACTTACCATGTAATAAAAAGAAAAAACATGACAAACGAAGAGAGAGGCAAGGCAATATAAAATGAGGAAGAATATTGTAGAACGCCCTAATGGCCGTAAAGGATACATATATNTAATAAAAAGAAAAAACATGACAAACGAAGAGAGAGGCAAGGCAATATAAAATGAGGAAGAATATTGTAGAACGCCCTAATGGCCGTAAAGGATATATATATATATATATATATATATATATATATATATATATATATATATATATATAGATGTATATATACATATACATGTTAAGAAAATTTTATATTATAATCAAATGAAATTTAAATAAATTCTTATAAAAAGTTTACTGTTTGTTTATTTGTATTTCCTCTGAGACGTTCATATTGAAAAAACATTACAGCAACATTGGACTTGAAAAGGAAAGGAAGAAAATATAAATAAGTCGACTGCATCCGACGAATTTTAAACACCCCTCACTTTCCCAAAAGAATTTACTTTGGGGAGACTGACAGATATAAAAATTTTATAGTTCACTCTGGGATGGTAGGCTGCCTTAACCTAGTTACATCCATATATCATTGATCCATGTTATTATAGATTGTTCATATTCTTAAAGCCGCATTTATTGCTGCACAACATTATTTCTAAAGATCAAGCAAGAAAAATGTAATATTTGCTGGTATTTCGAAATATCATAATACCAATATTGTCCGAAAATATGGTTTATATACTAGAAAATATCTGGAATATTTACGTTAAATACTCTTCATTTTTAATTTCGTATTATTCACGTAGAGCGGTAGTTACCTTCGACTGGTTGGACTAGCACGAAAATTGTTTTGTATTTCGAGGAAAAATTGCGAATTAAAATATTTTAGGTGACATTGTCTGTATCGCAAGAAAATGAGATATCGCAGTATAGTGTCATAAATATAATCCCGTTACGCTTCTTGATGTTAACTATGTTCGAAAAAGCTATGGAGCCAATTATGGTCTTTCCAGGTATAAAAATTCATATCAATTTTTGTTCGCAAACTACATCAAAAGTAAAATATGTTCAGGTCATTTTTTTTTTATTTATGATCAATTACTCAGCAGTTATGCCTTTTATTTGTGTAACACGGTAACGGTCAGAAAGAATTCATAAATCAGAAGGAGGCGGCCAAAATTTAAAGAATATATTTTCTGAGCAAGAAAGGACCCAAAAGTAAAATGAAAATTTAGATAATGTTTTCGAACGAAACTAAAGATCCAGCTTGCTCAAGCACCTGGTCGTTACTGCTTTAGGGAAATATCTCGTCCATCTGTCTTTGTTCTTCTAGAAGGGTTAAGAGTGTTAGCGAGTGTAGCGAGCTTGTTTTTTATTGGGGGCTTAGATAAAATTTAAATCGTTTCTACCTTGGACTTTAGGTAAACGTTTCTTGTCATTCTCGAATTGAATAAACTTAACACTCCCTTTGGTGGAGTCTTATTAAAGCATTTCAAATAACACATCTGCAACACTTCTCTTGACGAGTTTGTTACATTTTCACTGTTCGCCACACGAAAATGGAATAAGTGAACGCAGACAGAGAGGAAGAAGTGAATTATAATAACAATTTATAATAGCAACCTGAATGTAAAAGGAATGTTCTTTGGTACTTATGCTTCGTGTTTCATTCCCAGAACATATCCGTTATATTATATATAGTTTAATATATTCAGTTTTCGGTATCACCACCGTAATGGTAAATTTATTAAACAGCAATTCCACGGTAGGGGATTTCAAAAGAAGAAGGAGTAAAAGAAAAAGTCGTCGTGTGTTGTACAAGCAAATTAAAAGTCCATGAAAATCAAAATACATTATATGCACAATTATACTAAAAATACCTTTAGAGACTAGATGTACGTACGTAATATGTATATAAATATTTATGAATACATTTCACCCCTGATAATTCCACTACACTCGACGGTTAAAAAAAATAAAAAAGTATAGCTTTTTTAGAAAATAAAAAAAAAGAAGAAAAACGCTATAAAAGTAAAATTCATGAGATTATTAAGGTTGATTTAGTTGTCTGAATGGCGTTGTCGTCGCACAGTTTCCTTTTTCAGTGTCACATGCATACTCTAAGCTGTTATGCCATTACATTATAACAGCGAATATATAATAAAAAATATTGTAGGTGATTAATGTTGTTAATGTTTCTGCTGTTATGGCTCGTCGTTAAGCTTCAACCACCCACGTAATTTCTCTCTCCTTATTATATTTTTATTCCTTTCTTTTTGTCCTTCAATTTCTATTACAAACTCTGAGCAAGTCTCGAGGAATTTCTCCCTTTACATTATCAAAATTGTTGGTAGTGACAGTTTGCGCGCAAATACATGGGAATATTTTTTCTTTGCTGTCTTTTTTCCTCAGCTCAAGTGATTCATATGCATTCTCCTGAGTTGATTTTAACTGAAATTACACGAATACTTAGTTATGGTAGTTGTTTCCATCATCCTCCCCATTTTTGAAAGTTTATAAAAAAGTTCAATGTCAGGGTAGTTGGATTCACGATAATAGGTCAATATTAACATCATTTTATTAATGCTTAGCGTGGCCATGTCGTACAATCATCTTTAAGTTATTGCCAACCTTAAGGATGACTAAAAGAATCTTTGCTCAAAAACTGCTTATTAGTAAAGTTAGAATGAACGGTACAAATAGTTCACGGCCAATCGTCCCTTGAGAGGAGAAAACCATGCGAAGCTGTGAATAAAGGCTTTCATCAAAATATTTGTAGGCGACAGAGAATGATTTGCATGCCATCATTTCTGAGTAGATATTTCTATTTTTTTTCTAACAATTGCGAGTACTATTCTCTGCTGGAGGCATACCTAAAATATATGCTGTTACTTCAAGGAACTAAGGGCAGTTCCTATTTAAAAGATATTAATGCACACTTCATCGTTAATTTGGTAACACTATTGTTAGCATCTGATGAAAGTTTTCCCTTGTTTGGGTTTTTTGTTTTAAACTAGAGAGCGAGAGAAAGCATCTATCTTTCTATCTTCTTCATCGACCCAGCCAAATATTCCCATAAATTAACTCAAAGCGTTTACTATGGGAAACTCGGAAGAATAACTGCAGAATATATTTGTTGTGGAAGGACATTAGTTTGACTTTTGATGGAGATGTTTGGTAGTAGGCGAAAGCGCATTATAGGGATGCAAAGATCAGGAATTGTTTTGCCATAAATCTAGAGACGTTTTGCTAAAAAGAAACTTTGTATAGCTCACTCAAAAATTTACTTTTACACAAAGTAAGTCGACTTTCCATCTTTTTTCTAAATACACAAGAAGCAGAGACAAATTTTTTATGCCGTTTTTTTTATGAACCAAAGATTTGAAGTAAGTCTCCTTGATAAGATGCTGTAAGCGTAGCGTTGAGAAAATGTGAGCTTTAGTGTTTAGGCGCGGTCTTATCGACTTTACCCGTACATCCCTTCGCTTCGCGGAATTCTTAGTTGAAGCATGGATTTGGACCGTTGGCGATATTAGTGGATGACTAATCGGTAGTTATAGATATCTCGTTGTGCTATTCACTCGGTATGGGGAACACACAATAGAAAAGTCATCGAAGGTACCAGGAGTCCTCTTGCAGACATTTTTAATAGGCAATCAACTACTATGAACGTTCAAGATTTACCAAACAGGTCTGCAAACTTTTGCGAATGTGGATAGTAGTGCAGGATGAATGCCTAAACCAAACCAAGAATGACTATGACACGCTGAGTGATGCCGATAAACAGAGACCATTGTAGTCGAAACTGCGGAAAGTACTGCAGCCATGAGTCCATACTCTGACATCGACAGAAGTCCTAATTCCTGAGCACAGTACCTCGGAGAGTGTCGTGGTGGCTACCTAAATGCTGGGGCCATATATGATTAGAGGTGCAGCTAGGCCTCATCTTGCCCATAGGGGAAGTTTTGGACAATTCCTAATTTTTCATATCTGGTAACCCAGCTTTAGTAGAGGTCTTCTCAGATACAGGATTGTCTTGCAAACTGGCCGCTTGCTCATACCTCAAAACCCTTTGAGTATCGTCTAGTCACGTCATCGACGGCAATGTGTAGTCATTAACTGCAAAAGCAATCTGTGAACAGTGTCTGAGGGTGAAGTAAATAAAAAGGATATGAAAACCGCTTTCGTTAAATGCGGAATGTAACCGACTTATATCGAAACCTTCTCCACAATATTTATATGTTTTTTATATGAATAACTTTGACCTAATATATCATTTTGCAAAATTTGAACTTACCGTAATAACAATGGGGCGTGTTTAACTTGCGACCAATTGAAGCGGTGGGAATGGTCGCAATTATCATAGAAGTTTATGGACTTAGCATCTCGGATGCAGGAGCCATCAGCCAATTATACTTTCCAACGGGTAAACTAATTACAAGGGAAAGTTACTTAAGTAATTCAAATGAATTATATGCAACAATTTTAGAGTAAAACCAAGAGACTACAGTGCGACTTGTTGCAGCAGTCACAACGCGCTTAGGACTTATGCTCGCAAAGTAAAAAACCTTTGCATGACACGCTAAATAAAAATGTCGAAAAAAATTGTTGGTGAATTTTGCAAAGGTTCCAAAAGAAGAGAGGAAGTAAGTGAAGTGAAAACTTATCAGAGAAAACTTTCTAAGCTTTACGTTTTTGCACTATTTAATATTCCTTTCTTGGACTGCATTGAAGTTTCCGAATAATCGAATATATAGTTGTGAAGTATTAAAAGTGGTTGCCGGCTAAAACAAGTTTTTTTTTTCTTTAATTTTATCTACAATAGCGATTACCTGCTATTCGACCATTCTCGACGACTTTATATAATACCCGTAGGTCGTTTACATTTAAGATTTTTATTCATACTTCAAATAAACTCAAACTGAACTTCTCAACAATAAATTAAACATAAAAGCGTAAAAAAAAAAAAATCGATACGAAAAAACTTTTATGTGTCCTTTTGAAAATCACAAAAAAAAAACTCTGAGAGAAGAAAATTAAATGAAATAGAATTCGAATTTAGGTAAGAGTAGGAGATAAAAAAGTAGAGATCTCGAAAACTTGACGCATGAGTATAACAAATTGGAAAAGTATTTTAATTATAACACGAATATGTCTAGACTTTTACAAATCTTTGTATATTAGTTCCTCCCTTCCTCTTCACCACGCTAACCAGACTGACATACATTTATTATTTTTATTTGAAAAGAATTGTAAAGTTAAACATCCGCTTACACGTACAAAAGCACGTTCATAGATATAGTTACGTTTATCGAAATAAAAGTGTAGTAGCATGGAGAAGCATAAGTGAAAAGCTAATCGAGATATTGGCAAAATTCTTTTGTATAGGAGCACAGGAGAAAAAGCAAGCGAGGGAGCAAGGTCAGCTAATGTTTTGCTCCTGCACACAACTAAATGCATTTGTAGGATTTTCGAATTAATCATTAACGTAGTGTATAAGTTATTGACCGACATGAACTTAGCAGTTGCGATGACCGAAGAAGAATAGTTAACAAAGAGAAGCCAAGTTTGCAAAAACCACATATCAATTTTTTATCGTAGTTGAACGAATAACATGGAGTTTTATTATTCATTCGACATATGTTATCTAGCCCGCGACCAATACATGCTGTACCGCTAAGGTTTAAATGTTCTTGGACATATCCTGAAAGCCGTGGGGCCAACTGCAGGAAATGGTACGGCGGCCACAGATTTAGTATCAGAGTCCTATGATGACGTTATCGCATGCGAAGGACAGATGTCTGTCGTTGGGTACGGTGCTTGCAAAGCACAGTTGCGATACAACAACGTATAAAATTCGCGAACATTATGAAACGATTTTCATAAAACATGATTTCAAAAATGGAATATCGCATGTTTTCAATTGATTTCTGCTTTTATTTAAAAAGATCAGCTGTAATTTTTGATAAAAATTAATTTTTCGATCGTCACTATCACATAATGAATATATTTTTAATTTTCCTATTTCATCGCAATGGCGAATTTCATATTTGTGTACACTACATCTCTTGTGGTACAAGAATATATTAAGACTAAGAAGGGCTCCTTTCCACTTCTTATTATATCAATCGACTCAGAATTAGCTTTTGAATCGATTTAAGTTTGTCTGTCCGTCAATCCACTTGTTTGTTCGTCTGTCTTTTTTTCTTATGTTCAACCTATACGTCGCAAGTTTTGACATATTTTGATGTAATTTGATATACGAGTTTTAGCTTAAGCACGAACACTATTGAAAATGGTTGGGCTCGGCACACTTTTTCAACGGGTTTCCATATAACGGCCCATTTTGAAAAGTCATTATGTGAATGATAGCAGGGTGGTGCAGGATGTTTAATAGTGGGCAGCGGTCTTTACATGTTTTTTAAATAAACGTAGCTTACTTTTTGATCTATACATTTGGTTGGAACCAGATTTGAGCTGTCATAAAATATTCCATTTCGTGGATGATTCTCTTGGCCTAATCCTTTCGCGGTTGGCATTGGGGCATTAGATCCACTTTTCATCGGCAGTAACAATACACCATAGAAAGCTTTTTGTTTTTGCCTGGCAAGCAATGAAACCGTGGTGCGAAAAACTGTTCGAAATGGCATTTAATTCTATATTTCTTTTTATCTTTCTTTGATTCCCCGAATGTCTCTTTCTTTCATTTTTATTCTGGGTCCTTCTCTCGATTTCCCCGCGTTTTTTTCCATTTTTGGAAAGTGTTATAAATGAAGGTATGAAATTTTTTATCTTCTATCATGAAATTCATGGAAATATTGGAAATTTTTGCATAGTGAGTTGAATGGTTCCTTAAGAATCCATTATATTGCAAAGACAAATACATCGAAAGAAAAATTCTCCTGAATTTAATATTAAGAGTTTGCAAAAATTTTGATCACTTTTTCACGTGGAAAAGGCATTTATTGTGGAAAAGTGGTACAACATATATTAATCAAAATAGTTTCCATTAGCTGCGCCGATCTGTACAAATGGTAATCAGGAGCCGTAATGTCCGGTGAGTACGCTGGCTGTGGCAAAACTTTCTTTTCGAGCTGCAACAGTGCATCCTGGAGAACTCTTGCAATAACTGGTATTTTCAATCAATTCTTGTCGCCATTTTTAAATCATTGAATCCAAAATCGACAACTGAAATACTATGGGCCAGCGTTACTATAAGCCTACGAACGTCTTTGATGGGCATCGGCAGCACATTTCTTCAAATAAACAACAAAGGTAATGATTTTGGAAGAAAAAGAATTTTGTGTGTACCCAAATTAGCTGAGTAAACCAGTTATATTAAATGGAAAACTGCTACTTTATGTAGAGAAAGATCAAAACCATCGAATTCAAGCATTATGTACATCGGCTGATCAAAATTTTTGCAAAAAATAATAATAAATAAAAAAAAATATTTAAGTTTATTTAATTGTTTTTAATTTTACTACGATTCCAAAGAATAATTGTTGTATTAGCGGACGAAATGCATATGAATACAAAGAGCAAAATTTTAAATAAAAGCGAACTAATTTACTTATTGCATATAGTAACGAGAACAAAAACAGATGACCGCTGGATACTACCATAACAAAATATAAAAACAGCAATTTGAAAAACATGTGTTTACCTATTTACAAGGCGAACTTTCGGCATTCGCTATCTTAAGCAAGCAAATAATTAAAAACCGGCAATTCTTCTCGTTGTGTCATCTAGAAAGAATTTTTCCAAATTTTCCCGCAATTTCATATTGGACGAGCAAATACAAGGCATTCTTGTGTGCTACCGGGAGCACATCAGTTTTCGAGCCGCTATCGTTGACATGGCGGGCTTAAGAAATTGCAACGTAATGCAATGTACGTATTACTAGCTGTCATCGCTTCTCGAACGCCTATGCATTGTATATATAAATTACAAAGACATTTGTTTGGCATATAATCTTGTACTGCTTATCCGCTTCTGCTGGCACCTTGCGTATGACCACAACACAGGCTTAAGTGCATTCCTATAGTTTCCTGACAAAGTTAACATTCCGAAAAAGAGGGTCAATTTATTGTCAATAATTTGCAAGCTGTGCCGAAAGTATATTTAGTTCATTTGGCACAAACATTTAAAAGCATAACGCAAAAAAGAAACGTCCTATGAATTTCAAATTATAATGCAATTCGCACGTGTGCTCGTGCCAGCTCGAAAGCGACGAAAGTATGTCTAAAACTCCCGATACTTTCAAGCGTCGGCATCGCCGTAATTTGGGCTATGTTCTGCCTATCTGTAAGCATGTACGTGGAAAGTATATTGCAGAGATTTTTAAAAAAGATTTGTCCACCAATCAAGTCCTTCACAAGCCGTATTCCGTCTGCCCAGTGTTTTCATTCGTTCGTTTCGAAGGTGCCCGCAGAGCGCACGTCACATTAAAGCAACTCATCGCTCTTTAATCGTACTGTCCGTTTCTGGAACAACCTATCAGCAGTGATGGTTCCCATTATCTCAGATATATCCGATTCAAAAGCGAAGGTACACAAGTACTGCTCACTTGTCCCGTCCTTCTCTACGTATAGACCTGACCACCATTGCGCCTTCGTATAGGAGGCATTTCCTGAGTGCCTAATCATAGAAAAAAAATTCGAAGTCATGCGAAGTCAATAGTTGTTCTTCTTTAAACACATTTTTTATGCTGAACATCATTTTTGGTTAGAGTACTCGAAGTCTTGTATGCACCATACAGAAGAGCTTAAGGAGACTCATCTCAGATAATAACGATCGATTGATTCCTTTAAGCTTATCTATTCGTCTTATATCTATCCATACAATCATGCGTGTGACCTAAAAACAGTGAACTCACAAACACTTTGATGAAATTTGGTACACCAAATTTTGTTGTGTAGGAGGTTGATGCCCGAATACATACTTGAAGAACGCTATATGGAAATCAAGACCATAGAATGGCTGGTCGCTGAAAAAAAAACTTCAGGCGGTATGGACACAATACTAAGAACTCGCTCTTCTTAATGTGCTAATGGATTCCCCTCAAAATAAAAAAAATGTGGTTAAACTGCTGTTCTTATCTTTATAAAGCAACATGGCATTGCTGCGGATCGAAAGCAATTGTTATATATACGATCCTATCATATGCTATTAATTTCAAATTTTCAAGTGTTCTGTCAGTTGTGGTGGCGAGTTTGAAGAGTTGAAAAAATAAGCGGAACTCGTTAAGAGGCTAAACTATATCTTGGAAACAGTTTAAGCGATGTTGCATTAGATTGCATTAGAGATTTTTTAAGTATGACCACTTGCTTTTATACCTGCAAGACGATGACGGTTAGAAGTCGGAGAAAAAAAAGAGCTAGGGAAATAGTGAGCGCTTCCTAGCGAATGCGCTCTCAATCGGTAAATGTTATGTCTTTACTGACTAAGCGGTAACTATAGCTCCGTCCAAAGTAAAGTCTACCTCACTTGAGATTTCGCATCGACACTTAGGCAGTCGCGATTCTTAGCTATTCGGCTACTGCAGATGAAAAGACAGAGGATAGCCCAGGAAGATGTTTAGCTCCACGCATGCACTTGAACTGCTTACAGTATAGAGAATGACTCTTTCGGGGTGGTTCTTGATGACGTGCCCCGTTAAATAATGAGCTATTAGATGCCCCTCGCCTTTCTTCAAAAAGAATGAAGCAGCTCATAAGTATTTGATCATTTTGGCACTCCAAGGTTAGCGAGGTCCCACCATTTTATAGGATTTGTTCAGGATAGTCTCAAGTGCATACATAGTCTAAAGTAGTAAAGTATCCTAAACAAGCGACATATTATTGAATTGAATTCAAAATAGTATTCAAGACGATGTTTTTGTGATTAATATTTGTTTTTAAAAAAAATTTCTTCCAATAGCAAAACCGATTTTCATTACATATAAGTCGCTTTATTGAGTGTTCACGCACTATCAAGTGATGCGAGCAAATCAAAAAGTCAGAATATTTCAGCTAAACAAACATCGATTTTTCGTGGCAAAGAACGTGAAGACGGCCGTTTGTATTAGACGTTCCATCGTTTATTTTAATGAAATTTATTTAAAATATATGCGTTTATGCAAATTTAATTATAATTATTTATAACTCAATTATCCGTGGCTTTGTACTTTTTTTATCTACAGGCATAAAATTCAAGTTCATTCAAAATGTCATATCGTTCGTAACAGTTGGAAACAAGAAAGAAAAAGGTCACAAATTGCATACAACTCAAAAAATTGTAATCCTTCCTTCAACATCGATCAGCTGAGTAACGAAGTGAAGTATGAAATTTTTAATCAGGCTTGAAGGACTCATATTCATTACGTGAGCGAATCATTTTTCGAGAAAATAAGCACAAGTAAACTTCTGCAGTCGATCAAAGTATTCCATATACGAGTAAATCCGTCACCTTACATTAATGATGCTTGCAATGCAATTACTTCAGTTCAGCTTAATTTAAACGAAGTATAACTTTCGCTTAGCAAATCTCATGATGGTATCTAAAATTCGCCGTAAGGTGACAATAAGCTTTCTTCCTCGTCTTCTTCTTTATGGTTCCTTTCGTTTGTGCTTTGTGAAACGAATGTTATTTTTAAACATTTTCGGAAAATTTTCTATTTCGCTTCATTGGCATCTGTGTGAATTGCACCATAATGTGCGTTTTTAATGCGTCGTTGTTATCGATACATTAAATATCGTTTCACTTGAAGCGTATAACGGAAAATTATCTACTTTCTTTTTGTTTTTGTTATCGTTGTTGTTTCTATTTTTTGCCTTAGGGTTAAATGAAGTGCAAGCAAATAGATATTTTTAGCCTCTCTTTCTTTCACGCCAGACATCGACTAGTGATTTGTGTATAAATCGAATTTAAAATTTGCATAAAATGTAAATTTTCTTATAAAACAAAAATATAAAACTTTGAAACAAGTCCGTACTCTGTAGCACTTCGCATATGACAGACACTCACTTACATAATAAATATTACCAAGATAAGCTATAAAAAAAAAAACACAGATATTAAAATAAACTAATTTAGGTTTATGTTCAATTAAAGCAAACTTTAAGATTATACTAAGTGCTTGGAATCCAGGAACTTCTTGGAGTGCTTTGATGATGCTGGAGTTTTTAATGAATGCTTTTAGAGAATTTCAGCTTCATCGTGTTTCGGACTACTAGTACGATTACACTGTTGTCAAAAAAAAACAGGTCAACGAAATACTTCACCCATATACATTTCTGGCATCACTATAGGAGCCCTACCGGGCTTCTCCAATTTTTGCATATAGCGCAAGGCTCGGATGTTAATGGGCATGGGACGAAAGTGTCCCCAAAACTTTCAATACCATCGACCACCGGCTGGTTAGTGCTTTTGCATAGGTACATCTAAGACAAGTATCCTATAGACAAAAAGAAAATTTGTCCACAAATTAAGTCCTTTAAGAAGGTTACAAGGGTTTCGCAGCGTTCGCAACCACTCGTTCTGGAATTGCTTGCAGCAAGGGTCTTGCCCGCCTTGCCTAATGTTTCCACTTTAAAATCGAAGCGTAGCTTCCTGTACCTGCAACACCTCCTGGCCTGGAGGTTTATTGTCCCCATCATAGTTCAACTGTACCTAGCAGACTTGGCTATTTTCGCCATAAATATTCTTAACATCAAGCATCCACATTTACATTGAATGAATATTTTATGTATTTGTCGATCTTTTTGTTCCAAAGTTAAGCACATGGCTTTACAATGACCATAGAATCGAATCAAATGTTTTATTGAAGTCAGTAGTGCACCAGTTCTTGAAAAAGCGTTATGAGTACATATGTCAAGGCGTAGTATGACTTTTAAATTCTTGCAAAGGTCCGGACAAGGTATTACAAAGTTGATGTGCAGTAGTTATAAGTGCTTGCCTTCGTAATACGGACTCCGAATCACTTTCACTGTATCAGTTATATATGAAACTAAAAAAGGAAAAAATTACAAAAATCAAGTCAAGACTATATGATCATTTCATAGCTTTAAATGCTCGAAGAGATAGTTGTTTACAACGACTTTTGTTTGCAGAGTCATGATGGAGAGTAGTTAAGCATCGTACTGCAACTTTTATTCCTAATTTTTGTGAAAAAAAGCCTGCAAACAAATAGTTGGGCATTCGTCGAAAAGATCATCTCAAGCTGTCAAAAATTGAAAATAAGATTATATCTAAAACGCGGGAACAAGCTTCGAGTCAATGTTATCTTTAACATCCATATAATAAGTCTGCCAACACTCGTGGACTTAGTCCACTCGTTATTTGAAACCCAAACTCTTGTACGTCTGAAGTGAAAGCGCGCACGCGCGAGTAGGAGTATCGATCGATCGCTTTGGAGCTATTGTTCAAAACTCATTGCAGACCACAGATCAACCCTTGTTTTCGCTTCTATACAAATATATAAAAAATTTAAGAAAATGCTACCTCACGATTTATTTACTACAATTCCCGATTGCCTAGTGGCAAGAATTTAATCGGCTCTGCTTTTCTTAAGAATTTTCTAAATTTCCGGAACCATTAATTGCTTTTGACAGTCTCTCATCTTAAAGGAAATAAATTGTTTGCATATAAACTCATGTCATAAAAAACCTTGAAATGGCAAAGAGCTTTTAAAAATGAATCCCTTAATAGCTTAAAAAGAAGTTCCATCAGCTTTTATGTTTTTTTTTTCATTTTTTAATTCTCAATGTTTTTCTCTCTCTCTTTGAAGAAAATAAAAAACATGAAATTTTATGCCTTTTGGTTGCATTGATTTTTCATTGTTTCCCTTCTGTGCTCAACGCCAAAAATTATGGGTTGCGTGTGCCCAAATTCTCCATGCCATGACTTGTCTGAAGCTGTCATGGGTTTTCCGGTTGTTGTGCATTTGTCATTTGCCTTTTAGGAGAATGTCTATACACCGAGACATTCATCTTTTAAAGGTTTAGTTGACCCCAACGCACTACCCACAATTTCCTTTACTACAGATCTACGTTGCATAAAGAGATTTACAAAAAAAAAAAAAACAGAAAAAAGTCATATATCCTGGGGACTTATAGTCTGCTTGTCTAGCTGGCTGGTTGAGTATATGGTTAGCTAGCTGCTTGGCTGCTTGCTTTTGCGTTTTAATATACACAAAAGCATTAAATTGAATTCTAGAATTCCTTATCGTTTCATATACAAACAACATCGTTCCATTGTCCTTTTAACGCTAAATGTTTGCATAATATATGAAGTTACAATACATAGTAAAGACAATCGGAAAATAAGGAAAAAAAGTACCAAAAACTTAAAAGTCTAACATTTCATTTGAGCGACTACTTAAGGCATGGATAGCTGTCAAATACCACCATTGTGTGCTTATAGTACATATATTACATAAATAAGTTATATGCAAACGTCAAGACCTGAAGCGTTTACTTATTTCGTTTTTCTTTTATTTATTTTTTTTTTCAATTTTACGGTCACACTATCTGAGCTGATGTTTAATAACTTTATCAATTCACTTATATGACAATACTTTACATCCTCAGATACGAAATTCGAAGTTAATTTAGTTTCGAAAGAAAGTATTGAAAGATTGTGAAAAAGGTGCAAAACTAGATGTTAGATAGCGGAGTTCGTCTGGCATTGACTTGGGCAATATAAGCAATGCAAACAAGCCCGCCTACAAGAGCATAACTTAAAGCTAAACTTAAAAAAAAAATGCAAAAGACTTTATCATTGCGACGACCAAAATCGTACTTCATGTAGTTTTGGGCGTGTTGTACTTAACTAGGTTAGAATGTGCCACCTAACAGACCGGACAACCTAACGGCGTAATACTTGTTCGAGCTACGAATTTAAATTCAAGCCAGAAAAAGTTGTTGGTCTAATCTTTACTATGACTCGTTCCAACCATTCCACCTCATCTTAAGAAACTCAGGACGATTTACTATTCTTTTGCTTGTTTCTCTATCGTGCATCTATTTAAAAATTTATTGACATATCGCAGATTGGTGCAAACACCGGCGAAAGGTCCGACTATTGACGCGCTTCTCCAAATCTTATATTCTTTTATACTTACTTCAGTGGAACTGTGTCTACTGTTCGTCTTAAAGTGAACCCAGATTTTGCAGTCACTGTTTGGCAAGTTTTTATTCGTTACGGTATAATATGAACTGTGGCAATGAAATCGAAGAAAGAGCCATTCCTGGAATTTATTGTTTGATTTTTCTTCCAGCTTGTATGCGTATACTTCACTTTGAGCTGTCACTTCACAATCTTTTTTTTTTTGTTATATTTTGCTTTATTAAGTGGTATAAATTTCTACAAACAGCGGGAATTGTCAGATGACACTCTTCATTTGGATATACACACAATCTTGTATATATATATATATATAAGTATTTATTGTTATGAAGAAAATTGCAATTTAATTTAGTTTTCTGTTTTTTTTTTTTTCATTATTTTTATGGTATTATGGTCACCATTGAAAATTAAAAACGCTGTCTTTGTGTCTGCCAAAAATATATAAAAAAATGTAATTCATATCGTGCAAATAAAAAGTTATATATTTGCCTACAGCCTTAAGCAGAATCTTGGACACGCACCATTTCTAGCATGTGGGTGATAATAAGAACAGGTATGAGGTATATACAGAAACTGCGGGGAATTTTTTTCAAATTTGTGGGCGTACTAATCGGAAAATCGGGATGACTAACTTGGTGATTTATTGAAACATCCTAACAGCAATATGATGGTAGAAATTTTATCTTCATTTCGAAGTTTTTGTTTATCAGATACTTTTCTTTTGATTTAACGCACAGATGAGGATGCATTCTCATATACCCTGATGCACGTTGCTGGCTTAACACGAAAACAAAGGCTGTACAGTAAGATGCTCCAATGAGTGATATAGAAATAAATATCGAGTTTTCAGAAAAGCTGTAAAGTCAGCAAATGAGTATAATTGAGTTATGATTTCTCAAAATCTCGGCTAGCGTTCCTGTATTTTCTCGTATTCTCTAAAGTTCGTTAATACCTCAATTTTCTAGCGAATAGCTTGATATGCCAACGACTCTTTCTTATCTCTGCCTTTGACTTTTTGAGCAAACCCATCAAGTTGGTCATATTCAATAAAACCTTATTGTACGCAAGAATAATTAAAATTTGGTAAAAAAAATTATTTATTCAAATATTCTGATAATTAAAATTTTAGAGAAGGAAATTCATGGAATTCAGGAACTCTGCAGTAAAAATTTCATATTCCAGAACAGCATTAGAAGCGTATATCAGCGTAAAGTAGCAGATAATTGGCGGGTTTTAATTCTTATGTACCCTGCAATGGGTGTATTGGAGTAGTTAAATGTCAGCCAGCCGTGAATAAACCATGGGAGTCTAGGAAAAGAGTTTAGCCTAGATATTAGTAGGTAGGAACATACTTGTCTACCAGCCATTCTATTGAAATCAAGATTATGAACACAAAAATTTGTCTAAGAGAACAAATATACTTAAATTTAAAATTTAAGTAAATTTAAAGTTTAAGTTTAAAATTTTCTCAAATCGTTTTCCAGGTTAATTGCGTTATTGAGTTAAAGTTAATTGCTTAGAAAATCTATATATAATACTGCAATTTGAAATCCTCCAAGAGGGTATATGGAAGAAATATCACTGTTAAATCCTTCAAGAGGATATATGGAAGAAATATCACTGATAACTCATGTAAACGAATTTTCGCTTTGTCTGTCAATCCCACACAAACTGTTCTTGGATATTAAACGATTCGGTCGAAGCTCAATGTACTGTCTTTTCTATTTTAAATATATTTTTAAGCTTGTCGGTCCTTCTGTCTACTCGTCCATTGGATAACTGTCTTTACGAATAGATGTTCAAATTTAACAGAAGAATATGTTTTGCCCCAAAGATGAGCCTTATTCGAGAATAAATGGATCAGATAACTTTCGTAGCTGCCTCCTACACTACGTTTTCCTTTGTGAAAAAGGAAACACTGCAATTTTTTAAATTCCTCCAAGAAAATCACTGAGCAAGAACATGCCGGCACAATGATTTGGTGTGAAAAATTTGGATCTGTCATGGTAATTTTTCTTTCGCTCTCCCTTATAACTATTTTTAAGAAAAGTAAACTTGGGTACGGAAAGAATGTCCGTACATCTTTAACGTTTTATGATAAAAATCGGTTCACGAGGTTTACTTGACGTATAAATTTATTGCTATAATTTTCGACGACAAATGCCGTTTTATGTACCCCTCCCCACCTAAGAGTTTTCATTATATATCGATGGATGCAGTCGATCTCTAATAGTAAAGTTATGTAAAGATTCACCGTTGCCAATTTGGGTAAGATCTGTTTTTTTGACCACAACCCACATAAGAGCTTTCATGAAAGTTACGTCTTCACATAGACACAGGAAGCAATTTTTGGTATTTTATCACAAAAACGGATTAAAAACTGTATTGAGGGAACAAGTGATATAAAAACCATTATAAGTTAGTAAACTAGCATTTGTATATCATCGGATAGTGTAGTGACATGCGATTGGTATGAGTTCTCATAAGAAACTGTTTAGATTAGCGAAATAACTTTTTTATATAGCAGCAAACCTGTATAGATTGACATAGGAATTATTATCAATCAGCTGTCAAGATATTAATCGAAGAAAACGTTATCTACATTTCTTACGTGATAGCGTCTAGCGTTTAGTATAGTAACGAAGACCTTGTTAAGAGCCCCAGCCATCATTTTTTTCATTTTATATATTTACAACTCATTTATGTATACGAACGAGCGAAAAGCCAAAAGAATCTAAACCTACTGAAGGTTCAATACTGGTTTGATCATCGCATTTCGAAGTTCAAAAAATTATTAAACACTGTAGGAAACACTGGAACTTTACTTTGCCAAATAGATTCAACGCAACTGTGACAGCATCCGTTGGCTAATGACTAAACTAAAATTCAAATCTGTACATGCTGTAGTTTGCAAATTATAGTTAACAGCGGTTCGATCCGTGAATTTACTTAGCATCTCATTTTTTTCTCACACATGGTAGTTCTAACAACAGATAAATCAGAGAGCGACATGAAAATGTTTCCATCTTGATCTTATGTTCATCGCGATTATTCACATACGTATGCCTGAATGTATTCTAATCATTTTTTCACTCGAAAAGCGCTTTTATTGAGAAAAATTAATAAAATATATATTAATCCAAATACTTCACATCATTTTCCACTCTCCATATCTTTGTTATCTTTCTGTCAACATGGCGACACCGTGTCGAAAGAGCGATATTGGTTTGGCAACGATCCAAACATCGACTCATTTTCGCACTTCTTCAGCATTTCGAAACTGCATGTGAACAAGTGAAAATCGTAAGGCACTTCGTCTTGCGAGAATGATGGATGCGGCAGAACCTCCCATTTGACTTGCAACAGTACTTGACAGCGGTCGGTCACACGTCACCACATTTTGAGCAAAAGGATGACTTTGCTTGGGTTAGTCGACATTGCTGCTCTTTCTCGCAACACGCATCGTTCAATTTGTTCAACTGATGACCGTAAACATCTGCAGCAACAATTCCATTCGCCTTTGGCAGCTCGTAATACACTTCACCTTGCCAATCCCATCATATGCACAGCAAAACTATATGGCCATGAATCACTTCGTTATCGATGTGTATAGAACTTCGGGACTAACCTATGAGTTTTGGTGCTTCGAATCGCTGTAGCAGGTCCACTCTTCATCGCCAGTCACAATCCTCCACAGAAAACTATCGTGTTTTTTGCCTGGCAAGCAATTAACCCGCGTTATTGAAACAATAATCGTAATGAATGTCGAAAATTTTGAGTGTTGTATGATATGCGTCTATGTACACTGAGTAATTCAATAATAATGGAAAACTATCATTGTGTGTAGAGAAAGGTCAACATCATCATTTAATCGTTATGTATATTGATATTTCATAATACTTTATCATTTTCATCAATAGATGTCGCTGATCAAAATACATGCAGACACTTAAAAGAATCTTCGTAAGGTATTTGTAAAGGTGTGGATCAGTTGATTGTTACTTTCTTAAGTAAGAGAAAAAAACAAAGCAAAACTAGTGAATTTGGCTAAAGTATATTCCGCTACAGCGGTAAAAGAAACTATAACGTTCCAATCGTCTATAGCGAAAGCAAAGCAATGAAAGTTCTGTGCATTACGCGAAGGAAACATCAATTTTCTGTGCGTTGCTAGAGGTGCCTGGAGAGTAGAATCCACTCGCGTTCATTGAACGGGAAATTTTAAGTGTTTAGGCTGGGATAGGAAACTCGTACGGCGTACCGTTTACTGTTATTCAAATAGACCACGACAAGATTGCGAGGAACTTTACCAATTTAACACCTTAACCGTCTTAGTTGCTGTGGGCATATAACCAATTTTTCTTACAGAAAAAAAGATTAAGAAAGAAGGGAAAAAGCTTTGAATATACATATATATATATACTACTACTACCACTACCAGTACTACTACCATTACAATTACTAATTCATACGGTAAATCTCATACGACAATAACATGAGCAACATATGACATAGTTTAGATTTTTGTTATGCAAGCAAGTTTTTTAAAATAAATTCTATCGAGATGAATACTAAAAATGAAATGTGACCAGGAAAATGAATGACAGCGAGAAAACCGAAATTTTGGGGCTAACCAGCAGAGATTAGCTTGACATTGTTGACATAGGATTGACCTAACAGAAAAGAAGTAAGCTCGTATATAGAGGTAGAGATGCTTAACTTGTAGGGATTCATGCAGATGTAGATTCGTGTGATTGCTTGCATTTGGGAGTGTTTGTGATGGGAAAAGTATGTTAATATGCGTACGCCTCATTTCGCCAGCTGCTAAATGTCATTATTGCATACATGGTGGGCGAAATAAAAAAAGGAAACAAAATCTTTGTTAGAGGGAGCGGATTTAATCCATAGCTCTTCTTCTTTCTGTGATACTTTTTACTTGTTTCTATTTCGTTTTTTTTTTTTCTTATATTTCACGCAATTATGTCTTTTGCTATGACACCATATGCTCAAATGGCAATAGTATCCAGCCATCCAGCCATTCAGTAAAATAACAAAAAAAATAAACATATATATACATATATATATATATATATATATATATATATGAATGAAAGAAGGAACGCAAAAAGTGGCTAAAATAGCTATATGCAAAGACAGGAAGTCGTTGGCTGTTTTCATATAAAAGATGGCATTAAAAAACAAAAGCAACAACAACAGCAATAACGATGAGATTGTAAAACAAATTTAGCATATTGTTGCATTACGCTGCTATGCACATACGTATATACCAGGGTAGGGATGATATTGCAGCCTTCTCTATGTTTTGTCTGCTGATCCAGTAAGGCGTGAAACGTAGAGAATAAAAAAGACAAACAACAAGCTTACAAACTAAGAGTTCATATAGAGGTTTGCATGCATAAAAGTAGACCCTCTATGACGTTCTCGGGCACAGCAACAGTGTTTCATAAGAAAATCTCTGCAACAATATGTTGCTTATACAGCTTTTTAATGTTGTGCCTTTACCGCTACATACACGTACGTACATACACTGACAATTTTTGTTCTCATCTTTCCTTTTTTTTTGTTATTGTACAGCCCGTAATGCTTGAGTGGTATTAAACCTAAACGGATTTTTTCTTTACTCGGGCTTTTTGTCCCCACACTTGTCTGTTTTTTTTACTTTTTAAATCCAAGTACACAATTCAACAAACAACCCAAGTGTCCTAAGTAACATAAAAGACTCTTGTAGTGTAAATATGTGTATATAAGGTATTATAGTACAATATATTTATATGTGCAGATATATGAGTGTGTGTGAGTATACAATTTCGGTGCTTGCATGCGGAAAACTTAATCATTTTCATTGTATATTATTTTGCTTAATATCCCTTAACACATAACTTCAGATACTGTGAGATACGCATACATTATCGTACACATATACATATATATATATATATACATATACAATTTGTTAATAAAAAAAATCAATATTTTTTTCTTTCCATATATATGTTGGGCGTACTGGCAAAAGTCTTTTTACTTAACTCCAGCTGGTAAATGCTAAAACTCTTGCTAAAGTAAAGTTTCATCCATTCTCGTTCTCCGTTGCTCTTAACATTGTTTACTTTTACTTTTTTCAAGTATTGTAACGATTTTCGAAAATGTATGTATTAACGTTTTCCCTGTTTTTTCTCGTTACATTTTTGCATACATTTTAAAGTTTAATTCCTCGCGGCATCATCAAATACTCGTTAGGTTCTCTCCAGGAAATCACAGAGTAAGTCACAACGAAAGCAAAATAAATATATAAAGAAAATAAAAGATGATAAAAAACGGAAAATGAATATAAAAATGAAAATAAAAAGAAATTTTTACATATCTTATTTTTGTTTTGTGCTCTACATATATATATATATATATATATATATATATATATATATATTATTTATTGACGTATAACCCTTTTGCAAAATTAATGTATAATGAACTTGTGTCGTGTCATTACTATCAGTTACCTAAGCGAATTGGTACCTCTGCATCCTCAGTACATTTCAGTTGCTTTTACGTTCATTGTATTCCTATATAATTCATTTAATGCTATTTAGAAAACCATTAGAGTTGGTTGAAAAGGATATACATTAGAAACTTATAAACTTGCTACGATATCTGACATATAATAAATACAAATAAATTGCCTTTAGGGTTTTAAGTCTTGTGCTATGGTATATGCCGGCACCTTTTTTTGAACGATGAAAAATGAATATATTTCATGACTTTTTTAATACGTTCTTCCTACGTTCTTATTGAAGGGACTAGTGTTCAATGTAGTTCATACTACCATATTAAATGTAACGGTCAACAATACAGTGCTTATCGATATAGTGAATCATCCCAGGGACATTTAATGTAAAGATTGCGAAAGCATAGCTTTTAAGTATGGCCTCAATATTCTCAATGCTTCCCTTCTCACAGTTAACCTCAAGTATTATTCTGCTGTTGCATGATCCTACTCGTTGATGGACAGGAGTATTATCAAATGAGTATTTCTTTGACAAAGCCTAGCTTTCAGCAGTTCCCGACTTTTCTTCCTTAGTCTTAACTATTGAAAGGAAACTGAGTGGACATTAGGCATTGACTAGTGCTCAATATGATCTAGTTAGCTGCGAAAATCATTGAAATTAAGAAATGAGCGTACCATTGACTAAACGGGAATTTCGACTTTTGTTGGCTTCGATGATCATCCGCAAATATTTAAGACTCTTTACACATTTTATACGGTAGTTTATAAGCCATCGCTAATTTGGGAATAGAGCAAACTGTAAAGATAGCCAACTTGACCGCCATTACAGGCCTCATAGCAAAATACGAATACTAGAACAGTGATAACAAAAAATGATTAGCTTCTTTCCGTCCTGGCAGCCAACAAAAGCGGACTTATTTTAGAGTTATTCCAATAATAGTTTGCAGGCCAAATCTGTAAACAACTCCCACAAATGGTAAAATGTTTAGTGCACATTTACAATAACAACAGTTTACGACTAATGAAAAAATAATCTTAGTGATAAGTTATTGTTAAACAAGTAAAAATACTGTAGTAAGCCCTGACGCATCCCAGTAATAACGACTTTTAAAAATAATGCGATGCTTGCGAAGTGGTCGACAAAGTGGTCCGATCCGAACCATTCTCAATGAAGGTCGTTTCCGCTCCAGAACACTTCAAATCAAAAATTGCGGCCTGTAAGTTAAACACAAAACCACAAGATGGATAAACGGACAGACAGTATTTTGAACAATAATAGTTACTATTCTATCTTACTAAGAGATAGATAGAAAGGTTAAGATCAACCTTAAGTTTTTCTGAGCGTTCATTATCGTAAAATCAATATATTCTTGTACTACAAGTGGTTTAAGGTAAAAAAACCAACGCAATCTAAAGCCATGAAATCTTAAATAACAAGAGCTGTTTATGTAGATCAAAGTAAAGCGATATAATATAAATTACGGTGGGATGTCATTAGTCAAAGTGCTAAAAAAAAAAGATGGCGTTATTTGTCCCAAACCTTCGTATATGACTTTGTTTCGTCCGCCAGGCCCCGTAGATGGACATAAATATTCTTGGCACGACTCTAGGAAGGCGTACAGCTTATCACTAGGATAGAGATGGAATTTTGATTTTTACGCGGTAACAGCTAGGCCTGCCATCAGGCCAACCATCAGCATAAATTACAACACACTTCTTAGATCTTCCTCTTCTTATTGCTTCTAAAATGTTTTCATAAATTTGTTTAGTGCCTTTTAGCCATAAAAACAAGAAAAAAAAAAAAAGATGGTTATAAGAAGTAAAAACACTTATAATTTTAAGATAAGCATTAGTTATAAACATATGTTTATTTATTTAGTTCATTTATTTATTTTTTTTTTCATTTTTTTGAGGACACGAAACTTTTCAATTAATTTTTGCAAAAGAAAAAGTCATAACAACTAATCTTTACTTTTCTTTAGTGCTTAAAATTGAAAGCATTTTACTTTAGTAAATGTCGTCGGTATGTTTTCCTTTTTATTTTAATAAAGTTAATGAAATACCAAAAAGTATACACACGTACCGTTCTTATATATTTAACTATAGTGAGTTCGGTAAGAAAGCGATACAAAATGATAAGATGTCACGAGAAGCGCCACCATCACCGCTATCTTCATTGTCATACAACGAAAGTAACTTTTCTTTATTTGATTTAGTGTTGTTTTCATTTCATTTCGTTTCTGTTTCTACTCGTGGCTTCCTCTTACATACCCTCCTCGTTGTCACGAGCTCTTCACTATTCCTGTTATATAACTTGAAAATTGTTCTTATGTTGCTTTTTTGTGGTTTTCTGAATTTCTCTAAATGTCATTTTGCTGTCAACTCGTGGATAATAAGATTACAACTATGTAGAAATAATAAGATTCGGCTAAAAGTTTTCTCATTTTTTTTTTTGTTGTTGTTCTTACTTGGTTTTGATGCATAAATATTTCCTGAACTAAACTTGAGGTGTGAGTTTAAAAATTGTAAAAATGTTGAAAGGAACAGGAAAAGAAAATAAACTTTTTTTTTTGGTTAACATTCTTGTGAAGATTGTAATGGATTTAAGCGTAGACAACAATTATTAAGCGGCTTAACTTTTGATTTTATTCATTTATTTCTTTTTTAAATAACTAAAAAACAATAAAAATTCAAAATGTCAGGCATATAACGTTTATATGACGGGTTTTCTTTTCAAAACTATAAAAGCGGTTACCTCGAAAAAGTAATTCTTAAATACGCGGGTATTGCGTTTTGATAATAGGCAATAAGAGGATTAGAGATTATTCGCAACATTTCGTTGGCAAGATAAGCATGAAATGATTAAGGGGAGAAGAGGAAATTACCAAAATTTTCCTTGTATTTGACCAATGCTGACTTCGAACTCTCCTCCAACTAATCGTACCGCCAGAGACAACGAAATATATAGATGTTCAAAATTGAGATTAGGAGATTCTTGGAGACTTTTTGTGTATCTGTTATCCATCACAGTAGTAACGCTGTTAGTTCCCGTGTGTGTGCTTGCTCGCTACTGGTACCAATATGAAATAAACCTCAAGTAGATATTACGAACTTAATTTTCGATAAGACTGTGAAGACTATGATAAGACTTCTTAGAAGACTATGGACTTTAATTGGTTTACCATGGACAATGACTGGATGTACCACAAAAAGTCTTAGTGTACAAAAATTCGAAACTCTTGACTAAAAAACCGTTCAAACCCGCACTAAGGACTACTTTTTAATATTTTATTCATTTATTTAACTGTTTAATTCCCAAATATAAACTATATAATAATAACATAAGATGAACAGATGCCGCGTAGAATAACTCATGTGTGACAAGAACAATTGGATAAAATATGTCATATATGTATGTATAAGCAAATAAAATTAATAAATGTATAAATAAAATAAATCAATTAGATAAAGATAAGTATGTTAAAAAACAACACAGTTTTTTTAATTAATAAAAAATATCTTCACATTTATTGACATGAAAATTTTCATTGAAATTTGTCAAAGCATTTGGCGAACATGGGATTTGGAATTCTTCATTTGTGCAACGTCAACGGTGAAAAGAACACAAATTATATTTTCCACATAAATACTTGCTCCTTGGTATGCTCCTTGTGAGCACCTTTATGCATGCCATAACCCATATTCACTTAAAAGCACAAAATTGTATATGGCACTGGTGTGTAAACATATCAGAGAATGCGACATTCTCATATTAATAGAATCCGTGGCCATACAAAAAATGAGAATGAAAAAGCAAGCATGCAAATGACTGCTAATTAACGGTGCTATTTCTGTTATTGATAGCAGATACCTAAAAAGTCCCTAAGCACCTCCTGATCTCAATTGTGAACAAAATCTTGGAACAAAATGGTGAAACTTCTGTGTATTTCGCCGTTTCTGGCAGCACGTTTAACTAGAAATGTAGCAAAACAACAAATCGAGTTTCATTTTCATTACATTAATGATGGTTTTATTTGCTTTTAATTTTTATCTTTCTACTGCTTGTACTTCTCGTTTCCGTATTTCAAAGCTTTCAATAAAACGTTGTATTCATTGAAGTGCTTATATTTGGCATTGATCACGGCTTCACTTTCTCCTGCTTCCTCTGTCTCAATGAAGCAATGTAACCAATTGCTTAGTTTCGCATCGAACGACTCGGGGTTCTTACCTTTAAATAAAACTTTCAACTCGTCGACTTTCATATTATATTTTTTCAAACATTTTTCCATTATATGAAAAATCGTATGATACTGAAAGGAAAGCAAACATTTAATGACTTTTAAAGTGCGTTGGTTCATTATCTACTAATGATGTATCTGATCTTAACAAAGAGTGACTGATTGCAAAATGAAGGAGAAATGATAAAAAAAATAAGTGGTTAGCTTTTACGAGAAAAAGAAAAATTCATTGCTGATTGTTAAAAGCGTGGCGAACTCGGAATGTTAAAGCGAAGCCACGAAATTTGTTTAAAAAAAGTTTTCTTTTAAAAGTCGGGTGTTTGTCTAATAGTGGTCCCTGAACCGGATTAACTAGACCCAGTCAGCAAACAACTATCGAAATGAAGCGAAAACGTTCTAAAGCAGACCTTCCTTTATATGAACGCTCGACATCGCTCGCTTAGACGTAAGTAAAATTTCTATTTATATTATTGCGAGAAAGAAGTCTTTCACTGCTTCATTTACCTCTTTGTTCATTTTAAGAATCTCTATAGCGGTATCGTATTCATCGAGATTATCCGGTATTCCTGCATATCTCTCTTTATCGATAATTTCTTTACCTTTCATCGTGCCAACCGCCTCAAGATAACAATGTGCCCAATGCTTCAATTTCCTATCTATCATCCTAAGATCCTGCACTTCAAAGAAATTATCGATCACATTTATTTTCACATCATGCTTTTCTATGCACTGTTCAAGATCTTCAAATACTTTCTTTGCATCCTAAATATAACGAGACATAATCATATTCTTTTCTAATTACTATAAAAAAGAATTTCTTACCTTTCCATAATACTGATTGGAATAAGTGAACTTAAAAAATGATGCAAAAGTCAAGAGGATTATATATTTCATTTTGATGCAATGAACGATCGCAAATGTTATTAAGAGTTGATAAAATACACAATGAAACTGAAACTCAGAGCAAATGTTTTTTATACCACAACTCACTTGCCGTAAGAAGCATATTAAGTTTGTGCGAAAGTATGTGACCCTCAAAGCGACTTAAGGTCCATTCATCCATCTTATGTATTGAGGACCTAAGAGCCTCTATTACATCGGTCGATTAAGAATCGTTTTGAGCATCGACTTAAGCTTGCTTTCCTGAATGAACACCTGACCCTCAGCTATATCTGTCCATGCATTTTATGTTCAAGCTGAAGATTTTAATTTTTGAGAAATTTAGTATATCAATGGATGTGCCACAAAAAAATAAAGCCCGATCGGGTGCTTTACGCAACTACTTCCCATATTCTAATTTATTCTCAAAAAGTCATTATATGACAAAAAATTCCAATTTTCGAAATTTTTCGCCAGGCATCACTGGGTGACAGTATTTCGGCATATTAAATTGAAGCGAACATAGTTAGATCCGATGGGCCATTATTTCGAACCGATATAACGATTTAACCGTTCCTGCAAAACGTGGGTCTTTATGCGACAAGAAGGATCTAATAGTAATAAAAGATTAATAAAATCAAGTATTACTTGTGCCGAGTTTGGATCATGTAAGTCTACTTGTAGGACCTGATCCCATATAAGGTTTCTCGTGGAAAATAGGCTTTAATAGAGCAATAAAGTTTGTAGCATTTTATAGAACGGAAATGGGTGAAGAATACTAGGACCTTTAATAAGAAAGCTTTAGAAGCCTTCCCGTACGAAGATGCCACGGTATAATTTTAGCATGCAAAGAAATGAAGATGTGGGGCAGTTCTTGTTCGATGATAATGTTCTTATTTTTTTATGACGTGTGAAAAAATACATTTTTATGATGAAAAGTGTGACTAATTTTACATATAAAGTTTAAATATTTTTCTTGTTGTTCAATTAAGAATATACGAGAGTTGGATAAAAATTCCCGTTTACTTTGCGCAGATTGCTCATCGACAATATAGAAGATCTTTCTTGTTCAATTAGAAGCAAAATTTCTAATATTTTTATTGCTGAGTTTGTAGTCCTAACATTTGCATCCATCTATGCAGAATCAAGTGACCAATTCCAAACATTAGAGAACGTGCTTTATGTGCGCCCTTGGTTTCTCGTAGATAGCAAGTCGATTAGAAGAAGGTTTTAGTTTTCAATATTTTATAATCAAAATTGGTCCAATACAGCAAGTTATGCGAAGAGCTGCATTAGACGAAGTAGTGTAGGGTGTCTAAAAGTTGGCTTCGCCCGACTTCAATATGCATATTTGTTTTAATGGTCATTTTAGGAGTCTCTATACCAATACCATATTCATCGATATTCGCCGATATTGTTGCACATCTTTTCATCTTCGATTATACGACCTGTTAAACGTAGGAGTTTGCCCAAAACCATAGTTTCATAAAAATTAAAGTCCAAAGTCTGGCGACTCAAGTTTCTTCTTAAGTTAATATAATACTTCTTGCTCAATAGCTATCGTGTCACGTTTTTCCATGGGTGCATTCATACGTTTGAACATCGTAGACAGCCGTGAATAGAAAAAAAAACATTACAAAAATTTCTTTATTCATTTTGTACAATTTTCACCGAAACGTAATAAGCGAAGCAAAGATCTCTGCTGCTATATATCTTGATATATTGGTTAAGAAATAGTTGTGGACTTATGAAATATAAAATTCCACAATGAACATAAAACTTATAGGAAGTAGTCATGCCTATTTTTGGAGGTGAATTCACAATGTCACAACTTCTGCTTTTCTCAAAAAAAGCATTTGGGGGGGCTATAAAGCAGGCATTAGCAACCGCCGGTCTATCGGATTGTCGACTCCGTTTACATTTAAGATTTCAATTATTTCAATTTGCATGAACATAACGAGGTTGCAAATGCCATTAAATACCATTAAATATGATATGGGCTTTTTTTTTTTTGAAAGAAGAAAATTGATGCAGAATGCCACATGTTTAATAACACACGGGCCGCTGCCCTGATATGAAAATTAAAGTTGACCCGTTGCCCAGCCCTCCTATAAAGTACATATCACATCAATCAACAAGTCTCCTATCTGATATACATGTGTCACGAAGCGGCTAGAAAAGTAGCCTCATTAAAACAATTTTATCTTGTAAGCTAACTATGGGAATGTCGTGAAATTTTTGTCATTTAAATCATGGTACTCTCCCGAAACCATAAAGGTGCATCAATAGTAATGTGTTATATGCGTCTGGCATAAGTGACGTGTTACATACTTGATTAGTAATACGTTTTTATATCTTTGTCTCCTCTTCTATGTACCTATGAATCGTCTCTGATAAGAATTGCCCCAAAAATTAAGAGAAAGCGCGCCTACAAATTTAGCCAAGGATTGAATATTGGAAAAAAGCTACACCGTTTGAACAATACATTTGCTTTACAACATAGACTGACTGTTCTCAATACCAAAAAATGCTATTTCCTTCTTGTTACCCATAAACCGAAAAAGATAAAACGAGAAAAAAAGCTTCACCTATGTTCTATGGGTGATGTCAAAATGCCTGCATAAACTGCCCACATTATAAAATTTATCCTACTTAAAATGATGGGCATAGAAGATTCGACCAAAGTTGAATATAAGTTCCTTTCTTAATTATAGGTACATAGAAGCTTTATGCGTAACAAAATCATTTTTAATGGTTGGAAATATTCTTAAGTTAGTTTTCAACGTACGGAGCTATGAAAGTGCAATTAAAAAAATGCTTTCTTCTTGTACAATTTTCACTAAGCCTATGTCGCAAGAAGTTTAAAGTTGCAATCGAAGTGAATGCCAAAATTTTCTAAGTCTTCAACAAAGAAATGATTTCCCTTCTTTTGTCCACTCTAGTAACGGTAAATGGTGGCCTTGCTTTGCACTTAAACTTTGAATTCGATCTGCAAAGCAACCATAGTTGCATGATAATAAAAACTGTAAATGTGAAAAAGCTCTACAATGTAGTATCTGATGGAGATCTCAGGACATTAAATTATTAATATATTACAAAATGCGAGCTTCTGTATACTTGGCTTCCAATCTTTCGTTGGGCCGTAAATGTTGTTAGCAAATTGTTTGCACGGGTTGGAGGCAGTAAGTCATCTAATTTCCACTCAAATTATTTCGACTGTTTTCTATACAGGATTGGTTAGGGAATTTATTCTGAAATTTTACGCGATGTTAGCTTAAAATACTTCGGGTAGTAACATCCAGTAGTAAGGGAGAGCTAAACATTCCTTTTTTTTTTGCACAATGCGAGTGCACTCATTAACACGGTTTCCTCCAAGAGGAACAATCAACTAAACACTTTTCTAAGGCTTTTGATGCGTTTTTGTCAAAATCTGATTCAATTTTATCAATGACCCCATTATTTAGTCAAAACCTGTTTTACTGGAGTGATGATAATCTAGAGATGGCGTTGGGAGTGGCAGCAATTCGGGCTTCAATTCTTACAATTATGCTTTACAACCATCAACTTATTACAAGGCGAGTTTGTTCCACTTTCAATACATACCGCATCCATTTGAAGAAATGTTTTCTCGTTCAAATTAGAGGGAATATACTTACTTATACTATATAATTGGATGTGGTTAGTACAATATTCTGGAATAATATCAAGTTCATTTCAATACAAGTTCAATTCCTGCTTTAATTTTTGTTCTATGCCTATATAGGCAAAGTGACGGTGCTGTCACTCGTCTAATTAGAAACAAATAGCAAACAAGAGAGAGATAAAGCAAGAGTGCATTGCTTTAGCGTTGACAACACTTTCGTCTTAACCGCGTTACCATCATATGAAACGTTACACTAAGGATATCAACTCTCTTCTGTAACTTCACTTTTCGATTATCGAGAATAATTTTCCGCATAATATTTTGTGATTTCTTTTAGTGATTTTTTCTAGCATTCGCTGCTTTCAACGTAATCAGTGACTATACGATCTTGTTAAAAATCAGGAAACCCTGACATCTTGTTGATTTTGTCAAAGAAGAGTCCTAGCCCTAGTCCGTGGTCGCGGGTTTGAAACTCGGTGCGGCATTCAAGTTGTAGAAAAATGACTAAATTAGACCTAATCCTTGAGTGGGTTTTACAGCAGAAAGTTCAACTGCTAAGCATTGGCTGACACAACATATATTTATGCAAGCAACATCGGTGTTTATTCAGAAAATGTAGACGACATGCTTTAAACCTATTGCCATGCGGTCGTAATAGCGGAAATTGATTACACAAATCTGAATTATAATGTTTCTATAATTTAGCTTAGAGATTTTAATTCTTAAATTGTCGGACTATTCGTCACGCAAAGTCGATTAAATATTTCGCTTATTGTCGCCTACTGTCTGCCTGCATTTCTTTCGAAACCTCTTTTGCAATCAATATGTTTTTTACTTTAATCTTAAGCGGAAACAATAACAATAACAAATCAATTGGTTTTTCACGTTCTTCTTCTATTACACTCTATTCTATTCTATTCTGTTCTGTTCTCTTCTGTTCCATTATATCATTGTGCCATTAGCCCATGGACTGTTCTATTGAGTTCGTTATTGCTTGCGTAACAATGCGATGCTACGAAACGTGTGTGGTCTTAGAAGCTACTGTCAAGTTTGAAAATTATTATCCGTTTTTTGATCTGTTCTCTGTCCATTCATTAAGTATGAAATGTTTGAGGCAACAAGCAAAATTTGCGTGATAATAAATATGGGTTTGGTTGGTACCTTTCCGTGGTTTTTGAAAGATGCAAATGGCAAATGATAAGATATGATGGAAGCGCGAGTTAGGCAATTATATGATGTCATATGTTATGTGAAATACCACGTGATACAGGATACGGTTTGTTAATAGTGGGGTAGTGTGCTATGTGTGATAGATAATACGATCTGTGGAATGATATAATACGGTGAACTTTTTCCAAGTTGCACTCTAAATTTTAGCTATTTCAGAACGAAATGTTCGGTGTTCAGAGTTCGCTTTAGAAGGTACTGCGCCAAGTGCTTCGCTTTCATTTAGAAATATCTCCATCATCAGTTTGGAGATATAGCACTGAATTCATCGATTCTGCAATAAATGAAAAAGCATTTAATAGCTGGATTTGGTATTGAGTAAATAACATGTTTTTGTCTTATGTCTTTGTTTTTGTTTTGTTCTATGATGAGATTTTTTTTTTCATCATAATATTGTCTCGCCTCTATAGTAATTTACAAGGATGCGATGGTAGTTTTCTAGTTTTCGAGCTTTACTTTTTATTTCTTACGATAAAGTGGAACAGGATTAATCTTTTTTTACATCGTTATTTTTTAATACTGATTCTGTCTTGCAATAAAAATAAAGACTAAAGCGGTAGTGATTTTCATTGTAAATTGATTGTAAAATTTATGTATTGTACAAAACACTTTCGCAAATAGTTTTTTTTGTCTAAAGAAAAGCAAATGCTATCATACAATCGTTCACACATCAGTGAGATTGTCTGAGGAAGCCGGAAAAGAATTCTATATATACGTTACACGATGTAGAAGATGCGCAAGCAAATGCGCAATTCGACGACTACCTATTTCTATCTTTAGAACAGAAGTTATTTAGTGCTTGCATGTATTTCGGTCATTTTTTAAATTGAAAAAGGTATTTATTGGGAAATAGGGGTATGGGGCAATATATGTTAATCAAAATACTTTCCATCATTTTCTATAACTTTTTCTCACCTTTTTGGCAACTTGGTGATATCGCGAAGAACGGTATTGGTTTGACAGCGATCCAATCATCGACTCATTTTCGCACTTTCTCAGCATTTCGAAGCTGCGTGTCAACCACGCCATCTTGTATTCATCTGAACACATAGTAATCAAAAGGCGCTATGTCTTATGAATACGCTGGATACGGCAGAACTTCCCATTCGACCTGCGACAGTGTATCCTTGACAACTTTTGCATCGTGTAGCCGAGCCCTGTTCACCGTTGCAATAACGTTGCATTCCAATTTAAGCAACTCGTAATACACTACACTTTGCTGATGCCATCAAGCTCAGCAAAACTTTATAGTCATGGACATTCCACTTCGGTGTCGATGAGGATGACTCTAATGAACTAACCCGTGAATCTTTGCGCTTGGGATTGTCGTAGATGTGTAAATACACTTTCCATTATAATACGTCGCAGAAAATTGAAGGAAAAACAAGAAAGTTTTGCCTGGCAAGCAATGAAACCGCGACGTTGAAACGGTTTAAAATGACATTTTCGGTCGATCAGTTGTGGCCCTCTTTGGATCTTTTGTATCGCGTGTATACGTTTAGAAACAGTTGATTCATCAATTGCAAAGCTGTTCGAAAGTACTTCGAGTGTTTGAGCTGGGGTTTCGACGCATATGTCTTACAATTCCGAACTTTTTTGTTCCTCTTTTACAAAAGACAATTTGGCAAGTCTTGCGTTCGTGCGAAATACTAGGTGACGCCTGATTATAATCTATGTTTTCGTATCTTTCCTTTTCTCCTTTTGCAAGTTCTTTGGCCAAATGAAAAAGAAAATCCTTCCTGGATAATTTTGACTCAGTACACACTCTGTATAAGATCCATACGTTTATTGCCGCTAAATCTAAAATGTTGAATGACATCTGGAGAGGCCATCGAAAAGATGTTGCTTTGGTGGTATATTGGCGAGTCATTTGGTCTGCTACGTCGACTCCTAACTTTGTCTCATTGCAATATACTATTGTTTCTGTGCTATGTTTTTCATTGTCTTTTATCATTATATCGTTATTGTGCTTAGTACTTAGTAACAGCACCGTTAAGTTTGACTTACTTTTATGTATAGTGAGTATGCATTTTCCTGATTTATAGTATTCTGAAGAATGCAATTTCATCTTATCTTTCTTGACTTTTGCTGGCTTGGGAAGTTCTCTGTTGTAGTCTCGAATAGTTCTAACTAAACTGGTTCTTTTTCAGTTAGAGGAATACTGGTGAAAAAACTATCCATGGTTATGATTCTGCCTTGATGTGGATATGATTCGGCTAACTTGAAAACTACCAATTCGTCCGAGGGTGTTGAAGTTTGCGTTTCATCCTTACGTAAGTAAGGGAACTTATTTATAACGTATTCAGTTTGAACGTCTAATATCTGCCAGATTGTGCGGCTTATTTGGCGTATATTGTGCGAATTTACAGCGCGCTTTAGTAGGGAACAGTTGCTCGCCTATTCAAATATTTTCGTGATTGTCGTTGCCGACATTGTCTTGAACACGTTGCTGGCCTCCTTCGCACTGTTTTTGGCATTTGCAAACGACGTAGTCTCATCACCAAAGAGTTTTTGCAATATCTAGCGCATTCGTTTCACCGATACAGTGTAATAAAGTGTAATGCAAATATTTTGCTCGATGAAATCAGTCATCATGAAAATGAAAAAATTCAGTTTTGGGTGGTTAAAAAAACGTGTGTAACTCTCCATCCGTCGAATGCATCGATACAAAACTCTACACAGATGCCAGCGATAGTAATATCATTCCACAAAAACAATAATTGTGTTGCGAAAGAAAATCGTTCACCTCAACTCACGCTTTCATTCCCGGTCGTAAAATCATTATTAGATAGATGTTCATTAACAGGTTTTCCTATTTATGCAAATATTTTTTTATTCATTTATGTTATTTTTTAATAATAATTGTAGTTTTATAGCACGTAAGGTTTATATAAATTTTTCAATAGGTAATAGACTTTGTAATTTTCAGTTAATTTTCATACGAGCATAACCGCTCTATTACTTCATAGGAAAAACTTCATTAAATAATTTACATAAAAACAATACAACGCAACGTTTTCCCATTAGCGTTAATAGATTTTTTCATTATATATATGAAAGAAAAATTGATTTAAAAACGAACAAAAGATTGTCATTAGCTTCACACGAATCGTTAATACTCATCAACCCGTATTATTTTTATTGATTTTTAGCGAATCAATATTGAAAACATGTTAAATCGAATAGAAATAAAAGTAACATGCTATGTGGGCATCATAGTTGCATTATGCATATTCCTGATTGTCGATGCTTTTGCCATTAAATGTGATTGTGGGTCAAGTGCAATATCTTAAGAGGTTTGCTAAGCTCTTTTATATTAAACCGGTGGGGATTCCAAGGGCAATGCTCTGCTTTTATTCGTTTTTTCTCAACCATCACTAGATCGGAGCAGATACCTGAATAAATGGAATTCACCTAAAGATAACTTTCCCATCTAGGATTATAAGCCGGTCTAGACTTACTATGGGTCAAAGTGACCTGCCACGATTACTGTTGCTCTTAAACAAGCGTAAACGTAGGAGGACCCGTAAAGCTGAATGGTACGTGTATTTGTATATGAAACCCTTATATTAATTTTGCACATATAATTGTAATAGCTTCCACGCACACACACAAACGCGCACGCACGCACACACGCTTTTCAAAACTAGTGTAATTATATTAACGCAGTATTTTTCCAGTTTTTTTTAAATATTCCATATAATCGACTGGTTGACAGTAACGTAACAATACAATGGACTTTTTTTATTAAAATTCGCTCCAGCAGAAATAATAGAAACATTAAAAAAAAGCAATAATGGTTTTCCGCAGATTTAACTAAATTAATTATATCCATTATTAATCGATGGATCAGAAAAGCTTTAATGCAAATGCCTTGCACTATATAACGGTGTTCTAATCATTAATGTCAAGCGGATTATTAGAATACCAGAATGAACGTAAATTAATTGGTTATTACTGTTTTCCTGTATCCTGTTATATGTTTTTACGAAAAGCAAATTATGATGAAACCTACTAACACACAAAATGATGATTTCTTGCATGAAACTGAGATACAAAATAGTGGATTCATGGCGCCCGCCATATTCTATCAGCCTTGTTTTTAAAACGTTGTAAGCTTAAGAGCAAGGTAGAACGGCGGTCGGTTTACATGTTTCACTATTGTACGATACGAAAGACAAGCGCGATGCAATCATATTTTGGGTTGACGGTATCCGATCGCATTCGTATTGAGTTGGGTTTAGTTATTGACTTATTTATTTATATACTATATGTACTTGCAAATGAAATTCAACTAAAACAAACTGACAGCCGAATTCAACCGATTCTTAGAAGTAAATTTTATTTTAATTAATATTAAAAACTAAAACAAAGTATGCAAGGAGAAGTAAAGAAGAAAAATTAAAAAAATAATAATTGATGTGTAAAAAAATAACAAAGAAAAAAAAAGAAAAAAACATGTACACCATTAGCACAGAGGCACTCCCACACCCAGTGCAAGTCCAAGTTGCAAGTAAACCTCTGCGCCACTGCACACATGCAATAGCTTGGAAACCAATAACGGTAAACAAGATAACTTAGTTTTCGAATCGTAGCGAGATGCTAGGACTGCAAGACATGAGAAAATCGCATAAGCATAGTTGTTTTGATAGACTTTAAAGAGTCCGATATTGAGATTAGACATCGTTTCGGTCTCTGCAAACAACTTTGAAGGGATTAAACCGCTCATAATTATACTTACACTTAGGGGGCGACCACACTTGTAAGTGCAGCATGTGCGACTTGCCCAGCACGGTGACCATCAGACCAGCTTTCCCATGGGGAGGGGCGGATTTGTTTTTGTTATTAATATTTCTTGGAGATGTACACAGAAACGCCTGAATGGGAGGAGATACCCTTGCATAGCCTTACCTTCAGCATAGCTAAAACTCGGAGGGCTTCCCGTACGACTCCACGATAATGGAAACGCTAACGTTCTTTGCAGGCAAGGATGGGGCAGTCATATGTATTGACGAATCAGATTTAGGCGAAGGCGGAAATGAAGTTTCACACGCTATACTACGAGTTGGTCTTGTACTGACTGGGGGAGAAGGTGACTGCTCTAGAGAACGACACTCATTGAACATTGACTTGATTTTTTCAAACTCTCCACACAAGGTAACGCAATGTTTGCTTAATGCGGAAAATCCATTTCTTGTCGTGAAACGCTTTTAAAAGTCAATATCCCCCTTTCTACAGTCGCGACATGAGCAACGTAATTTTTTCGACTACATCTCCAGCACGCCCACTTGCACACTTCGCGCGACGAAGACGCTCGCAAACCCAACAAGTAATGAATCGTTCCGAATGAGAGCCTGTTTTGGTTCGTCATGACGGATATAAACACTCCAGACAACAGACGGGCAACAGACCAAAAAGTGTTTGCGGAGAAAGGAAAAACAAAAAAGTTTGTCACGTATTCAAAAATGATCTTTTAAATTAGGAGCAAAGCCTCGCGCTATTAAAAACACAACAAAGAAAGAGCAGCTGTTCACGCAAAACGGCAGCAGCAACATCACGCAAAAAACAAAAAAGGGACTTATTAATGAGAGCACCACGTGCTAATCGCAAAAACCAAAGAATTTATCAAGAAGTAAAGTTCAATATATTTAAATAAATTTAAACATTTTTATAATTAATTTGGCTTTAAAACCATACAAAGCAATAAAATAAAACAAAGAAGTTACATAATTTCTACACACAAACTAAAAGATACGACCACAACACTCTCGCAGAGTTGCTTCTCGTTCTTTGTGTTTACAACGGAATATTTGTGATACCATTGGTGTATATATGAGAAAATAGTGCAAATAAGAGGAGGAAAAGTAAACAAATAAACAAACCAAATGTAAAATTGGGAGAAGAAAGTGAAATCTATTCAACAAAAATAGTAAACAAAGTTTAATAAACACAAGTAAGACTTGTATACATTATCTTTATGCAAAAACGTATTTTTCGTAGAAACCCGCATATTGAAGTAATCCTTATATGCGGTGGTCTCCAAAAAAAATATTTCCCCGGGCCAAATTCGGGAATGTTCATTTCTGTGTTAATTTACTAATATGAATTAACTTTCAACACGAAATCTCAAAAATTATACCTTTTTACTACAAGAGGATTCAGTTTATGAGGAATTTATGAGGGTTCAGAAAGTTGCCTCAACCGAACCAAATTTTTCGTACCGATTTAGAATGTAGGAATACTATTACAAAGCGATTTTGATATAAAAATTTTGGAAATTGCAAATTTTTCTATTTAAAGACTTTTTACATTATATGGGGAGTGGTCGAAAAAGCGAACCGCTGCAAACCATTTGCAATTACGTTCGTCCTTCGGCCAAAACACGACACTCTACTAAATTTCATCGAAATATCTCAAAATTGGCGCCTTGCAGCGTGAACACAAAGTTAAATGGACAGACATCAGACGGACAGAGGGACAGACAGGCTTAGAACAATTTGGATAATGATTCAGAATCGATCGGTATAACAAAAGGAGGGTTCATCTTAAGCCCTTCTGCGTATTACATACGGCCGCGGTAAGTTAATATTCCCTATACACACAAGTGGTGTAGGGTATGAATATGTGAACGCGTTGATGAAATATTGGAATTTCAGGGCATAGTATAAAATTTTAGGAACCGTGAGGTTTCAGATCGGCATTCATTGTTTATGTAAAATGTCTAATTGTGTTTTTCTTAATGACTAGCTTGACATATATACCGACATGGTCATATTGTTGGAGGACTTCAATTTGCCACAACTCGCTTGGTGTTACTGTGATAATGCAGGCTGCATGGTCCTCACTTCAACATCTGATAGAGCTTTGTGAAATTTACTTCCATACAACCGTACTTCTAATTGTAATGGCAGACTGCTTGAGCTTTGCTTTGCCAATTTCCCAGAGATAACTGCAAGACGCTACACACCCTTTAGTTTACCTGAGTTTGCGTATAATCCAGCAATTTGCATATCCTCTCATTACAGGCCGAATGGTCCGCTGAACCACTGTAACATGTCATATTCCCTGTTCAGATATGCAATATGATTTTAATAAAGACAACATTTTTCTGCTTAAATATCATCTTTCACTCATTGTGCTCGATTTTTCTACTGGGAATATTGAAATTCCAATATCATCGTTCTATAATGTATTAAAGCTAGGTGCGTTCTGATTAGACAAGTGCCCTCGCTGTCCGCCATGGTTTAACAAAATAGTTATGTAGGAAAAACAAACTTTTCAAAAAATATATGAAAAGTGGCGTACGACTATTTCGTCTACTCTGCTGCATTTGATGAAATGTTATGAGATCTTAATCACCAAAGTTGTAGCAGATACCCTAAGTCGATAAAATTGTCCCTTCTTATTAATCCTAAATGTTTTTATTAGTTTATTAACTCCAAAAAAAGGATCCCCACATATCCGTCGCAGGTCTCTTTCAATTTTTAAGACATCTTTGGTGATATAGAAACCTCAAATCTCTTTGCTGAATACTTCCGATGAAATTATTCGAATGCTAATTCCGATTTATCTGGTGACTGACTGTCCATACGAAATCGCAAATGACAATCTCGATTCCGACTTCCTCGCAAACTATGGAGGCATTGTCAAGTTGAGTGTTTTATCTAAGTTGTTCGAACGAATTGTTACTGAGCAATCAGCTTTCGCTATCCGAAGTCACTTTTGCTAATATCTCTGTTAAATTGCTACTAAAGACTAATTTTCATCATAAAGTATTCAAAATTAAACTCCTTTCTGAAGGGCTTACTATTCATGAGAAAGCTTTTATGGATTAGAGTGCAAGTAATAGACTTACGTGATTCAACTTTGGTCCAATTGAAAATCACTAACAACCAAATCCTCTTGGCATATAACGCTTTACGTTTACAAGGCTTGAGAATTCTTATATGCCGTCTTATCCAAAAACGAGGTCGAAGTGGTCCAAATTCGGTTCTTTATCAATTTACAATTAGGAACCACTTTCAACCAAGAAATATTGAAAATTAGTCCTTCTTCGAATTTTTTTTTACTATTTTACAAACCAAGTGTCATGTCTTCATATTTTCTTTTTCCTATAAATTTTTAATTAAAGCACCGTTTGTCTCTTTTATCGCAGTCAACAAATTAACTTTAATTTGTCATCTTTTCTAATTACTGTCATATGCACGCACACATAACAACAACATGCTTCCATTTTACATATATTCAAAAGTATGCATTCGCATACTGTGTGCATGTATAACTTGAGCAAGGGAATAGAGCTCATAATTTATTATCAGAAAAACACTGTTTTACTAATTACAATAAATAAGTTAATGTTTTATAGAAATTTATTAAACTCAACCCATTCCTTTCTCCCAACTATATCTTTGTGTTTCCTTAACATTACTCATATATAAAATAAATATGACAACAATGCCAGTGCACTCAAGGCAAAGAGAGAAGAACATGTACGAAAATGAGAAAACAAATGCATGAGGAAAAAATGGGTAACGCAAAAAAGGCAAAATATAGGAAGATATTTTTTACGTTTAAGAACGACTTCCATATATACTTCGCCTTCGTTTGTATTAAGAGGCATGCCCATTAAAATCTTTCATTAGGTGGATATGAGTTCTCGAGGAGGATCCGAAAGTAATGTTAGGCGAAATTGAAACTTTCGATCTTTAAAGAGCTAAAAACATCCAGGGAAGGACAGTCTGACAATTGAAAACAAGGGGAAAATGAAGAGAAATAGGTATGAACGGACTAACGGATAGATGGGAGAGATGAGAAAGATTAACCAGCTCGTACGATTGAATTAACTCGTATTCATATTACGTTCTTCGTTGACATGCCACTACACTTTCATTCTGCAGTGATGGATATAAAAAGGAAAAGAAACAAAGTGTGAGAGTACAAGCGGAGGGAAAGTTTTTCTTTTTTGTGCCTTTTTTGCGTTTGGTATTTTGTGTTTTTTCAGCGTAAAGAAAGTTATAATTAATGGGTTCCTGTTATGTACTCTTTTATATGAAAATATGCAAACTTATGCCGTCTTCATTAGAGTTACGTGGCAGTAATTTATTTCAATATTTTTTCGCTTTTTCTGCATCCAATAACTTTTTGCCATTTAAAGGTAAGCACAACAACTAGATAAATAAAAAAAGTTACGGTAATACGGTATGGCAGTAAACGGTACAAGCAACCGAAACTCTTTAATTAGTTCAAATTAAAATCGCAGGCGTCATTACTTTTTTACAAACCTTCTCATCAAACACGTTGTGTGGTGTGTCTCTTAGATAATAGATTGATTCCTTTTGCTTGGCTTTCTTTACCTGGTTGATTCAAAGAGAACATGCAACATTTTCACAATTTATTTAATTTTCAAAGATTTTGAAAGCAGTGTTGGGATCAAGAGAGACCTGAAAGGTTTTCGTCGTTCGGGATCGCAAAAAGGTCGTGTCGTTTAACCTGACAAATCGATCTGACAGCATGCATCTGACGGCTCCCAGCCAGTAACTGCACGGAATTGCATTTCCTGCTTTTCCACCTATTAACCATAGTATGCTTTGCACGACAATATGTTGTAATATTTCAGATGTTCCAACCAGTGATTTAATGTAAGTAGTCTCATGGGCATACCTATGCAGTTAAATCTGTTTTGCGTGCGGTGTTCACCTACGCGTATTTCTTTTACACGACATTTCTTGTTTCAGCGATTTTTTTTATGCGAAGTATAAATGAAATGGTGTCAATATTTTTCACTTTCAGAAAAGTGAAGTGAAGCGATTATGGATGAAATGAAATGACAATGACAAAAACTCCAAAAGGTGGGGAAATAGCTACCACGCGAATTGATTCACCGTCTTTTCATGGTCATTAAGCTTTGCTGTGCATGTGGTACAATCAGCAAAAGTGTAGTGTACTGCGAGCTGCTAAACCCGAATGAAACTGTTACTGCAGATGTCCGCCGACGTCAACTGAACAAACTGAAGGATGTATTGGTGCAAGAAAGACAAGCTTTAGCAAGCTTTAGTTGTCAAGCATACATTCCCGCAGCTCAAATGGAACGTTCTGCCGTACCCAGCCTCATAGCGCCTGCTGGCTTGATTGGCGCGCAGTTGCGAAATGCCAAGAAAATACGAACATGGGTCGATGCTTGAGCAGCTGCCGAACCAATATAGTTCTTTCGACAGGGTATCGGCAGCCTGTCAGAAAGATGGGAAAAAGTTGTAGAAAATGATGGAAAATATTTTGTTAATATACGTTGCACCTCTTTTTCTCCATAAATACCTTTTTCAAGTGAAAAAAGCTGCGCACAAGCGCCGAAAAAAAAAGCATTTTCTTAAAATAACAACAGATAACAATTCCGAAAGGAGTTCGAAGTTTCGGAATTGTTCGGATTTCCATTGCACATATATGACTGCTGCGACAATTACCAGCAGATGATCGCGCGAACGTCTTTGCAGAAGCTTATCGCCGAGTCCATGGTAATCAACAAATTTATAAAATAAAATTTCTTAAACTGGTTCCATGTGTAAGTTACTTTTGTGTTGCGTTGTTGTGACTTGCTTGCTGTTTCATAACGCTTTGACACTCGCATCGCATAAACATGTAATGATCTTGGATATAGTTACTTATGTAGTTTTAGAAAATTTTGTTTTGCGATGTTTTTTTGTCACAAAAACGGCTTTATCTTCACGTTACAAGCTCCAGCTTTCTTTCCTTTAGAATATTGATTAAACCATAAAGAGAAGAGTGACAGACACTTGAGAATTTTGCAAACGATGTGCAAGTGATCGACTAGACAAATTCAGACGAGCGGAATGATAGGTTGACAAGTCCGACATTAAAACTAATAGATAGAAATGCACTTTTGAGGGGGTTTGCTTGTCTTCCATCTTAAAGATTGGAAATAATATAGAAAGTGAAGAACCGCTTACTTCTACCGTAATTTTGAAAATCAGAAATGTAAAGAGAAAACAAAAAACAGGTTTCTTTTAACGAAGCTATGTATATGTACGTCCGACGTGACCTCTGGATACTTTTGTGACTATAAAAAAGCCTACACAAAGATCCATGATATATATTTACGTTCCAATTTCTCAGATTGTTCAAAGCGTCTCTCATCCAACGTAAACGTTCCATTTCTTTTCAAATAAAATTCAATTAAATCTACGCCTTATATAATGCGTGTGTCTGTCTCAACCCGTAAATAAAAGAAACGCTCATACATCTTACAAGAGATACATTTTGCAACACTATGATTAGACAGACAATCTTTTCGAGTGTACTTTATTTACAGAGACTTCAAGAAAAGTTTTCTTATATTTTGTTGGTGCGTATTTACGATGTTAGAATTAACAGAGGTATGGATTCTAAAGGAAATAAATTGTGCGCCTTGCTAACCTACAGATACATGTGTGCAGATATGTAACGCATTCGAACACACAACCCATTATTTATGACTTACAAACTGATATGACACTTTTGTCACTGATAACCTCTTTACCCATGAAACTCTTTGAACAGCGGATGTACATGTATGAATATGAATATATACATATATGTATACATATATAGTTAGGCGAGCGTAATCATATGTTTACCTTTATCATTATTATTTGTTTTAATTGTTTGTCGTTGTAATTTGTCAAAACTTTATGTGCATCGTAACGTATACGACGACAAACCTACACGTAAAGCACACACGTTCACATTTCTTATGTCAATTTATTATGCTCAGCATGACAAATGTTATTTAATATAACCGTAATTTATGTGAATAACACAATGATTGCGTTTTAATTGAGAAAAAGATATACAAACTTTTCATTTCAAAGTTAATCTTTTGTTTCGCTCTGCTTTCTACTCAAATAGTAAATATTGCTATTATTTTGGTTTGAAAAATTGCTTTATAACCATTTATGACTCTATCATGTCTATCAGTGATCACAAACTTTCAGTTCATTTACTATTCCGATGGAATCAATTTTTTACCCACATCTAAAGTTGTACGTCACTTTTCTCTTTTCCCCCGTTAAAGATATATAAGCTCTTGAAGATTTTCCACTCGATGAACTTGTTATCATTTCAGGGAGTGTGTTTAAAAAAACCAAGTTATTGCTTTAAAAATGGAAGATGGATGATCACAAGAAAGAAGGCAACTGGCTCTTGTAGCCATCTATAGAGGGCAAAGAACCTCTTGCTTCCAAAGATTTGAAAGTGGGTAAGATAATCGTTAAAGCATTCCGTTAGCGTTATTGAGATATTGAAAGGCTAACACGATGGAAAGGTATCTGATGTAACAAATGCCAGCAAATTCATAAAACAGACGGTGTTCAGAAAAAACGCATTCCTTAATAACTTTGAAAACCTTTTACCAGATATCTGGTATAGGTTTAAATAAGACTTTCGCAAAATCTAATCAAACCGACCGGACTATTGCTTACCCTTAAGATTGTAGGGTAATTGAAAGCGCTACCACGTACCAGGGCTGCCCTTTGATTGAAACAAGCAACAGCTTGACTGGTTTTCTGTTACTTGGTGATGCGATAACAGACCGATTTTTCTACAGCTGTTCGTGTAAACACTTTGACTCCCTGAAGGGTCAATGGTCAAAACGTTTGCCGCATTCAGGGGAGCACGTCAAATATATTTTTGATTAGCATCAGATTCTAATCGTTATAGTCCGCCCGTCCATTCACCTTTCTGTTTAGATAAGCATTCTCCTGCTTGTAGAAATTATATAAAGTTACCAAAAGTACACAAATTCTTATATGTCAAATTCGGAATCCACTTTAGCTTGTGTGTCACCTATCCACATATTCATCTCTGTAAAATCTGCGTCCGACTTTCTCTGTTTCGCATAAATAAAGATATCTGCCTGAAATTTTGCAGAATCATTAGAAGTTCTTGCGCGCAGGTTGCCATTGGCAACGAGCCAAACCGGTGGAAGGACAAGGTTATAGTACCACGACAATTGAATATTTTCAAGTAACTTTTTTCGAAAGTAAGAAAAGGGCTTTTTGCGTATTGCTCGAATTATAACAATAGAAATCTACATATCCGCTTTTAACATAAAGGTGGTGGATATAAAAGATTCCGCCATAGTTGAAGGTCATTTCCACATTCATTACATATTTACGTATTCGAACTGTAAGTGCTACGATATATCTAATTAAGGGACTAACTAACAGCCATTCCAACATAAGCAAAGATTGAAAAGAAACATCGAAAGTTAAAGCATCTAAGTAATCACGATTCGCTTTAGTACGAAAGGACTTCCTTTCCCTAGACAAGCATATGTGCTTAAATGTTATTTGTAGGTGTATGTTGCCGCATATTTGCAAAAAAAAGTATGTGTTCTCGCGGTCTCTGTCCTATTCCGAGTGGTTCATATTTTTAATGAGATTTTTTTCTCTTCTCCATGAGACAAGAGAGTAAAACGTTCTTCATTCATTTATTTATTTTAATTTAGTTAAAAAATCAAAACCCGCACTAAAACTAAAGGCACCAAAAAATGGATGCCATTTCATTGAAAAGATTGTTTATTCAGAGATCTGACGTGTTCATCATATAAACACTTAACTCACTCACGAGCACATTCAAATAAAGAAGTTAGTCAAATAAATCAAACAAATAAACAGTCCAACTGAAGAGGAGCAGAAGTTTGGTTGCATGATTGGTTGATTTCGGTTGAAAACCGCATTTGAGAAAGTTTCTAGCGTGAGCGTGAGCGTGTGTATGTGTGTGGGTGTGTAATGTTTGCATGTGAAGAGCACACAAAAGTGTAAAACTCTGCGCATACATAGGATTCTTGTTTAAAAAAAAATTATAGCAAAAGTTTTTATTTTTTGTTCAAGTCAAATAAACAAAGTATATAAGAAATGTGTTTACATTTACTTTACTGTAATGAAATAGCAGTTTTAATTGGTTTATTTTTATATACCTTTTTAATGTTGTACGGAGTATAACGAAAACACATTTCTAATTTACAAAATTAAAAAGTTTTTTGAAATTAAAATGAAATTTTAATACATTTAAGAGACTTTTTATCATAAAAAAAGGCATTTATGCTGGTAGGTAATACTTGGAGCGAGCATGATTTAACACATGAACACAATAACGCAATTTAAGATATACTTCTACGGCTTTAAAAAAAGCCAGATGTTTTATCTCCAATGTTGAGCAGAAGGAGATTAAAGCAGGTTTCGAAAAGTACCAGTAAGTAAGTAATTACTGAATATTTCTGTGAAGCTGTCTATCGGTCTCTTTTTACCTACCACCAGTCTTTCTGATGAAGTTTAAAGCCCTTAAGTTGTAGTTGCAAGTTTAACTCTTGGAAGGCACTTTGGTATTTCATTAATAGCGCCCTTCGAGGGTAATCTGGAGAATTAAGAAGGAGAATGACACCTTTATACCTATCGTTAATTCCATCTTCGCGATCATTATAATGCACGATCAGAACAAGAACAGAAATTAAAAGCGAAAAATACTTGTAGCAGAACTTTCGGGTTTGAAGAGTAAATTTCATTTTCATTTACAGTAAAAAAATTATTATAATAAAAGATGTAAGAAAATTATGGCCGCGCAAGGTCGACCATTAATTACTCTACATCACTTCGCCTGGTACAGTTGTGCACTCGTATTGGCATTAATATACCAAAAATATTACATTTTCATTCAAAGGCATACTCTTGTTGAAAGACCGCGTGTTGAAGAACGTCCAAAACATCACATGATGTGCTACAAATTTAGCAAAGTGAATTTACTTCCTAAAAATTTTATTATTTTTCATTTTGCGCAACAGAAAACTATAATATAAACCTTCTCTCCGCATAAGACGTTGCTTTCCATGATGACTCGTAATTATGGTAGGGTGTAAATAATAGACCTATGCTATCCAAATCTCTTACCTTTAATTGTTTGCTAAATTGTCCTTTTCATTATGGGCTTACATAAGAAATCTGATCTGGAGTGGTATTCAAGAAATAGGCTCATGTCGTTCAAATTTGGTTCACTTAATTATATCTTATATCACAAGTTGTTTCCGGACGGACGTAACATGCAAAAGCATTCAAGAACCATCGATATAATAATACCGATTGATTCAGAATCATTTTCCAAGTCATTCTCTCTGTCCATATGTCCATCTATTTGCAATATTTGACTTATTTTAATGACATTTTGCCACACTGACGTGTTTTGATGTGACCCAAGAGCGAACGCTATTGAAAAGGGTTTGGATCGGTCTAGTTTTTCGACCACTCCTAACATACCGCCCTGTTTTGAAAAGTCGCTATATGGAGAATATTGAAATTTTCAAAATCTCTCCACAAAAGTGGCTAAGTAATAGTATTTCGATATTCTAGACTGGTATGGAAGCCTTGGGCAGGTTGGGACAATTTTTTAACCCCCAAATTTGGACCATATCGGATTATTGTTTGGATCCTACCCTATATAAGAATTTGCACGAAAAAATTTTTTTTAAAGCAGAAAGTCTAAGTTTTAATATTGTATGGTAAAAATTGATCCATAGTAGTAGGTCGATATACAAAGTAATTTAAATGCATGGTACAATTTTTGAACATATTGAACACAACCATTCTTACGGAAAGTAATCCTTTATTTACAAAGGTGTCTAATTCTTAATGTACCGTCGCATAATAGTAAGTTCCTATAAAAGCAGACTATTATTTTTGTGTCCAACGGCAAAAATAAGAATTGTGTTAGACAATGTGGCGTATGGTATTTAATAGCCGACCTAACCCGAATATAATGTTGTCATTTGTTTTTATGTCACATCATTGTCATGAACAGATTGTCACCATAAAACATTAACAATTAGGTCCTTTCGGCATATAAAGGTTTGCATATCCTAAAAATTATTTTACGCGGCGGTATCCAAATAATAGATCTACGATGTCCAAATTTGGTAAGGTGGCCTTCTTTGCCAGTTTACTATTGTGAACTAATTTTTTCAATGAAATATTGAAAATTACACTTTTTTGTTATATGAAGATAGAGTTTTCGGAGAGACGGTTATATGAGAGATAGTTCACAATAATGCCTCAGCCGAAACAAATTTTTTATACCAACATTCCTGAATGTCGAAATGTTGAAGTTGTCTTTGGTTTGAAACACAGCAAAAAATCAGATTTTATTGAACACAAGATTACATGGACAGACATCAGACAGGCATGCGGACCGACGGACAGACAAGCTTATAAGTATAATAAAAGGCGAGCCCTTCTTGATGCTACGTACGTCCGCACAAACTTCACCAAAAGTGACGTAGGGAATAAGAAGAGAAAAAAACCTATTTAATCTAGAGGAATATGTATGATTTTTTGAAAATATTGGGTTTTGTTTGATTGGCTACGTTTTGAGCGAAAAAACTCAATTTTCGATTAAAAAAAATCACTTCCCTAATAAAAAATGCATAAAGACATTTATCGAACAAGTTCTTCCTTAAATTTCAAAAATATGGATTTTTCTTAAATTTTTTATTACTTCGTTCCGTTAGTCTACAATCCAAGACCACAGAACTGTCCTTCACAATTGACATATTCTTTTGCCTCGACCATTTTACGCTAGAGAGTACCTGTTTTGCTGCAACTGTCAAAAACAAACTCACGCATTTCACACTTCACATGTTGCGAAATGACGACAGAGTAATATATGATTCAGCCGAATTCATAACCAACACTGAAAACTACGTCCCAAGCGTTTGATTCCTTGGCAGAAAAGCTAAGGGTTTTTGACTCGCTCTCAACTTCATATCTCATATCACTGTCGTGTTGGGCGAACTGCAATAACAAATTTTTATTTAAAATATATATTTATTTATTTTAAATGAATATAATTTTTTTTAAATTATATTAACGACATTAGAAATCAACATATAAGAATTGGGTTATAATTCTCCAACAGGTGCACTCAGTGTGCAGTCAATTTCTGCCGGAAAAACTACGAAATTTCAGAGACAAAAAATTTTCCGATCTATACATTTTCTTCGGCCTATTCTGAAAGGCTCGAAGCACTTATAAAAAGCATTTATAAAAAAATTACATTGTGCTATTCCGTAAGTCACCTGTTGTCCGACTAAAATCTTGAAGCGGTTGTGTGCGTTAAACCCTCTCATACGTCCTATTTACTCTCTAAACACTTAATGGAAAATACGTGAGTTTTGTAATTTCGTTTAAACCAACACTAAAAAACCTAAAAGCATTGTACATGAATAAATTTAATTTGATGAGATTTCTATAGCAAAGATTGCAACAGAAAATTGAAACTTTTCACAAATGTAGGTTCGCCAATTCACGAGCCTACTATTACAAGCAAAATTTAAGGCAAACGTAAAAAGAAAAATTACTAAATTTTATTGCGAATAAAGTGGCGTTAGATATTTTTTAAAATTTAGCAAACACGCACGGTTTCAATACTAACAAGTGCGCAAATAACATTAAAACCTTGACGATTATTATATATTTACTTAAGTAATTGAGTTTACAAGAGCTCTTCTGAAACGAACATACCTTTCGTACTTGCTTTATGCTTTCGCAATCAATTGAATAGTGAGGGAGCTTCGCTGAAACTCGTGAATATTTAATTCGTTTGTAATATAAACGAATGGAAACATTCGAAAAAAGGCGAAAGAAGGAACAAGAAAGAAGAGAAAGGTGCTCAACCTAAACTTCCAATGAATTCAGTTTTATTTTTGTAGAAAATCAACCGCAAAAATCTTCCAGCAAGCAATAACAAAAGCAACTTAATTTAACATAAAAATAAATCTTGTTTAATCTAATGTCTAACGCGTGTACGAATGAAATCCCAAAGGTCTCTGCGAATGTATTTTTCGAAAACATTCAAATTTGAAAAATTGCTCTCCAAAAACCCTTGACTAATGCAAACCCTGTCTATGTACATATTATCCCTTAACAAAACGTACGTATATGCGTGCACTTTCGTTCAATACGCACGCTTTGCTTTATCATTGCTAACCAAACGTCCGCATTTAAAAAAAGAAACAGGAAAAAAAAAGCAAAAGCCAAAATCCAATTAACAAATCATTAAACTTTCATTAAACGGTCATAGGTTTAGCATATGCATGCTATGCTTTCCGTACATGGCATATGAAATGGTCATGGGGCTATCTAAACTGAGCTTTTAATCATGCATACATTTGGATGGTTTGTGTTTTATATTACCTTACATGATGTTGAACGCTGTGGAAGCTTTGCTAATCTACTTTGCGTGAGAAAATTGCGAGTAAACTGTAGATGTTTACGCTGCGAGAAAACATGAGGAACGTAAACGAGTATGTGGTACTATCATGCCCAATATCGCGTTTAACGCAGCCTTGCATGGAATGTTAGATGAGAAAACGCTGAGCACAATTGTTCACTTTTAATGTACAATTTTTAATTACCTCTCAACGTGATAAGCAGAGCATACTAAAAGTAAAAACTATAAAGCTTCTGTGTGAAAATACACTTATATAAGAGTGCAGGTAGTGGAGTGGGTAAGAATGGCGACTATCACGGCCGGGGTGAAATCTCAGTGTGGTAAAGTTTACTTCAATCGTAGCTATAGTGAGTAGTTAGTCGGTGAAGGCTTAACACTTATCGATTGGGCACACATCCTCCAGGTTGGAAATTTGTATGGTGTGTTTGTTGTACTTTACGAGTAACAAGCAAAAAACAAGGAAAGCAAAAGTGTTCAGAATTCTTGTTCCGTGTAGACGTTGCAAGCGTGTCCTTTGAAAAATTTGCTTCATTTTTAAATTCTTTTGTAAGTTCGTAGGCGACATCTCCTTTTTTGCGAAAGGGGAATGTTTATCACAGATACTTCACAGTTGAATTTATATACTGTATTGAGTTTTTTACCCTTGGTTCTGCGCGTTATAAACATCCTGAGAAAAAATCAAATGTTGATAGGATTACATTGGGCAAGTGCGGTCAATTATTTTCATTTTTGGACAGGTACTAGAGCATCGCCATTAGAACCTACCTTCAAATTTTTGTGGAATTATCCGCTGTAGTTTATGAGCAACGAGCAAAAAAACATTTTTTTATTCCAGTTAATAAACGAAGGTGCTCTCAATTTGCATAGTACTGTAGGTGTGCCCTTCAAACAATTTCGCCCATTTTCAATACCACTTGACGTACAAGAACTTCAAATGTGTTTTAAAGGCGATGGCTCCCATTTTGCGCCCAGGAGAATGTTTACAGCAGACAATACACAGACAGACGGACATAGAGGCGGACAGACGAGCATGCTCAAATCGATTCAAAATGTGACGTTGATCAAAAATCTACAGATATTTTGTGGAGTCTCTAAAGGTTCCTTTCGAGCGTTGCAAACGTTTCAACAAAAGGGATATACTCCTCATAGCTCCTATACCCTTATGTTATTATTATAACTAATTTAGCCAGAGAAATAAATTCAAAGAAAGTCCTATAGTATTAGTGTCTGAGGCTCTTACCTCTATTGAAAAATCTACTGCATTTGAGATTTCAAACAACGACCATTGAGTTGTTAGTCGAGATGCTTAGCCTACTCGACTACTCAGGTGGATAGCGATGGATATAAAAAAAGGCAGTATATCCACTATTTTGCTTGAATATGTGGCCATGAGAAAGCTGTCTTCCATGCGCTTCATCCTTTGCTGATGGGTATAAAATTAGCATCAAAGGATTCTGGAGCGACTACATCACTCTTAATGGGGGAATGAAAGAGACTTTTAGCAGACAAAGGGACAATTAATTATTGGTCGATATATTAAGTGTTTCTACTAAATAGAATGTTTTCCTTGCGTACGTTAACGTGAAGGTGTATTTGAATGGAAATATTCACATGAATATACATAGGAATATGAGGGCATTATTGTAAATATGGGTATGAATATAAACATGATACATAGTATAATTAAAACTTGGACCACTCAAATTTTTATATGTCTGGGTACATAGACATTTAAGGAATAGGACTTTCTGAGTAAAAAATTGTTCCGAGAGCACAGAGAATTTCAAAAAGTGTTCGGCTTGATTTCTTCGAAATTATCGACATTTCCCGCAAATGAAATCTGCAAATCATCAGGAAGTGCATAGGACTTACACAAAACTAGATTAAGCATCTTGAGGAAATCATTCATACACATGGTAGAGGTTAAAGGGTCAATGATCGAGCACGGAGGAGCGCTATTGCGTATCTTTAATGGCCCAAACTCAATAGCATCTATAGCTACAAACTGAAAATCACCCGAAGGGTAGGAATATATAGCGATAATAACACCGATCAGTGCTTGAGCATCCATTCTGCTGTAATCGTAAAATTCAGATCATGTGTCCACCTTATCCGGACAAATTTTAAGAGCTAAGTAAAGTAAGGCACGGCGAGAGACAGCTGCCAACTGCAACTGTTCAGAAACTAAAAGTTCTATATTAGCAATTAAGAAACTATCGGGAAGTGAAGTAGAGCCGCACCATATATCAGGATGGGTAGGGAGAGAATCAATTGTGAATTGTGTAAGTTAGATATCACTCCCATATTTGTCAACTCCGACGTATTTGCAACTCCTTCCATACGGAATTATCCAATGAAATCGATGTATATATATATATATATATATATATATATATATATATATATATAAGATAATTAGCGAAAAAATGTTCGGTTTGTGAGAGCAATAAATGAAAAATTAATTAATATAATTGAATTACCCAAGCATTTTATTCTAAAAGTTTTATTTGATTATTTTGAGAAAAAACAAAACAGTTAATTAATTTAATTGCCAATGTTAAAAAAATTTATGTTTTTAAAACGTTTTATTCTCGAATTTCTGTTTTTTTTTTTTTCTTCATCATCTTTTTTTAATAAAACAAAGTGATGTGTTTAGGGGTACATACGTAGCAAAGCAGTATTCGACGGCATAGAAATTTGAACCGCTTGTGAAACGTGAAATCATGAAATATGTTTTTATAATATTCATTTATTTAGTTTTTCAATGCAATTTGTTTTGTTGTTTCAATTGAGTTTTGATCAATATTTCATCAATTAAGTTCTTTAGGTTTATAAAAAAATGTCGCGAAAAAAAATGCTGTTGAAATAATTTAATTAAAATAAAAAATAAATATATTTTATTTGAATAAATATTTGATGCTTTTGCCCTTTAATGCTTTGGTTGCAATTGCGTAGACGTGAATGGCGTGTCCTCATAAAAATATGATGCGTCAGAAGGCGTTTCCGCCTTAGGGAAAAATATAAATAAATTTAACAAACGATTAAATGGATGCTTCCATTGCCAAATCGATTAACTCCATAAAACAAGAAGTGGACAAAAATTATAAAACATTATATGTTGTTTTTTTAAAATATTTACTATCAGAGAAAATTTGTTTTGAATATGTACAGTTAGGAGATAATGAAGTGCTTTGATATTAAAATTTAATAAAATTCCAAAAAAGCAGTTAATCGATTTGGCAAGTGAAGCATTCAAATTAAATTAAAAAGTTTATTGTATTAATAGAAGTGAATTACGAAAAGTAAATTATTACAAAGAGAATTTCCGCCAATTAATATTTGGCCGCAAGAATTCAATTTTTGAATTTAGTCGACCATCGACAGTCTTACACGACGTAAGTTCAAAGTTTGTACCCTACACCACTTATAATGCAAGGGTATACGAAGCTTGTACGTATGTATTTAACACCCAGAAGGACTTGAGATGGACCTACCGTTTGCTGCATCAAGCTTGTCTAAGCTTGTCGGCCCGTCTCATTTATTTCGGATCATTTTTCGACCACTTTCCCCACAATGCCTTTTGAAACGTCAGTACATGACTAATTAAATTAAGGGAGAAGGGTGGTATTGAGCACCTAATTTGTGGGTCGTGCACCACTATAGCGGTTTTGTTTGTTATTTGTGTTACTGCAGTGCTAATAATTAATATTTGGACAGATAAAAATTCATTCAAATACCGGATTGACCCCTGTAACTCATCTTACAAATTCCAATTGTAATAGATGGGTAATAGTATTATTTCGCGGACCGGAATTCTTCTTAATATTATTCATTATTCACGACCTCTATCGGAGAACTTGGTCGTGGGGAAGGAAGCTCTTCCTGAATGACGAAGCCATTCCATTGCAGCCCATTGTTGTGTAGGTAACACTTGGCCCGAATTTTCAATCTTAAACTTCGTTTTACGTTTCTTTGAGTGTTCAATAACCTTTTTTTTCTATCAGGTAATCTTTGACGAACTCTAAATCTCATAGATCATGGATTTATTGGCCTTTCATGGTAATCAATTCTGTCAAAAGAAAGCGTGGATGTAATTGACGTAAACGTCCTAGGCCCAGCAGAAGCCTTATGTTTTCTCTCTTTCATAGGTATTACTGGCTCCTCTGTAATGACACCAGCACTCGCGCATATATCTTCGATGAACCAGGTTCTATATTCCCCTCTTTTTTTACCGCTTAGCCGAGTAGGCAAAGGACCGCGACTGACAAGTCAATGGTCGCGGTTTCAAATGTCAAGTGCGGTAAGGTTTTCAATACAGGCGAGTATATGATCTAAGCTATCCGGCAACCTTTAAATCCATACATGCTTACAAAAACAAATAACTGCTTATTTTTGCAGCCAGTATTTCGGATTTCTATAAGCGTTTGAACTTGTTCTTATCCAATGTGAAGCTCTTACGCTTATTCTTAGAAATCAGCCAATCTTTCATTTCCAAAAAATTTTCCTTTTCAATATTACGAGGACCGAAGTGGGAGATGGTTTTGGTTCCACACAAGTTCTGCAAGTTTGCCTAGTAACTGTGATTGACTGCGGCACAGACGAACAAGAACAGAAATATTTCGACTTGAAATCAATTGTTTCGGCTTCGAGTAAAACCACTAGCTGGCAAGCGTAAACTGCCAAAGGTTAACTATCGAAAAAGTCATAGATCACACTGACTGATAGTAACAAATTTGTGCCCCTAACAAATACCGATGACAATGGACATTCATTCTGATTAAATAGTTTTTGCTTACATCTCGTTGTGGAGATTACTCCAACCGTCCGATCTTGCATAATAGAGAGTTCCACCAAAATTCGTGATCCATGTACATGTAAGGTCATCTAACTCATATGTTTGACCTTAGAACAATGACGTCAGCTATGTATAAAAATTCGATTAGCAGATAGTTAAAGAAGCTATCTGTTAATTCAATCGATACGATCACTATAAAAAAATAAACATTTTATAGTAGGCAGGGAAAAAGTGTACAAGTGCTGACAAACGAAATTGGTGAACCGTTATTTTGCTCTAAAAAGGCTACTAGGTTATCGATAAGGAACGCTGCAGATCGTTAAGTGTATCTTGGGTGGATATTGCCACCTGTCTTGCTGCAATACGTTTTATTTAGGCTTGTAGAGAGTGTAAGTCGAATCAACTCTTTTACATTTTTCTTAGCCTCTCTGATATCTCTTCAGTAAACAAACTTAAGCTTCAGGTAAGCAAAACAACTATTCGAAGCTTTACGGTAAGCTTATGTTGTTACATTAGTTAAATAGGAAAACATTTGTATTCTGCAATCTTAAGTGATAGATTTTATGGCCTTTTAAGCAAAGAGCTCTAAATATTTATGACTTATTTATATACAATTCGGAACCCTTCATATTTGTATTCTATTGCGCACAAACACAAATGTTTTCAACAATAAACTCTCATTAATACTTAAGCATAATTTCGACAAATTTTATTTTCAAACCTTTGTCGCATAATACAATGAAAGAATCAAGAAAAAAGAACAAACTAAAGCAGAGTATATAACAAATAAACTTTCAGTTTTTTTAAAAAGACAAAGCAGGGAAATAGTAGAAAAAAAAAGAATAAACAGAACTCAGCTTGCTGCAGTGGAAAAACAATGAATTCTAATTCAACAACGACAACAAGCTTTCAAAAATACAATGGATTGAAATAACGGCAACAACAACAAGCGAAACGAAAAGTAAAGAGATTGTCAACAAAATAAAATTCAATCAAAGCGCACTTAAAAATGCACAAGGATACGAGTTTGTTTGGAAACAAAACAACAACAAGAAAAAAAGAAAAGAACCAAATAAAGAAGCAAAAAGTAGACTGAAATCTAATTCGAACGAAATCTAAATAGAGATTTAAATGAATGATGTTCCTTTAGCAAAAACAAGCATATAATGAAAGTATGGTTAAATTAAAATTTTGAGAAAATGTTTTTCTCTGTGTACACAAAAGCCTTTGAGAAAATTCCATTAGAATTTTTTAATAAATTTAATCAAGGAGACATAGCTTTGACTTTGTGGGCATCTAAACACTTTGACAAGTTTGTGATTTTGTTATAGTCATCGCTTAAGGATGAGGAGTATGTTCATTTTGTCAAAACGTTTGCAACGCTCAGAAAAGACTGCACAAAGTATATACATTCTTGATCAGTATCAAATTCTAAATCGATTTAAGCATGTTCGTCCGTCCGCCCGTCTGACGCCTACAAACTTGGAGAAGAATTTGAAATTTATTCTAACTTTCTAAAGGACACGTCTGCAATACCCACAAGTATATGTAACAGAAAGTGCCCTACACCGCTTTTGGTAAAAGCGAACATTAAGTGTGTGCGGATGCACGTCACACGCTGAAGAACTTGAGATAGATTAATCTTTTATTGCACCGACCAATTCAGAGTCACTTTCTGAAATCAAGCTAGGCTTATCGGTCCGCCTGTCCGCCTGTTCACCCTGTTTTCTTGTGTTTCTCGTGTAGGCTATTGAAAATTGTTAATGGTCTTAGCATTAATTCTTTAATAAAGCTTCATCATGAAATAATCTTAACCATTATAGAAGAAACGAAACAATAATACACAGGTGAATAATCCTTGGCATTGGCGGGTAGATGCCGTCTTTAACGTGTGAGAACTGGAATGGATGGTTGGAAGATATCAAAAGGTCGTATATTCACTACTTTGGAAAGTGAACAGACAGTACAGTGAAAGAAAAATACCTGGTCAAAAGTTGATGATTACGATAACAGAATTGTGCGGGTTGAATTTCGAATATCTGGTTCTCAGTGGCTAATTTCAAACGAGATGGTCCAGGGAAAAGCGTGTGGGTCAATTGGCGAACTGCAGATGCTAAAATGCACTTTGAGGGTTTCGAAAGTCATGGAAACGTTAGAAAAGCTTTGGACTGATTAAATCGTTCTTGAAGCAGGCTAGGTTGATGAATCAAGTGGAATTTTCCAAAAAAAAAAATAAAATATTCATTTCTCGCTTAGCCCCGAGAATACTTAATTAGTGTATCAGAATGGATAACGAATTAATATTATATTAAGTAAAGCAACGAACAATACGTAATCAAAATAAATGATGTTCACTTTTTAGGGCGCATGAAGTATGCCCATAATCAAAACCAATCGTAATCGTAATGGATATGCAACTTCGAAGACATTTTTTATCCACTACAATTTCCTGTGCCCATCTTTTTTAATGAAATCGATTATTCCCATATTCCTATACATAACATTCTCTTTCACTTTCGTTTTTCCAGAAATAAGGAAGACGGACACTTTGAAAGTGGTTATAAATAAGCATCTTACACAGAAGGAATCTTCTATTCGTATTACTTTCCGGCTCACAGCTAACACAAGGGCCGAAAAGGCCGCTACATACGAAAATTATCATGAATAGTGTCTCCGTAATCTAGCAGCAATTGGGCTTAAAATGTGCGCTTGTGTTAATTGCATTTTTAGCTCCACGGGAAGACCCTGCTTTGAGTTTCAACTTTCAAGGAAGGTTTTTTTTGCCGAATAGTTTAAAAATCCGAATATTGTCCGTCAAACATACAATGTTGATGACATAAGGTATCCAAATAAATCCCCTATTACCTATCTTCTCGAACAACGAAGAAAAGTTAAAAGAATTACACCAAGTCGTGGATGAATCTTTAATACCCGCTACTCGAAAGAACTCAAAAAAAGCGAAAGTCAATTCCCATTGTGAGGAAGGGAAACGTGAAACCTTTTTTTAATGAATCTTTTGCAGCTTCAAACTGGTGAGCAAACAATCCCTTTTTTGGCTTTGAAAAAAAGTATACTCTCTTTATTTTATATGATGGTTTATACTTTGATCGATTTGGTCCATTTTTACTATTAACTTGCGTAAAAGAGTTTTGCCGTCTTGAAGCCGATATATTCATTTGTCCATTACTGAGCATTTCCAGAGAAATCTCAATCAGGATATTGGAAAAAATTCGGTTCGTACCAGACATGGCCCTGTCGGAGCTTATCGCCTTTGCAAACTTAAAATACCAGTAGAAGGCGAGCAATTTGCTTTAGTGGTAGCAGAAAAAGAAAAATTGACCAAAAGCTTAAGTTCATACTTCAACAAGTCTACGGAAAATGCATAGGCATTAAGCATTCACGAAATGATCTTTCAAGGCAAGAGACGATGTTTGCTTTCGTTAAAAGAACTTCAAAATTTCTTTCTTCTATTGAGAAATTCCGCATAATTTTTTCACAGACATAATCGTGGCGCATGTTGGTTGAAATTTGCGCGGGGTGTGTGACTTACCTTACTATGACGCTGAATTTAGTTCATAGACAAAAACTAAAACAGCAGCAACTTAAGTAAACAAATCACCCTTTTACCTGTCGAAAGCTACTCTACATACTTCCGCTGAATTCATTTGTTAGATAAATCGTAAACGTGAAGACATATGGAGGTAAATAGAGGAACAATGGCTTTATATATATGACAGTTCCATTAGGCGACGGTCTAGCCTCCTTCTACTCTAATAATTCTAACAACAATCAAAAACTGAATAAACTTTGCTTAAGTAATTTCTCCTCGTAAATTACCTATCAGGCTATTGCTAACTGGATTTTTGCATGTGACAAAGTCATGCTTCTCTTCTTTTACTTACTATTTACATAAAACCGAAAAAGAACGAAAGCAAACATCTTCTATGAGAAAGTAATCAAATAAAAAAATTTATTAAATCATTTTATTACAATCATAAACACGTCATCATAGTTATCATGCAAACTGTTATTATATGTGAAATTCAGTGAATTGTATAAAGTGTCCTTTACTAGTCTTGATATGTTCCTGGGCATATACATCATACGTAGGTGGTTGATTATATGAAATAATAATAATAATAAAATGTGTATTATCGCATAATAAATATGAGTAAATAATAGCATTGCCATTAAGCGCAGTTACCTACCTAAGTAATTCTTGGCAGAAGAAAAAGGAAAATTTTCGACTAAATTGTGCGAGTAGTCACCAAAAATCTGAGTCGTCTCATTTAGTATTGCTGACGGTAAGGTAATGAACATAAGCTTTGTTTATAATAGTGTTCTTTGATGTAACAAGGAGTGTTTAATGCTCTTGTATTTATTTTCCCTTATTTTTCTTAACTTGTTGACAGTTGACATTATGAATTTATTATTATTATTTATAAAGTTCTACAGTCTATGGCATAACGGGCACATAATAACAAACCATATTCCTAAAAATACAACTATACGGTGCGCGCCGCCTTAAACAAAAAACAAAAAAATGCCAGGTTATAGAAATAGTTTTCGTTCATCGCCGTTCCTAACCGTCTCGAAATGTCAAAGCGTATAATAATTTTGTCATTCGCTTTGTAACATTAGGTTTACCACTACTTATAGTATTCATTTATTTATTTGGCTTGAGATTACAGCTCCCCCTAGACATATCTATAGGCCTATGCTTTTCGTTATCAGTCTATATTTCTCGCTTTTCCTCATTGCTTTAGCACCCATTACCGCTTCCCAAGGTTTGAGAGTGCTATTGTATTTCGTTAGAAATATCAATACAAATCTGACATTTGATAGCCTCAGTGCATTTCATCATTTTAGAAAATGTACTTCTACGAACCTGAAGCTTGCCTCAGGATCTTGTTGTCTGTTGTTATATTCTACACCGAAATTTGTCAAAATTGCCTTTTATGCTAAATACTTATTGGGGACTACTTGTGGCACAAGACTGTATTAAGTTCGTAAGTGAGAAAATGTAGAACATCCAGAAGAACTTTAGAGAGACCAACCTTTCATTATACGCATCGATTCAGCATCAGTTTCTGACCCACTTTCTTTTCTTCTTTCTGATTCGGGATTCACTTCCTGTCCGCAGGTCCGTACGCAGGCGTCACTTTCAGAATCGATCTAAACTTGTTCGTTTGTCTCTCCATCTTGCATTCTTGTGTTCAACTTGCAGCTCGAAATTTTTGAGATATTCTCATGAAATTTGGTACACCGACCTCTGTTTGCTAAAGAACCTGCATTATTCAAAATGGCCACTTTTTCAACCGCTTCCCATATAGTGGTTTATTTAGAAAGCTCGTTCTATGAGTAACTGCATTAAGCGAAGTGGTGTAGGATATCTAACGGTGGCCAACTATAGTGTTACTTGATTTTTAAAATAAAGATTACGAAGAGGAAATTTCGTCGTGGAAAGCAACAACGATCTGCATTTATTACAGTGCATCGCAAATTTAATACATCTGCTGTAGTAGTTATAAAAAATCTCTTTCCATCGGTATACATTGGGTGGTCAGTACACAAACACTTGAGAGTTCTTTCTTTTTTTGTGTTACTTTTACCGCTGAAAAATTGTAACATAATCGATTTTTCGTTCCGTTTGTAACCACCAGAATTGTGTACAATAGACTTTGTGAAGCTTTTCGTTTGCGCCTTCGGTCTCGACTACAAAGTAAGGTCTTCCTATTCACTCTTTTAATGAATGTCGGTTTAACTATGCTTGTCTTGCGAAGGTTCCTCTTACCAAGTTTCGTCTTCACTAAGCTTTGTCTAACTAAAATTCGGCTTCGTCCATCTTGTCCGCCGCCTTCACTTATGTTCACGGTCGCAAAAAGTAAGGCGGTTAAGAAATAAAAAATAAAGTGTGCAGTTTAACGTTTTCTTTCAGCGATTGATACGTGAATTTGTATCTACTTACTGGAGATGCTATGTGATATCTGAAATTCGAGTTCAACCAAATGTAACTTTCTCAACATTTTTTTTTACTTTTAGGCAAAAAGAAAAAAAATGCATGCAACATTATGTCTACCGGTCTAGATAAATGTCACCATGAGTTTACAGGTAAGAGAATAGTTCTTTTTCCCCTTTTGTTTCATTTCTCGTTTGGCACGTAAACCAAAAATAGTAAATAAACAACGTACAACTCATAAATTATCGATACTGTCATCAGCTCCAAAATATATACATATATATATATATATATATGTACGTCTAAAAAAGAGGAAGAAAAAATGCATAAACAAAAAGTTATTCTTTTCTGCTTAAGTTTGGTTATGTCATTGAACGTTTCCCGTCTAAAGTTTTTAAATTATAAAATTTTTGCTGTTTTCTAAGTTTTATTTTGCAAATAAAAACAAAATTTATGATCCGGTTGAATGACCTTGCAATTTATGAATTTATAGTAAAAAAAAAAAAAGTTTTATTAAGTGCCGTTTAAAGAGTTTATCGGAATGCATTTTCATTTTCCCCAATTTTTTTGTTTTGATGATAAACTTGCCGGGAGAACGTTTGAAAATTTATTAGTCTGGCTGACAAAATATGAAATGTTTAGGTATCGATAAAATTATTAGCAAATAAATTTTGAAATAATAAAATGTATTCAAAATTCATCTCATGGTAGAAATCCCGCTTAAAAATTATATAAATATTGTATGCAATAAACACGAAAAGTGTTTGCGGAGATAAAATAAATATAGTGCGTTTAGAGCATAACATTAATCGATACTCATGCATACATATTTATAAGACGACACTAATTTTATAGCAGATATTCTTCTTCTTTATTGAAAGCAAGAGTAATTAACAAATGCTGCCCATTTCCGTTGTTACGCTTGCTGTTACCAAGTATTGCCTGTGGTGTTCATTCCCTTATTTTTTCTTCCCCTGGTAAAATATACATTTGTGTGAATTTAGCATACAACATAGCGGCATATTCAAGTTTTATGTCTCTTAAGCCATTAAGACATTACAGAGAAGAACATCGATCACATCAGAAGTAACAGCAAAATTCAAAGTAAACAATTTCCAATATTTTTAGGCCTTAAGTATGAGCAAGCGCAGCATTGTCTAAGTACCAAATGAACGTTCGTGGGTTTAAATCTCAATGCGGCAGAATTTATTTCGATCGTAGCTACAGTGGGTAATGTCTTTCCTTCTTTCCTTTTCTCCCTTGTTTCTGACCATCATCGAGTTATACAAACAGGGGAAGTTCATTGTTTGAATAGCTGCTTAAAGTATTGCCTATGGAATCGGGATTTAAAGCCGCAAACACCGACTTGGCAATTGGATATATACCTATGTCTTGTCCGAAATGAGTCGACTCGACTCAAACACCAAAAAAATCAAATTTTATTTTAAAGCAACTTTTGCTCAAAGCAGTCTTTACATACATTCTCCGCTTTTAAAATGCATTTTCCACAGTTTTTTAATTACATTTCCCGCAGACGGTTCTTTTGCTTGGTACTCGAACATGAAAATGTAACCTTTTTGACGGCGAATTTGATGCCAAGTTTGTCCGGTTTATTCAGCACGTGTTGAGTAAATGGGCGCCTGACTGTAATTTAAAACAATTGTTCATCAACGGTTATCTCTGCGCCAGGTTTATAACACCTCTTGCTATTCTCAATGAATTTTTCCTATACTTTAATATTTAATGAGTCGTTTTAGCTCGCCTGCATCAAAATATATGACATTTTTGTTACTAAGGGGCGAGGAGAAGAACGATGTAGTATTTGCATACATTTCATAACTGTATTAAAAACCAGTACACATTTTCTAAAAAATGTATTATCATTACAATTGTTAGCGCAGTCAGAGAAATAAGTTGTAAGGCTAAAGTCTTAAAGCCCGAGTCTCTAAGGCTCTCGGCTTTATTGCAGTTGAGATTTCAACGCACGACCACTGAATTGGTTGTCGAGATTTTGTGCCTGCTCGGCCACTCGGGGGTGATATTGACTCGCTCTGGCAAGTCTGATGTTAATTAAGAAAATACTGATTTAAATTGAATATCGATTTACTTGTTGCCGGAGTAAACAAAAAGTTGTAGTTATTCAATACACTAAACCTCTTTCTTCATTTATTCTTGTTACTGTAATATATTCTACCATTCGCTTTTCTCTTTGAGCTCTTTACTGCTTTGACTTTTTCGTTATTCTACTTTTTATTTGTCCCTGGATGCCAAAATTTATAGTTTAATTCATTAGGGTAATAATTCGCGGGGCCCAAATAAGGATAAAGTTTCTTTTTTTTAGCACAATCCGACTTTATTCATCAACATAGCCTCATTCAACAGCGATATGGTCAGTCAAGCGCTTATTGAGCATTTCAAAGTTGTTTTTGTAGAACAGTTTCCTAAGACTTGCAAAATATTCTTTAGGTTGCTCAGTAGCCTCATCATTTGATTTCATGAAGCATCCTTTGCGATATTCCAATAAGTGTGAGTCAAATCTGAAGAATGAGTAGAGTGGCAATTTGAACTATACTACATCTAATTTTAGCACTGTTTCAATTAAGTTGTTCATTGCTGGAGGAATGCAGCGCAAAACAGTGAACATACTGCCTTTCGATATTTTTATACCCATCATCGAAGGTTGAGGTGCATATTCATTTTGTCAAAACGTTTGCAGCGCTCAGAAGCAAACTTCAGAGACTCCACAAACTATATATATTCTTGATCAGCATCAAATTCTTAATTGGCTTAAGCATGTCTGTCTGGATAATGTCTGTTGTAAACACTCTCCTGGCCGCAAAAATGAAGCTAACAACTTAAAGTTTTGCAGAAAAAGTATAAATTTTTGCACTCCGCTTGGTATTAAAAATGGACCAAATCGCTCAAAGGAAACACTTACAGTACTATATAAACTGCGATCACCTCTGTTTTTCAGAAAGAATAAAATATTGAGCTTATGCTCGTTACTCATAAACTATGGCAGATAAATCTACAAAAATTTGAACGTAAATTTTACTGTGCTGTCATACCTGTACAAAAATGGGCAAAGCACGCTTGCCCAGTATTACAGCGTATCAACTTTTGATTTTTTTATACATGCAGAAGCAAGCGTAAAAAACTCAAGAAAGTATATAAATTCTTGGCCATTTTAAATTCAAAATGTACCTAATCGCGCCCGTGTTTTTGTCATTTACCCAACTGTGTAATGCAGACCCGCCTGCAACGCCCACACGCCTATGTGACCACAACTGCGAACATTTTTGCTTTCCGTGTTTTTTACCTGTAAAACATAGAGTACAACACGTACACCACACACAATTCCACCTTCTTTTTGAAAGTAGAAAAGACCAGCCGTGCCCACCCAATATTATAAAGTATGAAAATTCAGTTTTTTTCCTTTTCTTGTCATTTGTAAGATGACGAGTATGATGACTTGTTAGGACTATGATCTTACTTGTTAGGATTTAAGATTCACTTTTATTACCCATGTTAGAAAAATTTTCCACACTTTTAAGACGTCTTCCTTTTTTGGGCCCCTTTGCCGCTCAGCAACATCGAAGTACGTAAAATCTCATTCAGAAAGCAGAAACCACAGAAAAATTGTTGCTTGCGATGGATATAAATAACGTGCTATTATATCTTTCAAGTCTACGCTGAATTTAAATGATATCTTTTCTCATTACAATATAATTATTTTTATAGTTAAAATTCAAAATTCGGATTTTTCGATTGTTTTAAAAGTAAAAAAGGCCAATGGCCATAAAATCACTACAAGTCGTAATCAAGTGGCATGAAATTGTGACTAAAAGGGATTCTATATTAGAAATGTCGTTTAAGTGCTACTCTCGGGAAACATTGGCGCAAATGTTATACGCTTTGGCTTGGAAATGCGTAGACAAACAAAACGAAATTGATTTAGAATAAGATTACACTGATCAAGAATCTATATATATATGTGCTTTATATTTATAACAAACAGAAAGTTGTAAAAATATTATATGATGTGTAATAAATTTAAAGAAAAAATATAAAATAATCCTTATTGTTTCCGTTTCCTTTTTCTTAATCATTCATATCCGCTTCATTCTCTTCTTTTTTTTGCTTTTTTAACCAACTTTATTAAACATAAAATATTTATTTCTAAAGTTTGCAAACGGATATCGTCTACGCATAAATGTAAGAGGAAAAGAAAATCAACATAAATTTTTTTTTGCTTTTTCCCCCTCTCATATGGAAAAGGAGCGATTTTTTACCATGTCCCACACTTGCAATCGCTCACTGAGGAATAGAAATTAAAAAATAAAGAAATAAAACGAAAACTTTTTCATATAACAATAACTCTTTATTTTGTGTTGGAGAAAAAAACTCCTTGAAACTTTTTTTTTTTTGGTTTTTCTTTGCAAGAGGAAGTGAAAGCGAGAGAAAAAGAAAAATAATAAAATAACTTGAAAACTCTACCATTAAAAAAAAAAAGTTATAACAATAGCGTTTTTCGTTTAATTTCTTAAGTTTAAGGATATAGATGGGAATCACTCACACAACTAATGTGGAGGCAGAACTTTTGTTGCTACGGTTGTTGTCAACAGCGTCATAGTTTTGAGAGAACATTCTACACAAAAAGTGAAGAAGAAACTAAAAAATGTACAAAACTCGCAACTTTGAAAGATAGTTTTGACTTAACGGGGCGTACATATGTGGTCAGAGTGAAATACGAACAATTTTTTCCGAAAATAATATCATTCTTTAGAAGTTTAGTTTCATAACTAAAAGGAAAAAGGAAATGCAACATTTTGCAAGAAAATATTTTGCACAAGCGATTCAAAATCAAGCAGAAAACCGTATAAACTCTAAAAAGAAAAATACCTATAGATAAAAGTTGAACATGAAGAGGGGAGAAGAAATTGATAGCTACCTTAGTGTGGATTATCCTATTCAAAGTGTTGCGGCATTCAAATTTATATATCTTGCAGATTTTTTCTCAATAAATAGTAAATCGCCAACTAATGCCTTTGATCCCACTACTTAAGTGTTGTATAGAAAATGTCTGGGAATCGTTGCAAAGAAGGGTTCCTTTTTTTACTTTTCGGTTACCTTTAACATGCACTCTTTGCACTTCTTAATTTGGGCACATCTACTATCTAATCTTAAGGAAATATATCTTTAAAGAAATTATCAAATTCTTTTATCAAAATTCCTCTTTGCTTACCTCATATTCATCATATTCCGCCATATTCAGCAATAAAAGACTGAAGTTGAATGGGGAGAATAATGTTGCGGTTATTGGATGAAATGTGTTCAATCTTAGGCCAATCTTAGGCCATTCTTTCTATCAGTTGCACTCTCGAAAACGGTATTACTTTTTTATTCCTATAATATAGTAAATCAAAAATTGTCCTCTATTTAAAGAAAAGTACAGTAAACAGTCTTTATGCAGAAAAGTCTATCTTTTTTGTTTGATTAACCACAAAATGGCCAAAAAGGCCAACTAAGCGGAAGTATTTCCGCTTTTCCGCCTTTTATCTGTGGAACACTTACGTTGAAGGGGCCCTTTTTTTGTTATGTGACCAATCAGTCAGGGGAAGTTGCCTAATCGTGCAATACTGTCACAGTCGGAAAGACGTGAGGAAAAGGAAAGACATAGGGAAGCAGGCGCAGTATTATAATTGTGTGAACAATCGGTAAGTGTTACGGCTTTACCGGCTCAGCGCTCACTAGAACTATGACCAACGTAGACTCTACCGCATTGAGATCCGAAAGTACACTTAGTCACAACGCAGCCCACGTTACGTCGACTCTCAAGAATGTGGAGCTTGTGGGATGTATCTTCGCTGTTAATGAACATCTTTCGTATGTGCGACCAAGGATCGACTGCCAAGCTCCCGCCGACGCTTGCCAATAAATTGACAAATTGGAAGATGACTGTAAGCGCGCCAAAGTTGCTTGAATCGGGTGTACGATTGAAGAGTACCTAAAAAACAATCAGATCTGCTGTAATCCCTTGACCATGAAAAACCGCCCCTCTTATGCAATTGGAGTTTCTTTCTGATCGTACTCAGAACAATAGACATTTATTTCATAAGTTTGCTCTAGGCGAAGAACTTTCTTCGTGTATATGTGTGCGATATTTAGTGACTGTACTTATGAGACGAAAAGCTATCGACAACTAGTTGGTTTTCGAAAACACTAAAAAGTTTAATATTATAGTAAAAAATTATAACAGAAGCAGGATTGTAAAGTAAAGTAAAAAGTAACTTGAACAACAAAAATTAAATGAGTGACGAGAAATCGTTATATTTTTATTAAGTTTTCGTTCAAAACAAAAGCCCCCTTGAGATTTCAACTCAATAATGAAATCAAGAGTGGAAAACATTAGTTTTATTGTAATTTTAAATGTGTGGCCATAGTAAGTTTTAAATTTTCTGTGTAATCTTTTATGCCTTTCCCTTACTTTTAATTTTCAATATACGTAAGTAAGTAAGTATGTGAAACGTGAGTAAGTTTATCCGTCCGTTTATAATCCAATAATAAAAATCCAATAATAGCGGTTAGTTTAAAAAGTTTTACGCCTGGAAATGGATATATAACTGTGTTCTGAACAACATCACAGAAACGTCACAAACGACGGTGCGTACTATCCTTTTCTTTCACAATTCCTTTGGCACAATTAGGAAACAAAAGGACTTGACGAGTAGAACAAGAGAAACGTGCGTTACTTCTAAGCGAAATATGGCGAATAATTTTTTCTTATCAATCGCATCAATATTGATGTCAAATAAAAGGCGACAAGGTGTATGAGTTAATTCTACATTACATTTTTCTTAGCAACCCATTGGTTATAAATATCAAATATAATGACTTGCAAACTGGAAAGAGACTTTCTAATAACGAAGTACTCAGAGCAAGCAACGGAGTAGGGCTGCTACTGCTGACTGCTAGATAATTCATAGCGTAACAATTTAAAAAGTAAAAAAGGCTACGTCGTCATTTTAAAAACAATTTTGAGACTAAGCGATCCCTGCCTACTCACTGACATACTCTTTTTCACGCTGGAAAAGGTTTTTCGTGGAGCTCAAAATATTGAGGTAACAATAGACATCCTTTGAGCGAAGCAAGAGGTTCAAAATAGTCTTCAATTACATGATAACGAGAATAGAGAATGAATTCCTTTCCATAACTTCCCTCATAACATTCCTGGATGGGTTTGTCAACCCAATAGTAGCCGTCGTTACGGTAGCATATTACTTTACTTCTGCGATGCTACGGAATAATCTATTTGCCAGTAGAGAATATAGACATTCGACAGACATAATATCCTGTTATATAAAACCTTTGTTAAAAACGGAGTTTACATTGTACTGTAAGCGTTTCCTTTGAGCCCATTTTCAATACCAACCTGCAAGAATTTCCAATGTTTCTGTTAAATTTGAAGTCGATAGCTTTATTTTTGCGAGCAGGAGTATGTTTACAACAGACATTATACAGACGGACATACTCAAATTGATTCGGAATTTAATGCTGATCAAGAATACGCATACCACGCGGTGCTTCTGAAGTTTCCTTCTGGACGTTGCAAACATTTTGACAAAATAAACATAGCCTTCATCCTTCGGTGTTGGGTATAATAACATAAGATATGAAAAACCTGCTAATATCGCTGACATCTTGTTTTGTGTAAGGTAAAAAGGTGTCTACATTTTAAAAGCAATACAAAATGCCAATGAAAACAAAAAAGAAAAACTACGCACGTCAGTTGTCTGTTACTGGCGTAAACAATTTATTATTTTATTTGTATTGTTTTGTTTCTTCACGCATCGCCTGACAAAGAGGAAATTACATTTATATTAACTGACGATCAATTGGAGTTAAAGAATAAATGACACGAGTACACGCACTCATACATATGTGTACACGCGATAAAAATATAAAATTATTTACTCCTGACGAGGTTAATTTTTTTGTTTTTTTCTAATAAAAGTTATGTTCGTCACATAGCCTTCATGCCATGCATAAAACTGGTTCACTGCTGTATTTTTTTCTACATTTGTGCGGAGTTAAGTTGAAAAACATTTCAGCGTTAAATTCTATAGCCTGGCTGTCATTCATGTTTACTGTGTACTAAACACTCGCTCTACCAAAGGGATATAAGTATACACTAACTTTGCTATATATTTATATATTATAGGGAAGATTATGAATCGAAAATCTTCATTCGAGACAGGATTTTGAATAGTTTGGAATATCAGGTCCATAAAAATTTGATAATTTACACATTGTGAAAAAGTATTAATTTACGATTCCATCCGTAATATCGAAAACTGTTCGACCCCACACTGATCGCAGCAAATTGTCCCAAGGCTTCGTTGAAATCTCAAATCAAAGATGCAAACAATTGAAGGCAGCCGAAGGTTAAGTTTTATATATCATATTACAGAAGGACATACACACACATTTATCATATAATAGATGTGTAAACACTCGTTCTTATTGACTCAGAATGGGATACAGTAGAGCTGAATGGTTGCTTACGACGTCTAAGCCAAAGTCTTAGAAAGATTTGGCTTAGTGAATCATCAAATATAGTTTGCGAGCAATGCGAGTCGTTTGCGGGCAAACCGTAACAGATCTCTTACCGGAGACAACCCAAAACCAATAGCTGACATTAGTCCTGATTTCCTGCATTCGACAATTCCGAACTTCCATTCGCCTCGAATAACGTATCCTAATCTTTATTATGAGCCATTTAATGTTTCTCTCTTACACATTTTTCCATAGTCTTAGTTGCTTTAATTAACTGAACGCATTGGAAACGAATTGAACGAATTGAAAATCTCCCAAATTTGTGTATTCACAAGAAAAAATACTTTAAAACAAAGTAAAAATACCACGGATCACAGCTCACCATTAAATATCGTAAAACATTCTACACTTATTCGTACAGCGACTTTTCCAAACAATGCGTAATATGGAAACCGATCGAAAAGGTGGTCTGATCTGAACCTTCTCCAATAGTCTTGATCACTTCCTGACCCTGAATCGAACAATATAATGAAATGTAAGTCTATTGAAATCCGTTTGTGTGGGGTACAGGATGTAACACGAACTAGTCGTTAGCCTCAATTCTGCTTTCCTAAATACGCATCATTTATTGCGCCTTCACACCGCCTAAGTGAACGGCACCTGCGAATAACCACAAGAAAGGAATCTTATTCCAATTTTCGTTCACAATATTCATAGCGGCTGGGCTAGGCTAAGTAATGTTGTTGCTCGATATTCCTTTCATTTTCGTGGAAAGGCAACTGTAAGGGTAAACCGTGATGATCAGAGGGTAAGTAAGAGAGAGAGAGAGACAGAAAGAGAGAGAGAGGAAAAGAGTAGAAACAAAGAGAAACTAAAACAAAGATCCTTCATCAGCTGATTTCCAACTCAGTCCCTTTGAAAAATGTGCTAAATTCCAAATAGTATTTCAATGCTCTGCACAGCTATGACATCGAAACAAATTGCAGTGAGTTCGAATACTCACAAATATTTTCCTGAATTCACTGCAGGAGAGAGAAACCAGCGACTTCCAGGTCAGAAAAAGGAAATTTTTCATGGTTAGATTGCAAGTTTAACTGATTTAAGGCACATACAAAGTTTCCAAAAATATTTTGCTGCCCCCTTCTCTGCTGCTACAAACTCGAAACAAATTTTAACAAAATTCTAATAAATGTAAAAGTTTTTCTAAATGCATTCCAAGATACTAAACAAGATAAGAGACAAGATGAAGGAGATTGAGAGAGTGTGGAAAGGAGGTCGAAGTTCCCATTGTTACAGGGAGTTTAAGATTCTTTTCAAAGAGCAGCAATCTTCTCAGTTGATTGTTATTCTTTTTCGCATCCTCTTATTGACTGACCTCTTCGTCGTGGTTCCTTCAAGTTTTTGGAAAATAGGAAGTGTAGGTGTTTTGATGAGTTACATGCCTCCTTCGAGAGTTTTGCATAGTAAACTCACACACACACACACACACACACACACTGGTATTTATTTACTGCACTTACTTTTGAATTTAATGAACATAGTTGTCACGATTTCGTATAACAAGAAATTCTTTCTACGTTTTTCAGTTACAGGAATTCTTTGTTTCATTTTGCTTACTGCGTAAGTGTGCCTTAAATTATTAGAGCAAAATACAGTACATTTTTCCCTGTCTTTTGATTTATTTCTTTCCTCCTTTGTTTGCTTTTCTCTTTTTTAAATTTTGATATTTTGTAAAATTGTTAATGCTTGACTTTTATTTGTATGAGTTTATGAAAGGTGAGAATATTAAAACTGACAATCAAGTGTAGGCAACTTGTACAACAAATGCTTCACCTTGTATGCATTATATGCTTGAATATTGTGTGCTGTTGTCATTGTTGTGCTATTATGAGAGATAATCATTTAAAAAAAAAAGTAACAGCAAATGCTTTCATTCGTTTATTTTTGTTTTTTTTTTCTTTTTGTTTCAAAGCATTGAAGCCATTGCATTGCAGTTGAATAATGAAGAAATATTTTGCAAATTGCACTCAAAAAAAAAAAAAAAAACAACGTAGATAGAAAAGGTTATTGCGTAACGATAAGGAATGAAATTTTAGTATAAAAAGTGCGAATGAATTTTGAGGAATTTATAATGGAGGAAATGACAAGTTATTTATGTGTAACAGCTTAGATTATCGTCTGTGCTGTTTCAAGACAGCTACACTTGATGTTATATCCTACAGCACTCATGCTACAGGATGTAATAAGGTTGCGCGAACGTACGTACCGCTCAGAAGGACCTACCGTATTTCCCCTTTTATTACACCGATCAACTCAAAAGCACTTTCCGAATCGACCTGTCTGTCCGTCTGTCCACCTGTTTCTTTGCCCATATATTTTTGTAGTAAACGTATAGGTCGCAATATTTGATAAACTTTGGTGAAATTCGATTCACTGACGTGTTTTGAACCAAAGACGAGCCCTACTGGGATCTGTATACTTTGCGGATCACTTCTCATGTAACGTTTCAGTTTAAAAAGTCATATTGAAAAAATTGCAATTTTCAAAGTTTCTCGATGGTAGTCAGTGAGTAACATTATTTCAACGTACTGATTTGGTACGAAAACGTTGATTCGGGTGGAGCAATCTTCATTTTAACAGTTTCTTCGAAAACTGAAACTTTATATGGTAAATACATTTAATTTTCAAAATATGTTACAGTCAAAATGGGTTCGTAATAATAAACTGACGTAGAAATCAACCTTACCGAATTTGGAGCAAATAGATATATTTTTTGGATACCATCGTATATAAGGATTCTCAAGATATCTAAACCTTTGTATGCCAAAACGTCTTTATTGTTACTGTGTCAGGGTGAAAATTTGTTCATGATAGTAATTTGACATAAAAATTAAGTGGACCAAAGTTGAACTACACTAGTCTATTTCATGGACCCCACTCCATATTAGATTCCTCTTAAATGGTAAGCCCTTCAGAAACAGGTTTAATTTTTAATATTTTAAGACGAAAACTTGTTCGTAGGAACAATTTAGGAAACAAATTAACCAGAGGAAATTTGCCTTGTCGTCTTTCCAATAAAGACACTTTGAAATCTCTGCATATCTGCAATTCCCCGGTTGTGAAAGTTTTTAATTGTTTGGCATACTTTTGTGCTCACTTCAATTTTAAATTTCAGCCTTATGAGAAAAGAAAAAACGTGAATTAATACATGGAAATATGTTAATTTTTGCGAGTATTCGTCCTTACGGTTAATATAACTTTTCCAGCGATTTTTCTATCTGAGTACAACGCTAGTTTCGGACTTCTGAACTTGTCTGCTCAACGGAAATAGTTTCGTGCGTCACAATGTTTTGAGGTATCAAAAAAAAAAAAAATAGTTTGAGAGAAAAAAAGACTTTTAGAAAAGTGCCTTCTCCAGATGAAACTCTTATGTTATGTTCACCAAACCAGATTTTTTCTCAGTTAAGCTTCCAACTACACCAAGAATATTGAATAACTTGCGTTGAAGCTGATTATTTCGTAACTAGCCACGAGCACTTACAAGGTAAAAGAAAATAGATAAATAAAAGTAATGGAACCGTAGACTTTTTTCAGCGACTTTGACCACTTTTATTATTTTAAAGTTGAGTGATTAGTTTTTTGTTGTACGGTCGACTTCTTCTTATACGAACACGAATTCATACAAGAAGTATTCATATAAGACAGCGGAAGAATTGTCACGGTGCTCGTTCGTAACTTGCTGAAAGAGCCCCGCATAACGACACACATGTTGTGAGTTTGTTATGTCTTAACTCCAATAATTAATATAACGGTTCAGTCCATGATAGGAAATGTAGAAATTTTTTATTAATATATTTTTATATATTTCTTCTGAGAAAAGAAACATTTACTATTCGAAAGCCATAAAAATTGTATTTTTACTATCTAAACGAATCCACCGCGTTATAGAGCGGTCTACTCTTATTAAGAACGCATTTGTCTGTTTCATAGCTATAAGTAGACGCGCACAAGTATATCCTTTTGAAAACCAAATAAATAGTGCTTTATTCAAATAACGCTTCCGTCCCATATTTGCTACGTTCCATAAAATTTCACGCACTGATGTAACTGCGAAACTGGTAGCTTTAGCTGAATCAACTACACTTAATCGTTTGGATGTCGAAACAAAACCATAGATAAGTTAAATGTTACTTAAATATTTTCTAATGACAAACGAAAGACGTCTGCTCTATTTCTCTCTAACAGGTAAAGCAGTTGCAAAGATTACAAGAATTCGAAATTTATGCTATTGTTACAAAAATTCCACCTTTGATGATTTGAGTTTGCATGAAAAGGAAATACTAAAGACACAATCATCACACTTTACCCGCCTTATGTATCTGCCGGCGGGCGAAAAGATTAACAATACGCAACGACTTGCTTGCGAAAGCGTGATAGGCAACACATTTGCAGAAGACAAAGTCATAGGATATTAGGCAGCTGATTTACAAACAGGACATAATGCCTGTTACTAGTTACGCTTTCCCGGTGCTCGGCAATTTCTACCCACCAAATGGATTGACTAAAAGCCCTGAAGGGGAAAATTCCGAGGCAATGTTGTAATTTAAAGCTCTATAAAATGCCAGATGGCTCAACCATCTTGCAGAAAAGGATATGAAAGTTTCCGTATGGACGGAATAAATACATTCCTTGTAGCTGCAGCCATCAAGGGTTTAGAGGGTACTCTTGTACAATAGGGTTTTCATACCACTACGTTAGACGAACCACAACTTGAAATATTGATACTATAATGTCACCGTTCTATAATGAGTTAAACAATGCTATTTCTGTGGCTGATCCAATTAAGAATCTATGCCTTCGAAGCATGTGTCCTCTATGGTTTAATAGTGCAATAAAATATCACAAAAATAGAAAAAAACAGTTTTTAAAAAGTTTATGAAAAGTGGTTCTGTTCTGCTTTCGATCATCTTGCTTACTTTACTCCAAGGAATAGATTTAATTATCTCAACCACCTATATTACCATAGATACCTACAGTATATAATATCTTCATTGTTCGTTAATCCTAAACTATTTTTTAAGTTTGGTAATTCCAAAAGGAAAGTCCCTATGTATCCCTCCCAAGTTTCTTACAATGAGTTGGTGTCTGCCGATGGGATTGAAACAGCAAACCTGTTTGCTGGTTTTTTCTGTCGCAACTACTCAACTGATAAGTTTGATCGAAGTTCACTCTACCAGTATCCGATAGTTAGCTCGCTGTTGATTTCCAAGTTCGTAATTTCCGCAAATGATATATTAAAGGGCCTAAGCTCTCTAAAATATAGTCGTGCGCCGAGACCTGATGGGATTCCATCGTACATTCTTAAATCATGCTCTGTTGAGCTAAGTGGTGTAATTTCAAAGGTCTTTAATTTGTCCTTGAAATTAGGTGTTCAACCGTTGTGTTGGAAAAGTAGCTTTCTTACTCCAATTCACAAAAGCTTAAACGGGCACCATATAAAGAACTATGGAGGCATTTTCAAGTTGAGTGTCCTACCTAAATTATTTGAGCGTATAGTCACCCAGCACCTAGCTTTTGCCGTCAAATCATGTATTTCTCCTTTCCAGCATGGCTTTCGGAAAAGAAGAATTACGGTCTCGAATCTATTAGAGTTCACTTGCCAAGGCTTTATTGGTGGCGCTCGCACGGAGATCATATGCACTGACTTAAGTAAAACATTTGACCTGGTTAACCATAAGTTAGACCGTTCCTTAACTAAAGCTAGGTCAATGCTTGGTTCTATTAAGCGTTGGTCCAATGAGATAAGGGACCCTTACATAACAGAAAGCCTATACACGTGCTTAGTTAAATATATACTGCACTAGGCCTCGGTTATGTGGTCTCCTTCTTATAGATGTTATGTTGATTCAATAGAATCCCTTCAGAAACAATTCTTGTTGTTTGCGCTTAAGAATTTGGGCTGGGATCCACTTGTTCCTCTGTCGCCGTATAAAAATAGGTTACAACTGATATCCTTAGCTTCACTTGAGAGACGCAGATTTATTCTCGGTGTTATCTTCTTAATTAAGGTAATCAATGGTACTGTTGACTCGCCGAAATTACTTGGGGAGATACGATTTAATGTTTCCAATCGCCCTTCTAGGCACTTTATATTTATTAAGCTTTATCATTGTAAATACAATTACGAGCTATTTAATCCGCTCAGAGTTTCTTGTAGTAACTTAAATGACACTTTCTGATTCATTAAAGGCTATCAAAGCAGTGTTACCTAATACACGGGATTTTCCCATGTCCCATGTAAATTAACTTTGAATCCAAATAAGTTATGACCTTCACAGTAAATTTGGCTCTGCCCTTGCCGGTTGCCATGATTAACAAATTTGGGTTTACTCGCATCTGGGTTCTGGATTGGTACTTTGAAATGGGGGTGCACCGCTGCAAGCAGCTTATTTATGTACATATGAATCTTAAATTTATATTTTCATTGTATTTGTAGTTTGTAGTAATTATGTCTGCTATCTCAGTACTCTACTAAGTCTACTACTACTCTAGTATTTACCTATCCCTAAATCTTATAAGTGTGTATGCTTAAGAGTTACTGTAATTCCTAGTAAGTATAAGATGGTCTCCCATAGTTAATGTAACTCGACAGTTAAATGTAGTTGTTGAGTTTTTGCTACTACGTAAACAAACTATGCCTAAGTGATGGCTTTTTACTGAAGCTTAATCCTGTCAACGCAGTAACCACAGGTAACAAGTTGCACTTTTTTAACAGAAGGAAAAATACCTACGATCTAACGAACTTAGTCGATGTCTGAGAAATAACATACTAACAACAAATCAACACTGAGAAGATAGAATGTATTTATTATGTCCTTTACGAAGCAATTTTCGATTAAAGCATCCGCTATGGCCCGGGCAGCCATCCTTGCCTGGGAATGATCAGAAGTCAGTAGATGGCACTGCTTCAAATGTAAGCATTCAAAGGAACTACATTGCACCCGTACTGTATGGCGCTCTGATTCCACGAAAATAAACCAAAAGCAAGATATTAGTTATCTTAATTTTACGTTTGCTCATGTGATAGGGATACCATTTTAGCTTTCATATGCAGCAACACACGGCCGCATTGAATACAATAAAAAAGATGAAGAATTTTAGGTGCTAAGACATATGACGTTTTCTAAATTACAAAGATCATGAAAACTTATATTCATACATTTCGTTTCTCTTCAGTATCATGTTATGAGGGGCGGTGCATAACTTTTTTGTATATAACTTAATTCGATGTTCAAATACTTCACATCCGGTTTTGGTTTCCTGTCAGTAGCAATGCCAAGTTAACAACACGACGATGAGCAAGAATTGCTTGCATTCATACGCACACACCCGCATACATACATACATGTCGTACACATAATGATTATATTTTACCGAACAAAATGACAACGTATCACACCAAATGCCTTTTTCGTATTTTTTAAAATAACTTGACAATGATAAAGTTTTCTAAAGGAATAGAAGTGAAAAATATAAGAAATAAGAGGAAGAAAAAGAAGAAGATGATGAAGACGAAGGGAAAGTAAACCAGAAAACCAACATACTACTGACAATAGTATTATCCCAACATGTTGTTAATGGTGATGGCTTTGCAAATACACAGGCGACACCCTTTGTACAACGGAGTCGCGTTTCAATAATTTCACGGCTGTCAAATTTTCTATTAAAAAGCGTTTGTTTCGTTTATTTTCCTTAACAAAAAAAAAAAAATAAATAAAAAAAAATAAAATTCAAACCCAAGCAAACCGAACACAATGGCGTCATACTCTTACCAATACTTTATCGTATTTTGACACAATGTCGTGTTATTTGCTTTCATCTTGCTTCATGCCTTCCACTAGTGTTGCTGCTTTTGTTTTTCTTGCATTGTTCGCGCGCAACAACAATTCACGCGTCTAGCCACGGATGTTGTTATTTTGTGAAAATATGCGTTGTTTTCTTTCTCTCTTCACTTATATTAATTTATTTTTTTTTTTTTCGTGTTTTCGGTTATTACAAGTGGCAAAAATGTGATGGTTGTGATGATGAAGACTTTGCAAACGCTTGGCTTGGCTTGACTGGTAGTTATCGTAAAAACGGCGTCTAGGCAACCTTTGGTGTTAGCGTTCATTAAAATGAAATTTTTTAATTAATTAAATAAAATTAGCGAAATTCATTACGGATAATTATAATATGATGCTAATTCAAGTCATGCGTCTAGAATTTTTAACCAACCCTTCTTGAAACCATAATTGATTGTTTGCAAGTGTTTACCTATAAGAACTTTCTTGGCGAATGATAATAAGTTTTCTTATCAAAAAGTTTCGTTTAAAGATTGGATGCATAGTAGCGGTAATTGTCCTCAATGTTGATAAGTTATCTCAGAACAACGAACTTTTACAGGCTTCACACACATTTCGGCACGCGCTTGCCTATATTCGATTCTATAAAGCCCACTTAGATTCGTCACTCTTCGTTTGACAAACAAGAAAGCTTAACTATCAAATTCATTAAATTCATTCAAATTCCTTTTTATGCTCACTTCAATCAATGCATTTGCGAATTGTTGCTGCTGTTGTTATGGACTGTAATTATAAAACTAAAAAATATTGTGATTAGATGAATAAAAAGCTTTCGTTTTCAACCAAACGGAGAAGAATCTTATGCTAATCAAGAGATAAAACATTTGCCCGTAACTTCCTTTTCCAAGCACTTGAGGGAAATGCCTATAATTTCCAAGAAAATATTTTTTTCTGGTAGTGAGTTATTTTCCTCATATTCTAAAAGACCACAATCGTCTATTAAGTCAAGAAGAAAACTTCTTCTTCCAACAAAAATTTTCAATAAAAAAAGTTAAGTTAATACAAACAAAAAGGTTACATTTTCCTTTAAAAATAATGGCCAATAAGCAAATAAAATAAGATCGCTAAATACGATTCGTAAAAAAGTTTCAGAAGCGAAACGTCTTCGCAACCTAAATTCTTAATATATATGTATATATATATATATATATATATATATATATATATTTACATTATATGTAATCAGTACAAAGTGCGATGATATTCTTAAAAATCATATCACCATTGATAAAGTATTACGGAGTAGTTATATTTAGTTGTAAGATTTTACCGGATAAATTTGGTCGTTATTCGTCCTACAATTAGTTAGAAGACGGAAGAAATACAATTTTTAGTAATTTACGGTTGCTACTATTAGTTCTCTTACTGCTAGGCTATTAATACTGCTGAATACTACAATTACAGCTACTACCACTAATGCAATCTCTACTGCTGGTAAACCGTTCACGGGTGAGATCACTCGGGGGATGTCACCTATACGTCTGACATGGCGATGGTCAAAAAGAAGTGGGAAAAGAGTGAGATAGAGAGGGAGTGACTGTCATTCGCTATAACGGCCACCAAGTAGGATCTAATCGCTCCAAAGTTTGAACTCACGAACACCGCATTGATAATCACGACTCTTCTCTACTCGCTTTTACTAATGGCCTTGCGTTCAATTAGTTGGCGGTTAAAAGTCGAAAATATTTTAGTCAAAGACCACAATTTTGCGGCAAGGCCTATGTCCACTTGCGAAAGAAAGAAATGTTCATCAAAGAGAGAGAAATACAGACGTAGATGCAGGCATGGTCAGATTTGCAAGACAATTCTCAAAACAAATACAAATTGTCGTACATATCTTCGATTTGCTAACATTTTTAAAACGAATAGATATTAGGAAATACTTAACTAAAAAAAAAATTTAATTAAGCTTTAACATGCATTCCTGTTTCTCACACAACTTGCAAACCGGCTACGATTAACAACTAAATTATTTTTTCTTCTGAAAAAATTTCTATAAAAATAATTGCTGTTAGAACACTAAGGCGACAACAAGGACAATTTACACATTAAACAATCGACTAGGAAAGGCGAAGCGAGCACCGGCCCATCATCACATCATGTCAGAGCATATCATATATATGTGCTATGTGTGCATGTATAAAATATAAAGTAACCACGCAAAATTGTTAGCAAGTTTTAGACTACAAGGCATGTATAAAATATAGTCCACTTACTGGCATTCCGAATAAAACAAAACAACAAAAAGGGGAAAAGTTAACGAAAGCATGACTTTAATTATGGCCACCAGACACGAACACTCTCGTGAATGTTAAAATAATTTTTTCTCTTTTTTATGTCCGTGTTATATAAATTTTTTTCTTCATATATATATATATGTAATATATACATATATAATATATGTATATATATATATATACTATTCTCTTATTCTCTATTTGAAGTACTTAGACATTTCATGCAGGCATGTGGCGTAGATTATTTTGTTATTGCCGTTGTTGTTGTCGTTGTTGTTGTTGTTATTATTGTTGTTTAATGCTTTTTCTCCAAAACTGTTAAGCCCGAGTTGTTAGTTTTAACTTGAGGCGAAATCTACTCTATAACATGGTACAGAGTGCTAATCGTGCATTGACCCATAACCTCAAACGTGTTGTACATTTACTGCAGTTCGTTAAGTATTCCTTTTTGTTTTTTTCTTCTGTTAAACATGCTTTTGTCTTGCCATTTGAAACCGCAAACTCTTTTATGATTCATAACGCAAAAATTTGTGTATAGTATGATGTTTGAATGTGTAATTAATATAATGAAATCATAACAAAGCCAGAAAATTTTATTAGAGACAAAAAGAAATAGAAAAACCAATTCATCTAATGTGTGCTAAAATACGATGTATGTTGTGTTAACTGAAGTAAGGACGAAACGAAAGTTTCTTATTGGTGCACAAACCCTGGCTTCCAAGGTAATATTGACAGGGAACTAAAAAGAAATTTGAAGAAAGGGAAGGTCTCAAATCTTGAAATATCTAAGTTTTAACTAAAACTTTTTTCTTAAATTCGCACATATTAGGTTGTCAAGAATAAAATTTGTAATTAATAATATTGTGCCAACCTGAACGGTTTATTTTTTGACAATTGGAAAGTTACGCAACTCGCCGGCTTAAAGAAATCATTGTAAGTCCAAAACAAATTTAAAAACCTTTTATACCCTATACCTCTTGTGGTACGAAGGTATATGAATACGAGTCCGCATTAATAGCGAAGTGGTAGCGAAATACTTAGTCGGCAAAAGCATAACACCTATTGATTGGTCACACACCCAATAGGCTGCGGTCAACAACCTTGCCATCTCTCCCTATTTCCTCACTTCTTTCTGACCGTCACCGTGTTACAAATACGGCGGACACCTCTGAGTGATTGCTCATGTTAAAAAAAAAAGAGAAAAAAACTTCAACCGATCGGGTTCCATCTTATTGCGTGACAACGCTGGACCACACATTGCCAAAGCGACTGTGGAAAAGTTACAGAAATTATGCTTGGAAGTTCTTCTTCATTCTCTATGCTCGTCGGAGCTAATCTCCCGCTAGCTATCACTTCTTGCGAAATTTGGGAAACTTTGGAAACAAATCAATCGGAAAACCATTTAATTCCGACAAGGCTGTGAAACAGACTTTCCAAGAATTCAATGTCACTCGTTTACAAGTGCTTCATACCGCCGGTCGCCACATCCCCACGCTTAAATGGCAAAGGCGTATAAGCAATATAGGTTCACACTTTGCCGAACAAAATAATGTCTTTTATTTGTAGGCTATCAACCCAGGTTGCCTTTGTTCTTAAATTATCACCTCCTTTGACAACCTGATAACTAGGTGAAAAATAAGTTTTCTCATAGTTCTGCCATTACATATCCCTTCTCTTCGGAGTTATTTTTAATAATGTTACTTCTTCTTGTCCGAAAATATGATATCATTTTCTTTTTTTTCTAATGTAATTAATTTTATTTGTCTTAGAAAAACAAAAAACAGGCAAAAACATAGTCGTGGGCCCGAGTTTCCCATGAATACCTCACACTGCTTTGCTTAGTATAATTCTTCGAAATAGGGGCTTAAATGAGATGCGGTCAAAAAAGTGGTTCGATGCGAACTATTTACATCAGCATTCGAACTTGGAACCAAATTTCGGGAAAACATTTCAAAAAATTGTGGTCTGTAGGTTGATCACATGAAGAAAAAGACATACAGACGGACACACAAAAAAATGTGATTCTGAATTGATCGGTATTGTAAAAGGTAGGCCTCTCTCAAGTCACAAGTAACGCAAGGGTAGAGAAAAACTTAAAATTTTAAACATTACTGCAATCATTAGTTATGCTAAACTATTTTGCGCGCACTGAAACTCGTACGTAAACACGTGGTGTATGCGACCTCAAGCAATGTGACGCATTGCTATAAACCATATTTGTAACATTACGAATTGACTTGCAAGGTAATAATTTGCGGTTATCAACCAAAGAAGCTTGCAACCAAATATACGCAAACGTTATAAATTTATAAAGGGGTCCGCCTGACTGTAAGCCTATCTATCTGTTCTCTCCCTTTTACAAGCTACCATGCTTTATCTCTTTGCATTCGTGGTTGCTGGTTGGGAAAACATTTTAATAACTTTATTTATGGATACACAGCCCTTATATGGCACAAAATAATCTACTATTCTACAGATTCATTTCCCCCTCGCTCGTTCGCTTACGTATGCATATTGTTTGTAGTTTTAACTTTATATTGCATGAGTTCGGTTTGTATACAAAGTGTATCGAGAACCACAAATAAATTGATGATTAAACCCAGTAGAATATACTGGCGTCAGAGTATCCCTATATACACTTATATACAAAGAATGATAAACGTATAAATTCTTATACACATATCGTAAGCGGGTGGGCCTCAAGGTGGACAAATAGTTTTTTCATATTCGTTTTTGATTTTGAGTAAATTTTACTTTTATTTAATTACAGTTTAGTGAGTATGAGTGATATATGTGTTAATCACAGTTTTTGTGCACGCATACGCCTCAATCACAAATGCAAACGCCCTCTTCGATAAACATTTGCTTTGAGAGCGTTACTAGAAAACATTCGTTTGATAAAATTACTTCCACTTATGTGCACATAAACTCCTTTTAAACAAATAGTAGAACAACTCAACATAGTTGTACATGTCAGTAGTAAATAAGACCGAGTGAAATTTTCGGAACAAACTACATTTTCAAGGCAAAGAAATGTTGCCTTCCAATCATTTCGCATAGAAACGTAACAAATCTGCCTTTCACCGCAGAAACAATCGTCTATGCTGCGTGAACATTGAACGGGCATAAGTTCAAGAGGAAAGCTTTGCTTTCTCGGCTCGGTTAACTGCACAACTCATTCTCTATTCTGTAAATTCTTCCCCAGTGGTCATTACGATATTTTTATTGAAGAATCTTTTGCAGTCAATATGTCCTCCCACGTCAATCAATGTACTTCTGAAGAAACCATTTAAGATGAACTTAAAAAATGGGGTAAATGAACTTCAACTCACCGGGCTTAACCTAGATTTCAATTTCCCTTATCGTAGATTCACAATACATGTCCGTATCGCCGTTTATCACGAATATCTTGCAAATATCGCACGCGTGTCGTAAGCACGTCACCAGTAGAGCAAAAACTTTAGTCCACTTTAACTTTTTTATATATTCTACTCTCTGCATAACTGCAGCAAAAGGCATTTTGTTTATTTAGATTAGATAGAGTTTTTTACCCTAAACCAGATATTGTTAAAGCATACTAAGTTTGCGGGGTGTACGAGCCACCAAGAAAAGTAATTTTTCTCAATTCACTGATTGGGATGTCTATCCGTCTGTCTTAATTATGTCTGTTTACGTATTTTTGCATTCAACCTAGAAGTCACAATTTTCGATATTTCGTTGTTTTATTTCACCGACATTATCCGCGCAAGAACAAATCCTATTCAAAATGGATAGGAAATCTATTTTTACCTCCACTACTTTTACAAAGTTTAATCATAAAAAAAAAATTCCCAGTTTTCAATATTCCTCGGCAAAGATCGGCAAAAAGTAGTCCTTTTGTATATAAAATGCAAGTAGAAAATATATGGGATAGAAATAGGTGTGGAAACCATATTGAGTTTCTTCAAGAAAATAGTCCTTTATTAAGCGAAAAGGTCTGGTGTTTAGCAGTTTACGATGAGGAATAGTCAGGAATTGACGAATAAAATTGCAGTCATAAAATGCATTGATTTACTTTTCTTATTTTCCGATGAAAAATGAAAAAGTAATGACATGATAACAACGTCTTTTTTCGGCGGTTTATGATAAAAAAAAAAAAAACTTCTTATGTCATTTAAATATTTAACTTTGAAACGCGTGCCTCGATCGTGCCGGATGGTTACAATACTTTCAAAGTTTTCCGATTGATGGAGTGGTGAAAATATACTTGATTAGCAAAAAAAAGCGGAAGACTATTTTCCTCATAATTATCTGATTCTGAGAGCAATTAATTGCAGCCTTTAAAAGAGTCTTTCGCCTAAGAATTACAAGTTTTGGCAGCGGGTCTATGGCTAAAAGCTCCTAAAGGCGTGGTTTCCTTTAAGAGAGACATTATTTGAACAGAATTACAATTTTCAGTAACCGCTTTGTAGCCAATATTTTCTTAAAATTTCTAAAACGTAGCTCACTGACTTCGATTACCAAAAAAAAAAGAACAGATGTACTTAAAGGGCCTAACAAAATGCAGAATATGTCGTGGATTTCATTTATGTTGAAAAAAGTTCTCTTGCAAAGAAGACTAGGAAATGCAAGTTTTCCTAAGGAACTAGTAAGAAGATGGCATAAGCAAAAAATTCCTTGCATTTTCATTACCAAGATATACCCATAATACCTAGCAATGGTTGTTATACTCACCGCTGAAGGAAAGGAATACTACAGCCAAGTCCATTCGTTTTAAGCGAAGAGGTGGCGCGTTTATTCTTGTGTCTATCTGTCTGTCCGTGAGTCTATCCGTTGGTCCCTGCTGTTTCTCTTGCTGGAATGTTCAATATCGCAAACACCGGGACAGAAAGTTGGAGTTTGTCATGTATATTGTCACTTTGTCGTCATACACGAAACATGGCCGTACGGAGACTGTAAGCCAATAGCAGATATCGACTTAAGTCTTGATATGAATATTTACAAGAACCAATAAAAAGCTCAGCGCAACAATGGTCTTGCGATCAACATATTAATCCATTGTATAGGTATATAGGGTAGGGTGTATTCATTTTTTGCGTGTCAGCTAACAACACGCAATAAATTGGAAATATTTGTGGAAATGGAAATACATATATTCATAATCTCTCTCTCTCTCTCAATCTCTCTTTCTCTCTTAGTAATTCACCTTGTCCAACTGTCATTCCATCACTTTTAACTGGACGGTGCACCTAAAATGTTGGCCCTAAGGTGAATGCCGCTTTTTTATTTGTTTCTCTTTCCCTCAGGCTGAAATATGCCACAAAATAGTTTGTTTAGAAGATATACAGAATTTCTGGGCTTAAAAATAAATAAATAAATAAATAAATAGAAAAAGCAAAATGCAGGCAACAGAATGCAAATTGACTTTACGGTTATGATACCTGTTAACTATAAAACTAACTAAGTAACAAAGCACACTAACATGAGCACTACTTCATGCATACGCACGCACTAATACACTTTACTAATTGAAATCAATTACTATTGTTAGTCGGTTTTGTATTTGTATTTACATATTGTTATGGTTGGAGAGTAAAGTATGTGTACCTTGTTACCTCTGAATACTAGTTAGCATTGTACTAGAGTGTGTGTGTGTGTATGTGTTTGTGTGTGTGCGCGCGTGCGTGTGGGTGCTTAGAGTTAAATCTAGTTTGTTTTTGGTAGGTTTACTTAAAATTTTGTAGGTAAACAATCAATTTATATGTTTACAACACCACTTACTCTTGACATACACTTTTACCCAATACTCTTACCTAAATTTCAAGCTGGACACAACGGCTTCTCCCGACCGTGTTGTTGTCTGTCTATGTATTTTAATCAGCAAAATTGACTGTAATATTGATTGGGAAGCGTATTTTAGGATTGTTTTCCATTAATTTAACAATTGTTGTGTGCTTTGATGTTGCAAGCTTTTGCTAAATACTCTAAAACGATTGAGGCACAAATCATTTCACGTGTCGACAACATTGGAAACAACACATCATTGGAAAAGTTACACTGCAGTTAATTAATTCATTCCTTTATTCTCATTTATTATTATTATTATTATTATTATT
>KK499777.1:2260598-2299556 GCA_000688715.1 Glossina pallidipes
TTTTTTTATGAAAAGATGAGAAAAACGAACAAGACTTACATTCGGTCGTGCCCGAATCTTTTATGCTGATCACTGTTGTCCTAAAAAAGGAAAATAACTAAATTTTCATAGTCTATGATATTGGATGGGCGTGGCTGATTTTCTCTATTTTCAGAATATAAGGGGAAGTTTAAGGGGAATAAAATTGGTTGTACCTTATGAGTAACAAGCAACAAGCAAGGAAAGCAAAGGTGTTCACAGTTTTTGTTACATAGGCGTGTATATGGCGCTGTAGGCGTGTTCTTTGAAAGGTTTGGGTGATTTCCAAATTCTTTTGCAAGTTCGTAGGTGATATCTTCAATTTTGCGAACGAAGAATGTTTATTACGGATACTACACAGTTTGGCAGAACGACACGTGGACAAAGAAACAGACGGACGTGCTAAGGTGCACTCCGAGTTTGAAACTAGCCAAGAATTTATTGATCTGGCTTCTGCGCTTTACAAAGAGATTGAAAATAAAATTAAATTTTGACATGCTATAATATTGGCTAGGCGTGGTTAACTCTTCCTCTATTTTTGCAGGTGCTACAGCATTGGTCATAAGACATACTACCAAATTTTTGTAAATCTATTTGTTGTAGGTTACGAGTAATGGCCAAAAAGACAATTTTTTATGCTCCTCGGACAATAGCAACGCGCGAAAAAATCATCGGATGGACGTGTAATATAGGCTGCTTCAAGCTAGCCACTCGATCCATTCCGCTAACTATTGTCCACAAGTAACGCGTGCCTATTAATTAGAATATCTATAAATGGTCGGATTTAACTATCACTGTCTAATTACCACACAAATTGCATCTCTCCCTGTCCCATTATTATCCGTTTTGCTCTATGCTGAATACTGTTAATAGCATAAAAAATGCTGATCATAAAAGGGAGCATTAAAAACGACTTCAATCAAATCTTTGCCGAGAAATTCTGAAAGGATATGCAATCAGTATAGCAGATATTTCGTTTAGACCTAAACGTAGACCCAAAATGTACAAAAAAAAGTGTTTGAATTTCGATGTAAAAACGCCACAGAGTAGGCAGTTCTCTTACCCACTGAGATATATATCCGTTCCCGATGCCAACCTGTACCTGTGTGCATACAGATACGTATTTCATTCATTTGATTATGTAATTTTGAATGGTGCACTTTTTTAAATGCTGAATAAAAAGTAAAGTAAAAAATTTAAATATATTTCAAGTTTGTTAACCGCTTTATTATATAAATAATTGCGAACTAATTCCGAAGAAAAAATGTAATCCCGTAATTATTTTATGCTCATAAAAATATGTCAGTGCAATATAATTTTTTTTATTTTTATTTTTTTTTTATTATAATTAATTTAATGGGATTACTATGCCACATGGTTAAGTGTTAATAGAAAAAGTGCTTTGCTTTTAAATCTAATGACTGTAATGAATTCGATGTATTAGAAGGCAATTTTGTTGCACATTATCAGGTCAAATAAAAATCTGTACCATGTATCGATTATGTAAAGTATTTCTCGATTTAATTACAAGCATTAATAATATTCATACCAATCACAATAGCATGTTTAACTTTTCGCACGTTTTGTAGTGCGCTGTGGGGTAGTCATTGTCAGATAGGTTTACCTGGCCTTCACATTAAAATGCTGAACTTTGAGTCTGACAATTCCTATGCATATAGAGAAAATAATAAAAATTAAATGTTTACTGAATTCACTGAGCAACACATAAATCAGTATTTTCCCAATCAGTAGATCACAGCTATCGTTATGAACAGCGGAACATATAATACGTGCCGTAAACGAAGCGATTGTGGCCTTACCACTAACTCTAGAACTACAAACTTAATTTTAAGCTTTTTGTTACAATCCTGGTTAGGTTAATTGTGAAAATCAACGAAATCTGGCTACGGATGTGGAGGACGTGTCTAATACTATCTCCTCGGCATTGCCGGTGGTCGCAAGTCTGCATGAATAGTATGGAAATTCACGTCAACGTAGGCGAATCATACTCAAATCTTAGCTGGATGCAGACGGTCTAAGTGCTGGGAATATCGGTTGGACTGAAGCGTTATTTGCGCCGCTTTAAAGAGGCGTTCTCTTTCTAGACACTTCTTACAGATATTCTACCCAACGGACATGCTTTTGTATTGTCATGACTAGAGCATCGCGAACGGTCGGTGCTTGTACTTTGAAAACACCGCAGAAAAGCGAATACTTATTACGTTGCCTATGGCAGAAAAGACGGCCCAACAGCTTGCTGCTGTTAAAGTTTCACCTATTTGGCCGGCCCTCTTCAGTTATGATAGCAAGATATAGGCTTCTGTTGAAAGAGAACGAGTGGGACCATAAAATAACAGCAAAAAAGAAGAGGAATAAAGATCAGACAACAAATTATTAGGTGTTTGTAAAAATCTTGATCGTTTTTCCACTCAAAAAAGGTATTTATAGAGAAAAATTGGTAAAACGTATATTAACCAAACTACTTTCCATCATTTCTAATAAAACCATACCATCTTTTTGATCACATGGTGATATCGTGTTGAAAGACGTTATATTGGTTAAGCAGCGATCCAATAATCAACCTATTCTCGCACCATATAAAAGACATCTTCTTACGTTTTACTGGACTTTGCACACCATTAACACAGATTCTCAAGATCAGGCAGAAGAGGCTTAGTACAATGTCGTGAGTCAAAGGAGAGGGAGAGTTTAACATCATCTGCAAACATTAAAAAACGGGAATGTTGAAAGCACTCCGAAAGACAATGCACGTATTAAATAAATAAAAGCAGGCCAACATAATTGGCCTGAGGAAGACCAGAAGTGACGACAAATACTCTGAATTGACAAGAATTCAGCACCACCCGTTGGATACGACCAGAGAGATAGCTACTGAACCAGGCAATCATACTGTTCGAAAAACCAAGGCGATAGACTAACAACCTATGGTCAACTCTATTGAAAGCTTTGGAAAAGTCCTTGAGTATCAAGGACTCATAATCTCGTCTAGCACTAGAGTATGACATACAATCTCTAATCATAACACACGGAGTGAACTTTTTAAATAGCTTACTTTTTTTATTATCGACCATCCACAAATGCTTGGTATACCAAACAGGAGACTCTGAAGTGTGACAAGATTTAGATGGTACTGAGACGGGAATTAAGAAAAAAACCTGATCGTAAATGAAGGATAACGAATCATCAATGCCTTCGGAGCGCAAGTTTCAGTTAATGCCATCCACCAAGTTAGTAAGTTTATCGTAATTCGTTTTAGGAAATAAACGCTCATCACTATTGATCACTTGGTTACACGGTCCAATGCCAGCTTGACTATTTATGGCCAGCAACAACCAAGGATGATTCCTATTTTCGGACGAAAGAAAGGGCTTAGATATATAAAGATATATCGGTATCCCAGCAAAAAGCTAAGTCAAGCAATTTATTATTCCTATTAAAGATGTTGTTAAGCTGATGCAAACCGGACCCATGGACACCATCGAAGAATTCTTTGTAAATTAAAGGATAAAAAAAGGGAACATGGCATCCAAGGCCATTATTAAGAGCCCACGGAAAATTGGGCAGACTAAAGTCACGTATCACTTTTTTTGAGGCACGAAATAATATTTTTGACCAAAGCCGAGTGCTCTGAGTAAACCGCAATATCAGACGCTGGAGTAATGTAAGAGCATGTAATATATGCATTGCAGGTATACAGTGTTATTTTAACGCTCACAAACTCGACACTTGTAATAGTCAAAGAAAGACTAAACAGCGATTATTCGCAACTAACACCCTCTCACGAGTTTCCTGCAATCTATTACACCTGAAGATCTTGAATTTGGAGAAAAAAATCTTCCCGTCAAATATACCCGGCTTAAGTCAGGTTTATGTGAATGCTACTACAAGGTAATCGGAATTAACAGAACTTACAAACGCATTGGGAAGTTTCGTATTAAGACCAGGGACATTCTGATGCAGCATTTGCAGCACATGCCACCTGGATAACTCAATAATACTAAATGGAAACTAATTATTGTAGGTAGAGAAAGGTCAAGATCATCGAATTTAATCGTTATGTATCCTGGTATTTGCCATCTCTTTATCATTTTTACCTGGAGAAAACGCTGATCAAAATTTTTACAAACACCTAATACAAGACTTCAAAGAACTAAGTTTTCAATGTTATCTAAATTGTGTTCCACTGCTGGATCCCCTAAGCCGCGGTCTGTCGAGCTTCTCTTTGACAAATTATAAGTCAACAAACCAGAATCAAAGGAATGTCTCCAGTCTTAAAGAGGACATAAAATGATGGATGTCAGCAATGCTGTGCTATCTTAAATGCGCTGTAAACACCCAAGTAGGCGGACAGATAGTAGGTACACAACTAATCTTATGAAAGCGGAGACCACCCTTTAAGTGAAAATAATAAGCATCGAATCTCTACTTTTTTGCATTTCCTGTATCTACGAAGAGCTTTGAGTAAACGCATTGTGGTTTCCTTTACTTTTCATTTAAATTTTCAACTTAAGGTTTAGTACGAATTTGAATTTATTTTTCTTTGCAAAAACCATAGCTCCAATTAACTAAAATTTTTCTGCGGTTGTTTTAGCCCTGAACTGAACACGTACGTGTCTCGGTATTATTTAAAAGTTATTAAATGTTTCCATTTCAAAAAGTGTCAAACAATTAAACACAGGCACAATACGACGTTCATCCAATTGTTCGTAGTTTGAAAAACTGCAATTACAATAAAAGAGAATAGGAAAACATATAGGCTGGAACTAATTAACAAGAATGACTGAAAATAACCATCGCTACGCTGGCTTTGTTATTGCCACTGTGGTTACCGTGCTAAAAAAGCCAGAGTGAGATTAAAGATAAATTGGATTACACTTTTTTTTTTAGAAGCTTTTTCAAGGCAATGCCATCCATAAGATGATATGAAGGGAATAAAAAATTTGCATATTTTAATTGGTTGTTTGTTTGTGAAAGTTTAAAACATAACATGAAAAATTTTATACTTTCTAAGCAACAAATTGAATATTTGCTTAATGGGTCGGTTACCAAATCCAAAGTAAGAGTATTTCTTTGATTCTGTAAAACTCGGTTTGATTTATCAAAATGTAGGTTCTTTCAAGAGCGATAAAATTAGTCCCCCATTTCCCAAGCGCTTCGATGTCGTTTGTTGTGGAAGCATTTGCCAGGACTCTCGACATACTTTTCAGATTCTGCAATAATCTCATCATTTGATGAAAATCGCTTGCTCTCGAGCATGTTTCGAGACTTGTAAACCATTTTCGTCGCTATAGGCTAGATTTGGAGAACACGATTATTGGGACAGCAATTTGAGGTTCACTTCGCGCAATTCATCCCGCAACAACTTGGCCGCTGAAGCGATTTGCTTGTAGAACGGTATTTGTGTGCCAGGGTAATGACTGCGGTGCCTAAATTTTCGCGCGAAATAATGAACACTTCCCCTCTGATATCTGATGGGAAAGCGAAGCGAAAAGTAGATAGACCTACGCCGTCATCCGAAAAGTAGCAAAGCGGGTGGGAACTAAACACTGCGAATTCAATTTCTTCCTAATCTAATTTTTCACTGGTCATCGAAAGTTCTCGGGTTATTTGTGCCGTTTGAACTTGCGAGCAGATAACTCATACGACCTGTGTTAAGGCATATCGGACGATGCGCAGAACACTGTTTTAGAAATTAAAAACTAATTATTGTTGTTTTATTCCGTAGAATGATGTTTGTAGTACTCTTTGAAACGCAGTACACTTGGCGTAGTGTTTAGTTACCAGGGAATGTTTCGCTCACCAGTTCAGTTTGCAAATGAATAACAAATACATTTGTTTTCTATGTTGCCTTTTGAAGTTTGAATATTTATAATTACAAGCAAAAAAGTTCATTGTTTTCTCTCATAAAAGAATTAATTCAAAAGTATTATTATTGTATTTCATGTACTGAAAACGGTACAGGAGGCATGGAAGTGACATCTACTCATAATCAGCTCGGTCATAAATGCAAACCTCGCTTATGCCTATACTACTGTTCGGCAACAATTGGCGAACTCTTGATCCCATTTAGGAGATCCCCGTAAGGGATTGAAATATAGGGCGCCCCAAAATGTACGCAAGATTTGATTAAAAAAAATGTGTTTTTTTTTTATTGTAATTTTTTATTGAATCATAACATACGTAGAACACGATTAGGTGTGATATAGCACATCGGACGAACGGTTTCCACGACTTTGTTGGTACATACACAATCTCTTACCTTTTATGTTATGCCACAAGCCAAAAGTTCGCACCAAACAGTGACACGCCGTGAATGCTTTTGCTTTGCAGCAATCATATGTGCATTCTCTGACGCGCAAACCTTGCAATGTTGACATTTAACGAAGCTATCAAAATGAAAAACACTTTCCTCGCTTCGGATGATTTTGCTTTGAAATTAAAACAATATTTCGGTCATATCTTGTATGAAGTATGCGAACTGTGGCCGCCAAAACTTCATTTTTTAACATTTGGTTCAACAATGAAAACGCGCTTCTCTCTCGCGCAATGCGGCATTTTTACTAACCCTAAACTGTCAGTTACCCAACTGTTTTCTTGGGGTGGCGGCAAATGGCGGCAAATTGAAATCTTGCGTAAATTTTGGGAGCAGATTGGAGAACAGATTTGTTCTTTGAAATAAACAGTGAGACGTATATGGCTGAACCGTTTTCGTTATTCACCATGCTTTAAGAATGTATGCTACATGTGATGCTAACCATATTTTGATGTCCAATAAACTTCCTTTAATGGATGCAAAAAGAAACGTTCAACTTAATATTATTTAGCCTCGAAAGGGCAAAAATGTGCAAAAACTTTATTTTGATAAGTTTGAGCATTACACACATATATATGTCAATATATATATTAACAATATAATGAAGTTTATCCTTTTCTGATAGGATGTCCCGTCTAAGCAATGCACAAACAACATGTAAAGTATTTTTCCGAAATAAAAACAAACTCATAGATCTGACTTTTTCTTCAACTCAGTATTTTTTCTCCTTCTTTTCTTCGTTTGTTTCGGCGAAAAGAAACTCTTAATAATTTAACAACTTAATTATATAAATTTACCTGTGAATATCTAAAAAGAAGAAGCAGTCCCAACAAGAGACAAGTTCTATAAGAAATGGAAAAGTTCTGCTAAAGAATTAAATTTTTGAAGTTTTCAACAGACAAAGAAAGTTCTTCGAAATGCAGTTACAATTTCAATGTTTTCTTCCTGCGCATACTTACGCTCTTCTTATGTATGCGTCTAGGGACACACGTATGCATTATTATTTACCAGTGGAGAAGATAGAGTAAAATATTTCGAAACAGAACGAAAAGAAAAAGAGAAAAATAAAAACATTTTTTTTGTTTTTTTTTGTTTGGGTTTCCATAGAAAAAAGTTTTCTTTAAATATTTCTTTAAGAAGTTTACATATCAAAAACAAAAAAAAGAAAACAATTATATTTAATTGGTGTTGTAAACTGAATTAAGAAAGAGGAATAACAAGCCGTAAAGGTGGCAACAAGTTCAAATAACTACACTTTCAAGAAGTGACAAGAGTTAGGACAAAATTTGATGCGAGTCTTTGATACGCAAAAAACGTAACATATTTCGACATAAAAATTTGTTGCTAAACATCCAAGTTACTAACAATAAAATTGCACGGCCACTTGTTCCCACGTTGCGACTTGGTTTGTAATTACCTTTGTATTTTATATATGGCAGGGTAGCTTAAGCGTTAATTAATATATGAGGGAATAGGATAAGGTGTTCATAACAGGAATATTTTATTTCGAATATAAGATTCGTCGTGAATGGCAACACCAATCTGAGGGTACTCGAAAGCAAGGCTTGAAGTGAGCCGATTTTCGAATTTCGGGAAGAGTTATCTTATTTTCGGTTTTCGGTAAGTTCGAGCTCTCGGCTGCTGTCCACGTTGGAGATAAGATGTATGGTTCATCATAAGGATGCGTAGATAATCCGCCGTCACCAATAAAAAATTTAGTTCATGGTATAACAGGAAATTAAAAGCAGTATGGCAATGTCCTGTGAAACGTGATCCGTCTAGCGGTCAAGGTATAGTAAGAAGCCATATAGAAAAACTACGATTAATTTATTAGAATAACCATACAGGAATATATCATAAGGTTACACACATTTTGTGGGCAAACTGTAATTAGAAATTCTATGAAAATCTAGTATTCTTGTGTCAATAGATTTTAGGTGTTAAATAAAACCTAACTAGAACGTTGAATGGAAATGAGGTGATGTTAATACATGAAGTGATCCAAGAGTCGATATAAAATAGTCCAACGGACGCCTGGAAAACACCGGCGATTTCCACTCCGTCATGGAAAAATGTAGTCTTGGCAAAGCGCAATAACTTTGAATTTATTTCGGAAAGTCATTTAAGTTTTTCCCAACAGTGGATTTAATTGTATTTTTTCCCAGCCAAGTTTGCATTTAAGGCGCACTGTTTTTATATATTCGATAGCTGATGTTGCAATGCTTGCGCGTGCAAAATTTTGTTTAAGTTTACGCAATACTTTTCCTTTGGTAATCGAAAGCAGCATTTTCGGTTTATTTGATTTCTATTGCTAGCGAAAAGGTATAAATGATGTTCAAGCAAGAAAAGAATTATTGGATGCGCATCGAGGCAATGAATGGCCAATGAACGCCAATGATAAAAATAATTTGCGAAATTTCGTTTCGGCGCTTTTGTATCACGTTCTGGAAGACCAGTAAGAGATGATAAAGACAAAATAGCGCCATTAATTGAAGCAAACCGCCAAATGTTATTTGCTGAGATAAATTCTTCTTTCTGATAAAATATTTACACACCGAGTCACCCAATAGTTGTGTCACCTAACTGGAACGGTCAGTGAATTCCAAACTAAACAGGTTCTATCAAAACTTAGTCATTACTCATTAACGTTTATTTAATAATTCCTTTTTACACCTCACACCATCTGTAGTGCAAGGGCATAGTAAGCCTGTGTGGATATGTGCAACACCCAGAAGGATTCGGGGTAGATCCACCTTTCACTATACCGATCAATTCGGTTTTTTCTTTGATTTCCTTCTGATTTGATTTAAATGTTCCCATCCGTCCGTCTTGTCTGGCTTTGTTGTGTTCCACCCAGATGCCACAATTCTCTAAACATTTTGATGAAATTTGGTCCACTGGTATTGAAAATTCTTCCAAGCGTACAATCTTTTCGATCACTTCCTCTAGGACGTCGTGTTTTGGAAAGCCTTTATATGAATAAGTAAAGTGGTGTAGGGAATTTAATAGTCAGCATTTCAGTGCTTTTCCTTGCTTCAGCCTGAGAATTAAAATTGAATGCATTGAAGTCAATGCATGCGAATCAGTCCCTTTCCCTAAAAAAGCAATCAGATCTAATTGGGTTTCTCCCTTAGTGCCCTTTAAAACTGAACGGAATATACAAACTAAATGTAGTTATTTTGACATGCTTGTCCATCTTTAGTGACTTTCCTTTTAATCTGATAGGTGGAACTTGTCCTTTACATAGTCATAGGTAGTTTTGAAGGCCATATTGCTCCAATTTCTTATGTGTTATTTATTTTTAATGCTTTCATACTTCTTACAGATTTCCGACAGGTTTTTGAAAAAACGATCACAGTAAGTTTGCCATATGTAGATTTAATTGCTTTTAGTAAATTTAAAGTTATTGCTCTCCCATACGTACTTTACATAACACATCGCCACAGCTGCTAATAGGGTTTCTCATACGACCCAGTGTAGAAAAGGGGTATTTGTGAGATGTGAGATTCAAAAAGCGATGCTGCCCTAGAAGATTCAAAATTATGAAAATTCAAAACTGTGTGAATTGCAAAGAAAAAAACTCATCCGAAACTATGATAGTCACTGTTGTAACTTACAATAACTCTTCCTTTAGTTATAATACGACGTTTAAATTAAAGATGGTTTCACTTATATGAAACCTAATTTATTTCACTTGAAATCCTAGTTAATTGGACTCGTATAAACACACGGCTTTGATTTTCATGTAAACATATGGTGTACAAAACAAGTAAATGAAAATTTAAAGAAATGTCTTGACAAGTCGAAGAATAAACGTCTATACGTGATACGCTTCCTATAAGTAAGGGTCTGTACACCGTTATAAGTTAAGAGGAAAACTTTAGAGTGACAACCGTCAAATTGTCAAGAAAGAAAAGTAGTTATTCCGCCGCTTGTCCTGCACTGCTTAGACTACAGGTTATATTAAGTTTGTGGTGTTATATGAAACACCGCAAAGGAGTTAACGATAAAATCATTGTTTATTATAGCAATCGATTTATTGTCATTTTTTCAATAAATTTAAGCTATTCTGTTGCTTTACACCGTGTAGATCTGCTTTGTAACCCCCATTCCATGAAAGTAAGTCTTTATATAACAACAAAAGTTAATTTGTAGTAATTTATGGGGAAAATAGGTGAAGTCTTGTTAATGCTGATTAAAAAGAATAATTTCGCTTAATCTGCACTATGCTAGTTTAGGTTTTGGGCGCTTTTTCATGTAAGAGTCACTACGAGAAGTGTGCCTTTAAATGAGAACAATTTTTCGTATTTTATAAGGACCATAAATGAAGAACGATGTTAAACGAAGTGGCGCAGGTCGGCCTTGTAATGTTCTGTTTGCTTTTGTTGTTTGCTATGTCCACCGAGCGATGGATGTGTATTCAATTTGCCAAAACGTTTCCAACGTCCCACGACCCACTTCACAGATCCTATAGTATAGATGTTCTTTTGACCAGCACGAAATTCTGAATCAATTTAAGCGCGTCTCTTTGTCCGCATGTGATGAACATTTTCTAGTTCGCAAAAATTTTGCAGACGCTTTAGAAATGTTAACATGCAAGGGGCCAAATCGGCTATTCATAAACTGCAACATTAGCTTCACTAGCTATAAAACTGAAATGCATCAAAAATAAACGATAGCTTAAATATGTGTCCATTGATTATATGGATCTGAAACATTTTGGAGAAATTCCCCATGGATTCGCAGAAAAAGTTCGAAGTGCAACTGGAACCTTCCTAGTAGTTTTTTTCATATTTCCTTTTCGGCAAAAATGCAAAATGTTTCTCTTGATATGAAAGGTGTTTATCTTTAGTTACTGTTGGCGAACCCTATTTCCTACCGTTAAAAGTATGTTAGCTACAATTAACAGTATTCTTTAATGGATTTTGACCTCGGGTAGTTTGTATGCATTTTCGAAAACGTAAAACAAGCAGAAGCAGAAGTACATAAGACTACACTTTTAATTCCATTCACATGCACATACAGTTACCAACAAAACATTTGCAAGGTAGTTATTACACTACTACTACTAATACATAAGGCAACGCCTTAGAGGACAATTTCTACAAATTCCTCACACGTCATTGCCTTATTATTATTGTAATAAAATATGAGAAAAACAAAACTTGTTACCACGAAAATATTTAACAGTTATTTTATCCTAAACTGTATTAGCACATATCACCTAAAAGCACGTTAAAATAAATAAGAAAAAAATAATAGAAAGAGCAAGTAACATATGTAAAATAATTTACACAACATGGGCAAGAGAAAACAACGAAAAATAAAAAGAAAAACCTTTTTTTGTGTCGCTTCGATTCGACTTTGTCGACTCTCTATTCCAGTCAAGTCTATATTTTTAACACGAACGATGGCAATGTTTCGAGATATGAGTGCGTAAGCCAGGCGCATTCATTTTGGAAATGATGATAAATTGATGGGTTTTTTCAGGATGCTTTAGTGAACGCTTTCGTTGGCAGGTCGTGCCAAATTTGTCACTTTGCCCCAAAATTTCAATCTCTTATCGTAACTTTTGAGGCTTCTGCAAAGTGTTTGTAGCGTTAAAGATGTTGAAAATTGTGTTTTAGTAACTTTGGTCTGGTCAGGTCGTTTTTGTTACTCGTTGTAAGAACACAAGTCAGAAACATGGAGGGGGACAGGATATTAACGATTGTCTTGCACAAAGCGTTTCGCGTATTAAGTCCGGTAAAGAAACGATTTCTCGTTTGAGTTTATAATCTCCTTGAGTGGCTATTGCATCGATCTTTTCATTGTAGACAAGTCTGCGTGATCGATAAAGTCGTCGACTTACGTGCTTAGAAGGACTAAGAAACAACTGTTTTTATTAGGAGCACTGCCGGCTGGCCGTTCCTCAATATTGAATGATCTTAATGATGACTGCAAGCGGTTGTTCAATTAAACCTTTAACAGTCTGAGAGTAGATGGTCCAGGTCACCATTCTTTCTCAACATCCATAGCTTCGTGAATTTTTATGAAAGTTACCTTTCTAAGTGAGCTAACGAGTGTGCAGAGAATAAGCAAGCAATTGTGTTATATTGACTTCCAATTTTATGTATAGCTGACTTATAGAATCTCCTTTGGGTGCTTAGGATCTAGGATGCGTCTTATAAATTCTCATAAGACTTTTATTCACTTCCACTTATATTTAGTGATCTGATAACGATGAGAGTATCAGTAGATCAACTGTTTTTCTTGCTAACACTGCGTTACGTTTCTATATATAATATGAAATAACTTGATCCTAATACACAGTTGTTTTGGAAAGAGTGAGCGCTTTTACTAAAGGCCATTAACTCAATGCAATCCCTGGTGGTAACATGAATATGCAGTTGTATGTAGCTAATAGGGTAAAGTTGAAGAAAAGCGTTAAAGTTGGGAACAATTTTAAAAAGGAACAAGAATTTTATGCTGAAAGTTTTCTTTCCTCTTTTTTGCTTCTTTCCATGTTTTAATCATTCGTGAAAATTCTTTTAAAACATTTTCTTTAATTGTTTTTCTACGTCCCTTAGGATAATACGGTAGGCATGTATATGTGCACACTCATTGCATGTTAAAATGTTAAAACATAAAAGAAAAAGAACACTAGCCAGCAACCAACATTTTCCACACATTCCTCCGACCTCTTATACAAGGAATATGTTGCATATGTTTAAAAGTGGAATTTTTTGTCGTTATTGTTTTTTCATTCGTTCTTTTTTTTTTCTTTTTTTTGACTACTTACACTGCATTCAGAGACCATAACTCTTGCTATGTTCTGTTATTACTCTTGCTATTGTTGTTGTTGTTGTTGTTGTTGTTACTCCAGTGTCACAAGTTGGTTTGATTTTGATTTATTACCAGTGTTGACAGATGGTATTTCTAAATGTCCATTACTTGTGTATATGTAGTCGGCGTATATGAAAGCACACACACACAAACGTGCGCGCGCGTATATATCATACGTGTTTGTAGGAGCAAAATTCACATTCGTACATACAAAAGTCAAAGCAGAATGACTTAATGTTATATATCTTGCAATTGCATTTGCTTTTTTGTTCCGTTATGTTTAAAAAAAAAAAATAAATAAAATCAAGAAAAAAATGGAAAGAAAATTTGAAAAAACTGCAGGAAGTTGACAGTTTACACTGTATGTCTGATTGAAGTATAGTGTTTGGTTTGGCAATTTTAAAAATCCAACGATTTATGTTCGTCGTAAAGGTAGTGCCAGCATGTTTTTGGTCTTAGACAAATATCAAATTCTTAGTGTAAGTAGTCCTTGCCGACGTTTGTATATAGAAAAAAAAAAAAAAGAAATACGTATTGAAGAAATTTTTTTTTTTTTAACGGCGCGCGTAGTAGATTTGGCAGATTTCAGTCACGTATGTGTTGAACGGTGCTACAAAAAGACGAGAATAGTGATTTTGCTATTCTATTAGCAGAAATCGAAAATGCGACCTCTTAAGTAGATCCCATAAGTACATTTGATTGTAATCTTTTAAGCTATGTTAATGACTCTTCTTTGCCGGTATATATATGTTCTACGAATTTCTGAAAAAGGATTTATGTTTTGTTTCCACACGTCTCACATTTACTTACAACAATAATTAGAAATATTTGAACAGATCGAAGAGATTTGCAGCCAGCGAGGAAGTCTCACGAACAAAGCAACGCGTCTACAACGCTCACAATAACAGAATTTACGAAAAGAAACTACTTGGACAGAAGGACTTGCGATTATGGAAGGAACGAAAGCCCAATGGAATGTGGGATAACAGATGAAAATTATGCGGACGCATCATCATCGGGGATATACACCCGCAAAAAAGAACGTAGGTATGGACAGCCGATACAGGGACACAAATTCCTAGACCAACGCGTATCTACATAAATGGGTGTACGATCGAGACAAGACATTCAAATGGGCATTGAATTGATCTTGACAAATATTATGTTAGGACCAATGCAGGTAAAATTCCGCCTGAGTACTCGATGTGATGAGAATCTCACATATCAAGCAAGTGCTTGTCGTTTAAAATTGCAATGCAGTTTAAGCGGTCGTACCTGTAGCGGGTGCTAACTTGCCGTTTAGGCAGGTACCTACTGTCACACGTATAGGATGCGTTCCGTAAGTGACTCGATCGTAGCACAAACTAGACAAAAGATATTAACAAATTCTTTACGACGATAATAGGTAATGTACGTCTAATGTTTGATTACATTATATTCCAGATGCATTTTCTAATGAAACGGTTTCATCATTGCCATACCATGTTGGGGTATAATTTTTTACAATTTTCTTTGTGCTTTGCACTGTTTCACATATGTCTATGCATATTTACTTTTCTAATAGTTAGCAAATCTTTTAATTTATGATTGCCGTCTAATACTTACGGACGGGTTTATTAATTTTTTATTATTTTCACAATTAAGACCTCATTACATCCCTTCTTATCTTAACGTTCAGAAATTGAACTGTCAAAATAGCTAATGATTTATTACCTCGCAATTCATGCTTTAAATGACTACACACAATAAGCGCCCACTTACTTGCATGCAACGTCCATAAGTCATCAACACCATTGCACCTGTTTACTGAACAAAGAAAAAAAAAACCTGAATATTTTTTTACCGTTTGCTGGATAAAATATTTTTTCTCTCTTTCATTCCTTTTTTCTCCTTTTTCTCCATTCATAGTTTTTTAAATACTCTTCGTTTCGAATCACCGAAGAATATAAGCCATTTTTCATCTATCACCAAAAAAAAAGGAAAAATATTATGTGATTTTAATCCTCATATGAACGCATATATCGAACTTGTTTAAATGATTAGGATAAATTGTTTATATATATATATATTTCTTGTTCTCCGAAGCAAAGTTGGAATAATTTTTGCCTCATATGAACTTTCCCAGTTTAAATAATTCTAGTTTATTAATAATAACAAAACTCATCAAGCCGCCAAAGGGGGCTTCAAAACAACAGCCAACTAGATTGTACAGGTAGACTGTGGCGCCGCAATACACTCATGTTCCGTGCATTGTTGTCAATTCACTTCCAGCAATCTTACAATTGCAAAAGCAAAAGCAGGAACAGGGACGAACAAGAGCATCTTAAATATCATTCTTTTTCTTTTCTTTTATTTCCTTCCTTTCTTCGGTCCGTCTGGGACGTATTCAATTTTTAAAGGCTAAATAACTTTCTTTTATTTTCAGACGAGTTAACTAAGATTAAACCGGTTTCTTATTCGCTGCTCCTTAAGGTGTATTTATCGTTTACATCTCATAACGTATTCCTTAACTTGGAAGTTCTAAATGTTTCTTCTATAAACGATGCTAAAGTTTGGTGATTCAACGAGCGTCTTGCATTGCGTATAGATATCATTCACCATTGCTATGTTCCTGTCCAGTGTAAGTGTTCCTTCCGATTATAAAACATATGCATTACGCAATTTTCCATGTAGGAAAAACTTGCAGCTCCTCCAATACATGGAAATCGGTTATGGACATTACGAAAGTTTTCCTTATAGCACAAATGAAACCTATAAACGATCATCGTAGACGAAACTACGGGTGCGAAATCATTGGACCCGTCACCTTTGTTGAGACTATCATCACTTAGTTACTGTAATCATTATCGGAGAGTGTTAGCACTTTTTCTTATAATTCAAGTTTATTAATAGATGCTTATCTATTTCGCCACTAATCTATCACCTAATAATAAGATATGTTATTGTCTTCCATCTGAACGTGGCTAGTATTATTTTCCGCGTCCGAAAATATGATTTACATTTCATAGAAAGTCTGCGAAGTGCAAGGTAAAGTTTAAAAAAGAAATGCTTTCTCTTTAATTCTATTTAAGGCAAGTCCTAGCAAAGAAGTCTCTGTAGTAACTGGAACTGATGACTTTTAATGACCTTACAAGACTCGTGCCATTCCACAAATTTATTCGGCGCTAATGGCATGAATGTGCTGATTCTTAATTAGTTTTTTTTAAATGGCCTTTCGTACTGCTACCAAATGCGTAAAGTTGATCACGAATACATTAGCAATCAAGAACTCTTTCCACTCGTTCGAAGTTGGGATCGTAGATATTGGCCAAAATTGCTTTTAAACGACCCGTCAATTTAAATGATGGCAAACACCATTTCTTTATTGGAAGCTGATCGCCTACGATTAAAATAACGCAGCTCCTTCCCAAGGAATACTCTCACTTCCATTTCAAATTACAATGTCGAACTGGTGTTTGTTTCTTTCGGTGGTGATGAGAAAGAAAAAAGAAAAAGTAGGCTTACTGCATGACGCTAGCCATAGCTGCGACTACACCGCTATTCTAATTAAAGTATCTTCTACAGCAATGGTGCGTCCGACTTGATAGTTACTCTTCTCACCTACTAGCGTATGCGTTACTGCTTAAAGAAATTAGAAAAAGTCTTCGCCGTCGTATAAAAGTCCTACGCTTTAATTGATATTGTTGCCACCGTAGGTGAGAGGTTTGTAACAATTTTCGGAGCATAGTATGCGCTTTAAAATGTTCGCTAACCAATGAGCCAAGAGGGCAGGATGAAAAGATAATATCACCAATTGGTTTTCTTACGTTTCTCTCGTTCCCGCCATCTTTATGAAGTCGATTGAATATCTCTTCGCGTAGTTTTAATCAGATAAAGAAATGTTGTTTTCTGGAACAAAATTCGAGTCTCCTCTCTTGCCTAACTTTCTTTGTTTTGTTCAATGCTTACAATTTGATTCGTATTCGATTAGTTGAAAATTCAATTTAAAAAATAATAAATCTTACGGATGTATAATATTGAAAATCGAAATATATGGCAGATTTTTGGGCCAAAAATTAAGCCAGATTATAAAGTATATTTTTAAAAAGATTATATATATTTTCTGTAAAACCGGTCTGTTGAAGCTGCCGAACAATATCTATATTAAAAAAAACTTTTCTGGTCAAACGTAAGTAAAACGAATATTTACTAACCAGAAAAAGAAAAACTGTAGTAAGGAAAAGAGGTCTGAATCTATTAAAATCATTTTAGAAAAGAGCAACGTTGTAAAAAAAAAAGAAAAATAAAAATAAAAACGATGAACTTTATCCTTAAACTTGTACGTAACAACAAACAACAAACAATTGTAACAATGAAATACACAACCGCTATTGTGTACCGACAAACTCATAAGACGAAGAGAAAATTGGTAACAAACATAATACTTGTGTCTGCGTAGTCTATTGTTACTCCCCCGCCCGCACACAGACAGGTACACATGCATTCGGAAAGAATTTTTCTTCATGTGACCTTTTTTCGTATTAGATGTTCACACTTTCCAGGAGTGACTTTGCAATAGCAAAAGCATTGACAACTCAATTTTGCTAAGGTCGCTAGAAAAACTGTAAGATAAAAAGCAATCGAACAAAGGGACAAGTTTCATAAGAACATGTAGGAAAATGTGCTTCGCTACAAACAGTTGTAGTGTATGTACTTTTGTATATATGTTATAAAATATGTATGTGGGGATTGAGAAAAGTTCCAACATTTCATGGCCGGGATATGAAGTTTGATTTGGCGTAAATCCTGTTGTAAATGAAAGAAGATGCATTGTCCTCATATATTGGCTGATAGCTAAGGTATATCCCTGCTAACATAGACCTTCGTACATACATGAACACATAAAGTAATATAATGTCGAAAAAGAAAAATTGCAGAGCGTTGTACATGGAAACTAAAAAGAAGAAAAAGAACTTTGGAGATATATATGTGCATGCTACAAAACCGTAAAGTCATAGTAAGAAAGGCAGAGCTATGATTCCAAATCCATATCACAGCAAATTGAAGAGCTTTGTAAGAATTCACAAGGGTTTTTATTACATGGAATATTTTTCCACAAGTATTTTCCGCTTTCCTTTTTCCATTGCGTTTTTACACACGGAATGAATGGTTTTTGTAAAAGTTCTCCTCTTCTATCGTTGACTTCATTTTCGAGAAACGAAAATAAAACCAAAAAAATAAAAATAAAACATAAACCGAGAAAAAGTAATTGAAAATTATTTTCTTCTCTAGCATTAAATATAATAGCTTATGAACAAATTGAAGTGTTAAAGATGGAAGTTTTACGACGAACGCAAAAAAACAAAAATCCATCTAATGAAAATAAATAGCAGAGCATGAGAGCAAGAGCAAAATTTACAACTCTTACGTTGAGATATATGTTCATGTCTTAGGTAATTATATAATTAAAAGTTATTATAATATATTATATAAAAAAAAAAAAATCAAAATCCTGTGGTTTTTTTACTGTTAGAGCTTCTCCAGAAACGAAAATAAAAAATTAAACTTCGAGAAAACAAGGAAAGCTAATTAACGGACGGCCTCCCACCTCCCGTAATTTTGTATAATCATTTGCTCTGGTTAGGATTAGGGCTAACTACTATTTTCTCGGTCAGTTTCATTTAAACATAAACCACTCACTAAGGACATGTAATAGTCCTAATCAAATCAAAAGTGAGTAAGCAAGTCATACAACGGATTACAAAATTTCTCTAAGCTCACGGAAGCGAGTAAGATTATGGACTCTTCAATTATCCTGACAAGGGCCATTATGATACCTAACTACGAAGAGGAAACATTATTGGAGCGTTTTCCGTAAGGCTATTCACCACAACTATGGATAGACATTGTACGAGTGGGCATTGCCCCTTTTCATACTGCACTGGCTCTTCACAAATTTTGCAGCATTAACTTAGCCACCTCGTTCAGGAAACCCTCTAACTCCTTGACCCAGCTTTTTTAACATCGTTTTTTTGCGATCGAAAAGGTGAAACAGTATTGAGAAATTCCTACTCTAGATGAGAGTGAACAGCAATAAATTATTTCAAAATTTGACGTGAAATATGACACAGGTGCCACTAAGAATACTACCGAGTTTTTTTTTCTTGTCTAGAGGACCAATTACTCAGGAGACGTTGCCTGTTGCTGTAACACGATGACAGCTGGAAACAAGAAGAAGTGAAAAAAGGTAATTATGTAGGGAGGTGGCCGCAGTCTCGTCTGGGGTCTGTATCCCCAATCGGTAAGCGTTGCCGACTGAGCACCCACTGCTACGACCATAGCAAAGTCTACCGCACTGAACCCATTTGAACCCGTGAATACTAACTTCTTAGTCGCGATTTCTGCGTCCTCGGCTACTTTTGCGGACCATCTCATTATAATATTGTTACGAAAATCCCAAATACAGTTAATGCTAACTAATTGATTTTTCCCAAGTAATAAATTCCCTAGTGAATTTTCGCGGCGTGTCATGCAGCTGCCGTCCGAGGAAAACGATTAGCGGAAAAGCAGGTTAACGGAAAAATTTGTTTCAATAACTTTACTACACCTCTACACTTGAGTCGTAAAAAATAACTATACTTTAGTGCACACAAGAGAGCATTACTCCTTAAAAAACAACGAAGAACAATATTTGACAAATTTTATAGGACTTTTCAAGTAACTTGACTTTTTTTGAGACCGATCGCCAAGAAAACTACTGCTGCATTTTTATACCCACCACTGGAGGATGGATAGTATAGTGCTGGGTACGCGAGAGTCGCCCCCAGACGAGTATAACTTTCTTACTTGTTGTTCGTGTTTTTTTCATCGGCATTTCTCATCTGAGATAACATAGTCACGTGAATATAAATTCGAATTTACTTAACAAAACGATTTATCAACCAGAGCGCTGTCAAATAGTTAGCACTAAGCTCTGGCTGGCTTTGGAAACGCACTCCGCTCAAATTAGAAAATCCAAGTTATTATTCTAAACACTACGTGAATCTATATGAAAATCGCTTTGATATATTGGGAAAAGATTAACCGCATGAGTGGCCGAGTAGGGAAAGGATCGCGACTAACAACTCAACGGTCACGGTTTCGAATCTCAAATAGAGTTTGTAGAGTAGTAGAGTTTTCAATACAGGTGAGCATATGATCTAAGTTATCCGGCAGCTTTTAAATCCCTACTTTCTAAATTTCAATATTGTTTCACATAGGAGATTTTTATCACACTCAGTATACCATAAGCCTTCTAGGCTGGGTATTTTTCTATATTTAATTACTGAGCTATAAGAAGTTACGTATTATACAAAATATACAACTTTATTTAATTAGGCATAACTTAAGCCACGCCTTGAGGGTAACTTAAAGGGAGCTAAAGAGAAAAACAAACAAGAGTAGCGCTTAGCGACCATCGCTGTCGATTAAGTAACAAACGCTTCACTGAACTCACTTTTATCCGAATTGGAGAATAAGTGACAATTTTCATGAAAGTGCTTATGGAGGGCTCGTGCACAAGAATTCAGCTTACACCGAGGTAAGCAGGAAGGAAAGAAATGTGTAAAGATTATGCAGGTGACAGTAAAGTTAAGCTCCTTCAGTAGGAATGAGACTCACAACAAGAACCAACCTTATCTTCTGCAGAGAGTTTAGGCTGGTTAAAGGAAGCCTGTTCTTATAAGAAGAAAGTATTCTTTGCACTTAAGTACACGAAGGTCAAACAGGAGAAATGGCTTCTAAATAGATTCCACCAACTACACATAACAGCTATTGCTTGGTGACCAAACATATACTAGATCCAGAAATAATATCCGTAAAGGTATGGGAATTAATAACCGCGTTTTGTGTTTGACCACGGAGGTACCAGCTCAGGAGGTATCCAACCCAAAACGTGGGTGCAAGCCCTTAAAGGTAATTTGCAACCGAAAAATTTGATTTATTTTTTTAATTGACTTACTAAAGTAGGCAAAGAATAGTTCGCTTTGCCTCGAAGTTTTTAAGGCATTCAAGACATGGAGCGATAGCTCAGAAGGACTCGTGGCACTCGCTCTTCGAAGTACAAGTCTATAAGGTGAAATTGTAGATTTAATTGAACGGATTAGCTGTTTGATCACCAAGTGTCCAAACCCCTCAGGTAATGTCCGAAGTTTAGCAATTCGTCTGTAATTTTCAGCATAGTCCCTACTACCATTTTTATGATGTGGGAGTAAAAATGTTAAATATCTGCACAATGGTCTTAATATGAATTTCAGCACACCTAACAAGTATGCCGGCTGGCATGTCATCTGGACCAGGCACACAGGAGCAGGGAGTTATATGTAATAAATTCTGAAAATAACAAGAGAGCCAATTAATAATCTTTGCATTCAAAAGTATTGATGTTATTGCATTACATTTTTCTTCTCAATATTTAGAAAGCCAGAAGAATTGTATTTTATATGAATGCGTATCGCAAATAATTGCTAAAAAGAAATCAGTGAAGCACGTTCGCAAAGGGGTAAGAAAATCATGTTGCCACAAATAAAAATCTAATAAAAAGTTTTTTGTTTTATTTTTTCATTTTTTTTTCTTCTCTTTTTTTGGTATAAGAGAAGGAAAATGATAAAAGAAATCAGTTCTCTACGGTTATGTGTATAGAAAACTTAATTATAATATATTTTTTTCTGGTTAGAATACGATAAGGACTAAAATAAGTTTTTGAATAAGATTTGATTAAAAATTGAGAAAAGAAAAACGCGAAAAGTGAAAGAATGTGTGGCATATGTTGCATATGCAGGATTGAGTTGAAAAGTGTAGCGATTTTAATCTCAAGTTTAAAATGAACATTACGTTCTTGTGTATTCGAGGTTCCCCAAGTCGCTTTGAAACCTACTCAAAATAACCGAAAAGAATGTGACTCAAGGTTTATTCTTAAACTGAATTCCTTTACGATCAAAATTATTTGCAATTGTTTCGTTTCCTATTTCAATCTTTGTTGGTTAACATTTCCAAATGATGTTGATTGCCAGGATATATCCAATCATTTTAAGAGAGAAGAAACTGTACGCTGGTATGCAAAATGAATCTGGCTTATAAACTATAAACGAGTGTCTGTGATTACTGTCCCTATGTTAAATTCAGGTCTTCCTGAGTTAGTTGTAGTCTTCGAGATTTACTTAGCGAATGTCAGCATGATTAATTAAAGGATCGAGATAATAGTTTTGTTTTGCTATTCTTCTCCGAATCTACGCGCAGGAAGGTGTCTCTCAAATTAAAAAGTTGGCTTAAATGCGAATATGAATCTACGCTTGTAAATCGAAGTGTATAAGCTTTTCGTGTAAAGCAAAGAAAAACACGTAAGCTGTAGGGTGAGTGCTAACAAATTCACTAAACGGCTACCACCACCTGCAACATTTGTTGCATTTGCAATCGTGTAGGGGGTTATTGGCTTCAATGACCATTATTAGCGGTCGAGAAGAACAAAGCGGGTAGCTTTGGGAGAGGAAAGTACACTAAAAGTGTCGTCGGCCATAATGTAAGAACGAGACCACAGGTAGGTCAGGTTGTGGAGCGATCCAGGGCACAAGATCGGCTGCAGAAAACACGTAAGCGAGTTTTTTTTCTGAACAAATAAAATTAAAACAAAAGAAAATTTTTTATTTCAGGGTGACTCGAAAAAAAATTGTAGACATAATTTGATTTAAAACCCTCGCTTTGAAATTTTCATTACCGTTTAAAGAAGACAATCAAAAAAAAAATTAAAAATACTAATATTTTAAAGTTGAAATTAAGTTGAAAAACTTTCAAATAAAAAAAAAAATCGTGACTAGCGAATATTGTTAGTCATTCACAAAGTCCAATAAGAAAAAGTATCAACCAAAGTTGTTGATGACAACGACTAGTGGATTATTGTTTATTTGGAGTTCGAATTGAACCAAAGAAAAAGCAAACAAAAATAAAAATAAAACTTAAAAAGAGAAATTTGGCTTCATATTGATTTCCTGCAAAAAGTCCTTGCCGATTGGTACAGCTTGTCCCTAGGATGAGAGTGCTGGGAGAATATCTTTAAATTTCGAATGGATTCTTCGATGAGAATTTAAAAGAACGACATCGAAAATATGAATTCATGGCCATGTTGGGTTGAAGAAATGTTGCGTTATTTCTTATGGATTTTCACTGAAATCCACATAAGAGCAACATCGGCATTTACATTCAGGTCCAATAACGATATGTGTATATATAAAAAAAAACGTAGTTCATTGCGCTTGTATATTATTGTTGTTACTAGTTTCAGTTGTGATTTTATTGATTACATTTGTTATATAATTCTTGTCCAATTTGTAATCGACGGAAGCGTTGTCTACGACGGATGGATCACGTAAGTCGCTATTGTATTACACAAATTCGGTTAGTAAATCTTTTAGCTATCATTAATTTTTGCTTAGCATAAAAAAATTAATTAGTGATAATTTGTGGATAAATTATTTAACATTAGTCTTACAATTATTTAGTTAATTTTTTTTTTTTTCAATAAACTCAATAATGAATTTGAAATAAGACGTTTTGCTTGATCCTGACTTGTGACGTGAGTACACACGCACTTACATTTACAGACACACAAATTTTATAAAAGTCCTACAGGGCAATTGTGATCATCGACCCCACCTCCATTTTCGGCGTGCCAGAATAATTCGTCGAGGCCTTTAGGCACAGCCTATCCCATGAGTACGTTCCTTTCGTCCGTTTGGCTTCATAAAGGTTTTAGAACGTGTATTACCTTAGTGCCTTAGTTTGTTCAATATCTATGGCATAATTATTGGAATCCCCTGATTACTATCCCACTATCTAGCTTTTCAATGACACGTGCGTCTATCTGTTACAGCTTTTGATCTATAAAAGTTTTTTTTTGTTTAAATTAAACAAAAGACGGATAAGTTTCAGTTAAGTATTACACGAAAATATTTATTGTACAGGTCCATCCACTAGACTACTCAAGTTACTTGATAATTATGCAATTTTATCAAGTGTGTTCTAATATTATTACTATTATTATATAAATTTAGCCAGAACAAATTCTAAGACTAAAGTCTTAAAGCACTAGCATCTAAGGCTTTCGACTTTGTTTTCATTAATATTATTATTATTATTATTATTATTATTATTATTATAATTATTATTATTATAATTATTATTATTATTATTATTATTATTATTAAAAACTCTACCGCACTTGAGATTTGATTCCACGACCATTGAATTGCTAGTCGAGACTCTTGCCTACTCGGCCACTCGGACAGATGTTCAAATATTATCGATTTTTCTTCAATGTCATCTATGGATTTTGAATTTTTTATTCATAAAAAAGAATTTACATAGAACCGTGTTTTAAAAGGAAAAACATACCATTAAATTACTTCCTTGTCTTTCTTTGCTTCTTTCTGATCGTCATCCTGTTACTTATTTAAAAAAAAAAAAAATTAAACCAAAAGCACGATTCCAGAGCAGCATAGAGCAGCTACTAAGTATAATTAAACTTAACAAAATTTAATATTTTTCTATTATTTAGTGAAACGTCATTTTAAATTATGTATCGGTCCTTAGCATTGCGCAAAGCTGCTTTTATTATTCTTTGAAAATGTTTACCAAAGAAATGTTAATAAAATTATATGTGTGCTTTAAATATTTGAGAAGAAATTCAATGCATTCATAATTTATAAAAAATTTAATATATGAGTAGGTTTGTGTGTGCACATGTAATCAAATTGTGTACAAGAGCATTGAACGTTTGTGTTGTGTTAGAAAATGAAAGAAAAGTAAACGTAGCTGGCTTTCATTGCAAACATCAACAATGTTACAGGAGGCATCAGCATAACAGGCATGACTGTCGATTATCAGGCATGTCCTGAGAAGCAAGAAGTAATACATTTTATGACATGCATCTCGTTTATAACATGTAACAAACATACTTATTTGATTGCCTTGAACCTCGAATGTGTATTTTATGTATAAAACAAACTTGTAACATAATGCAGCAACGAGAACAACAATAGCAATAACAATAATAGTAATAACAAATACAACAACAACTGCAACAACAGCTTTACACTCAACAAATAAGAAGCAAACTTATACCTACAGGTGCATATAAGTGTGCAAGTAACATGAATAATACAGGAAAGCATAGCAAAATTACTAGAAGCTACTAGATTAATGTTAAATGAAATTTGGAATACCTGGACATGGACATAAACAATAACTTGACATGAGTGCTAAGAAAATTCTTTCTTTCTCAAATATTTCAATAAAATTAAAATTCTATGAATTTGAAAGAAAATGCGATTAGGTATCAAGTGATGCTGAGAAGTTTCTCTAAAATTCATCATTCATTATATCCACAATGTGCCTGTAGTGTTGAAAATTTAATGCCGAATCGATTAAATGCTTACAGAAATGAATCATAAAATTTTATATTAAATCTTCTAATCGCATTGGGGCTATTTGCAACCGCTTTGTACTCCTTAGCGGGAAGTAAGCACTTTTTTATTAAAATATCTCCGATTAACTTAAGATTCTTACTTATATCAGCGCAATTTACCAGTCGACGTGTTCGGCTTCCTTTACTTAAAACTCTCAATTGTTTTAAATTTCAAAAAAAAAAAAACGAAATTTGTTATGTTCGTTTCCAAAGAAAGCGTAGTTTGCTACGAGTTAAACCAATTTTCTGTTAGAAATTCGGATTTTCCCTACTCAAAGGTTACCATTCTCAGTCCGTCAATGAAGTTACCGGAACCTGGAATCTGTCACTAGAGAACGTAGTTGCTTCACTAGGATTTTAAATTCCTTCTCAGGTAACCTAGCGTCTTGTTTCTTGCGTAATGTATTCCCTAACTCAGAAGCCCAGGGTTAAGGCGTCCCTGTTGTTCTCCTGCCAGCGTATGCATTTCGCAGCTAATTTTGTTAGTTACTATTTAAGTTCCAAGCTTACATACGAAATGGAACCACTTCCTAGATATTCTAATCTGGTACTATAAGATTGTTCAGAGAGTAGTTTCGTTTTTTTCCAACAGAGGACTTACAAATTCACACTTAAGCCGCATAATCACTATATACTTTTGACAGTTGATAAAGCAAGATTTGCTTGTGAAAAAGTTCGAGTGATTCTACGCAGTAGTTTTTGGTGGGTGGCCTTTCAAATATGGAAAGTGAAAAGCAGCATTTTCGGCATACTTTACATTTTCACTATCGAAAAAGTACCAAAACGGATTGGCAAAATTTCGATCCGGCAATTTTGATCTTGAAGATGCACCACGCTGAAGATACAGTAAAGACCGGCGAATGGCACGTGACCTTCGGAACAACCAGATGGAAATCAAATGAAACAAGAGTCAAATTTTTTCTTGTACTATCCTCATCCGTAGTCTTGCTTTTTATTTTTATCAACACCTTTCAGAATTATGATAAAATTTGTTATTTTACAAGAAAACCTATCTTAATTCGTTCACAATATAAGTGAGCTCGTGGTCAGTGTGCATGCATAAAATTATTTTCTCATCATTTGCCTAGAAAGCCCCTGCAACTTAAAGGTACGTTATTTACATGCTCGGTAGTCACAAGAAATGAATAATTTTTGCTGTATTTCTTTCTTTATGATGTTATGATGTTCAAAGGATGTTTCGTATTGTGTTTAAGGCATATTTTATAAAAGATGAAAACTGAAAGGTACTGAAGAAAAGCCAATGTTATCGATGCACCTCATCTGTCAGATAAAAAGATTAAATATTACACTAGAGGCAACTAAAAAAGTGATATTTGGCGGTTTAAAATTGGAAAAGTTTTGCTGCAACCTTAACCATCGATGGGTCTGTGTTTTATAATTGGCATAAAAAAAAAAATTTTACTCAGAATTGGCAACGAGCTTACGATGGATTACGTTACGTAAATAGGAGCGATATATATAATTTTGTATCTTTTGTTATTTAAAACAAATCTTATCGCTCTACGCAACGATGTTCTTATATCTACATGAGGCACTACATGTAGATTCGCTACTATACGGCAGAATAGCTTGAAGAATCGAAAAAATGGGAGTCGCGTTCAAGACGGCCAAGCTTGGTGCGACAGTTTATGGCCAGGGCCTCTTCTGATGGACATGCGTGATATAGTCTTCAGCGGCTAGCTCGAAGAAGACAGGCGCATATTAGTCAACTGTATTAGATAGTTTGGGAAACTAATAAGGTTAGAAAGAAATGCTATCGTTTAAAAAAGGAAAAGTTGAATTTTCTAACAATAACGCACCAACTCACTCATGGAGCACTACGCAGATAAAGTCGTGTGAGTTCTCATATGAATTGCTTGTGCTACTAACGTGATGGCACTCCCGTGTACACTCCTGGCGAGTATTATCCGTCTGGGAACTGAGTGAAGAACTCGAAGACGGCTATTTTGCACTGTTTGCCAAATCGTGTTGTTTCGAAGCTACAAAGCTATGCCTAAATTTTATTTATATATAACATTATATAACTTATCATTATGTTAAAAAATGATATCTGAATTCATGTATATACCCTTCATACATGACAATATCAAAATCAAAATCACCGAAATGTCAATCATTATCATGTATGTCACATTCATGTTCATTAGTTATCGAAAAGTCAAAATGCTTATGCATGGAGCCCGATGTATATACATTTGATATATAACTAAAGTATTTCAAGATATTTTCGATTGATCTGATATTCGGTTTTCTTTACATTCGTCCGTTCGCATACTTCTGCCAATGTTATTTAAGACAGATTGGAAGGAGAAGAACTGTTTTATAATATTATTAGTTTCCAGTCTGTAGCAAACAAGGCCAAAAGTAATCATTATCTTGTTGCTTCTTTCTCATTGTATATTTTTCCATGCCATACGTGTACGTGTACGTGTACACGTATACGAAGTACACACGCTTACCGATTTTATAAACGTCTTTCATGTTTATTGGTAACATATTTTGAATGTTTTAGTTTTTCTAACATTATATACACATACATACATTGCGGCAGATATGAGCTGCATAAGTGTTTATAGAAAGCATTTTCAATTTTTCCTAGTTTTTGTTAAGCACCATGTCTCTTGAATATTCAAATCACGTATTTACACTAACTGAACAAAATTGCATAGCAAAACATGGTATGTGCTACGTATAGATGTATGCATGGGTCTGTGCATCTAAGTCTTTGGTTTTATGCATTTGAGAACATATGGGAGCATAGGGTTTCTTGCATTCTTTGCAAAATGCAGTTTAGTATCTTATGTTCTGGTTTCTCAATGTGCATGTACTCAGTATGAAAAGAGATCTCGTGTACACAGACACATAAATATCGCAAAGGTTTTATGTTACTCTATGATTCTCTGCCTTAGTGCCTTGTATTTCTGCTATAATTTTGTCTATCTAAAAGTTCAATTTGTTGCACACATGCACCCAAGAAACTTTATGCTTACTTTACTCGATTTCTATCATGTTACCGGTTGTTACTACAACTTTCTCTTACAGTTTTTTTATTTTCAATAGATATATGAGGCAATTTCTTTTATCTACTTACGGTAGATACATGTGTACTTGGGTGTGTGTGTGTGTTTTTCATCCTATACTTTTCCTATTCTTCGCTTAGTTAATCTTGCCTATTAAGAAACAAGTCTTATACACTAAATCCTTCGTATGAGATTTGCACTGTTACAACAAGTTCGTCTGCCTATCCTCCATTACATGGTTGCCTAGCAGTTAATAGTCTCTTTTCTCAGCTGGCTCCTATTATGCAAAGTGCCTTTAACAAGTTTTTTTTTTTTTTATAATATGCTTTATGAAAGTATACAGTCACTACACTACGTACAGGTTGTAAATAAAATAACGATCTAAAAATTTAGTCCAGGGGAACAAATTCGTCCTTCTTTCATTTTGCCACATGAAAGCCAAAAGTTCTTAAAATCGGTTCAAGAAATGATAAGTTTTCCTTTATTTCCTTTTCAAAATTGGAAAATATATCCTTTCTTAATAGAATCTCCCCGTCGAATTGGAAAATCATTGTGTTGATTGTCTATAATGAGTTTTGGAATCATAGACGAATATGTTGCAAGTACTACCTTGAAAATTGGAAAATATATCCTTTCTTAATAGAATCTCCCCGTCGAATTGGAAAATCATTGTGTTGATTGTCTATAATGAGCTTTGGAATCATAGACGAATACGTTGCAAGTACTACCTTGAAGCTTACGACAAGATATACGACCAATGCCTAAAAAGACTTACTCTCAGCTATCTGCTGCGCGGTATTCAAGCTCGCGGTGAGTACATAACATAGCTTTTTTTTTTAAATGTCACCAAACGCTTAGGGGATGAGCCTTATTCATGTAACAGAATGACGGTCACAAAAGATTTGGGAAAACAGAAAGTGGGATAATGGAAAAGGTAAGTTTTACATCTATACTAACTAGATCCCTTCTATAGTTGCGATGAAAATAAACTCTACCGCACTTGATATTTGAACCCGAGAACACTGACTTGGTGGTTGGGATTTTTACCCAGGGGGCTACTCAAGGCGATTATAGTTTCGTGCACATCAAGCTCATAGCTTTAAATGCGCCGATGGTACTTGTTTTTTTCACATAAAGCATGTTCACTATTGTATTGAAGTCTTTTCTGAGTGCCCAAGGTATAACTTAGACAGGCTTTAAAGTACTGTTAACCGTATAATAAGTTTTGTTTCTAGCGTCACACTTAGAGACCATATAGCCTCCTTCGTTCATATTCTCCTTTCCCGATTTACCAAAATATTACTTATCCAAAACTTGCTTATCTGCCTCAACAAAATCATACGAACTCCATCCCCAAGCCTTTCAATTGAATGACTGCAGTTTTATATATCGAATAGAAACTCTTTCACGTTTGTCTAACTCATCAGCCGAACGATTTTGCACTGTTCGTGTTGCTAGATATTGGAATGCCTTACCACTGAGTCTACAATTCTTCGATAATTCTTTAAATACGCTGAGAAGAAGATTGGCCGCACCGCTGAACTTATAATTTATATTTTTCTGCTGGTAGGAATGGATGGTTACATAGTTTATTGAGCACAATGATTACATCAGCAGCTGACTTGTACACTTATGTTAAAATTTCTTTTTGCACATGAAACCTATCTATGTAAATAAGCTATAGGCCAATGGCTTTATAATTACTTGATAAGTAAATAAACGAATTATGTTAAAAATTATAAAAATTTATAAGAAAAATCGTTCAAATAAACTCTACTCTCTCTATTTGAATGCGAATGCGATTCGCCATCAGTGCGTCCACAATAGCTAGATAACTGCCATAGGTTTGAAAATAGGGCAAACTGCACAAGTCGTTGCCTAAGTAACTGATTCAAAAGTTCGTAAGGCTTAAAGAAAGTACTAGTCGCAACTGATTCATATCATCCCTTTTCCATATATTGGTACGAGGTACTAATGATCACAGCTTTCTTTTCTCTTTTTCACTTTTGATTGATCTCTAGTAAAAACCGTAGTATATAGGCGCCAAAAGTGAATCGAGCGCTTTATGAAGGCGACGACCTAAGATAGAGAGAAATATTAGGGCGATCTTCCGAAAATGTGCTTCACATTTCATAAAATATTTGCCATGTGCTTCTAAGCATACATTTGCTGCTAACACGTAAATATTGTTGCGTGACTTCTGTTCAAAACGATGGTCATTGTAGCGTGAATGCAAAAAATATTTTGCGATGCGCACAAAATATTTTTACTATTTAGTTCACATTTCGTAATGAATATGTAAAAGGTTTTCGTTAAAACAACGCCTGTATTCAAATGATGATAAATTTCTTCTCAACAGATTTACTTTACTACACATGTAGATGTAAGAGTTGCTTTATATACATTGTATTTCTTCTTATGTTTACAGGCAAATATGTAAATCTCTAATGAGCGAAAATTAATTACGAAATATTTAAAACTTAGGTAGCAGCTATTCGCGGTAAGGTGTCGCTAACTTTGTCTTCCACTTTACTCAGTAGCAACCAATCTATTGAATTTATTAGCTTGAAGCAATAAAATAAATTTTCGAAAATGTTAAGCGTTAAATCTTTGCCAATACTGCGGAATTAAAACAACAACCAATTATCACGTTTCAATGGACATTCTGATAATTAAGCCCTAACAGACAGCACGATACCAAACAGCAGGAACGGCGTAAACGCAGACAAAAGGCACCAAAGGAATAAAAAATAAAGCCTTAAGTATATGTCAAGCTTAATAGAAAAACAGTAAAATAGAATATGTATGTAAACATAAGGAAAATATTATACACGAGCAAGGCCGACCTTAAATACCCTACGCCGGTTCACTTAATGAAATTCTTTATTTAGTTTCATAATAAAAGACCAAAAACAATACGTTATGACCGCGTAAAGGAATATTTTCTATAGTCGCCGTTACCAAATGACATACTGGTTTGGTCCAGGATTCATTTTCGCGTTAAAGATTCTATTACTCTTAACCTATTTTCGTTAAAAAGTATTATAAATTAGAGTTTGTTGTCACATAAAGCGTTAATTTCCATAAGAGCCCCTATATGGGGTTGAGTCCACAAAATAGGTCCATGTGAGGCAAATTTGATACAGCTTTTTTGAAAATTGCAAACCTTTTCCTTATATAACGTTTTTCTTAAAAACGGCGTTATTTGAGAAGTGCGGCTGAAAATGGTCCCATCCAATAGATTTTCAATAAGGTTCATCATTTCGTCGAAACACCTCAGTGCGTTTCGTCAAATGTCGTCAACAATATACAAGATTAAGCACAATAATATACACACAGACAGCAGACGGTTATAGAAGTTTAAACTGGTTTTAAAAATGATTCTGAGTCGATTCTTGTAATAATAGTTAAGCCTGTGTTAAGTCTACGTGGGTGTTGCATACATTCACACAAACTTAATATACTCTATATTATAAGCGGTATAGGGTGTGAATAGCAACAACAGTGAAACAAAAGTAAATAAGATTATCGGAGACATTATCAAAGATCTCATGCTGTTTGTCTGACTCCAAAAGTGTAGATTAAAAAGAAAGAAAAATAAAGAAACAATAAAACGAAAAACCCGGAAAAAACTTTCACTGTTGTTTTCATCTTTCGAAAAATAAATGGTGGCCGTGTCTAGCAACAACCAACTCTTACCGAGCAAGCAGATGCTTTGTCTATCTGTACCTTAGCATAGCCTAAAACATTTTCTACGTAAATAACAGAGCGAGTAGTGGGAGACAAGTTAACGTACAAGATGTGCTTAAATATGTCTCTTCTAATATAATTCTTTGCACAAGACTAACTACTAGCATTAACCGAACTAACAAAAGCAGACACAAATACGAAACCAACAATACGGGTTTGTAATAATGACAACCGCAGTTTCTCTTATGTAGCAAATTATCTATATAATGCATAAAGGTTCTATTCAATGTCTCTACATGTGTATGCTATGCGGTATGCAGTACGTATGAATAATGTGCATAGAATAATGCTTCTAGCTCTAGCTCTTGTTTTATCCATGGTACAGTATATCGCACTATGAATGACCTTAAATAAACACCAGCATGGTGGTAACGCGGTAAGCCATTGTGTGCCTTATTAACGTATAATAAAAGCACATTTTCTCCTTTTTTTCTTTTTTTGCTTTTATTTTTATGTTTTTTTTTTGCTATTATTGTTGTTGAATTTCGCTCATTTTCTTTGCCATGCTGGTGTCTGTAATTTTAGGCTGTCTCAGCTTAGACGTTATCTATCAAATGTTTCGGTTTGTTAGGGAATTTTTTACGCTAATAGTAATACTTGCACGTTTGTTTCCCTTTGGCTAAAATTAAGTAGATTTTCAGAGAAATGCTTATATGGCTCATATGGCAAATAAATTGTAATTAGTGTAGAAACGTATTTTATAAAAAAAAAGCGTAAAGAGAAACTCGAGACGAATTTATTGTTATTAACAAATTCAAAAGAAGCAACATAACATAAGGAAGTTGTTACAACTGGGGTAATAACCACCAAAGCATATGGGAATAGAAGGTTTGTTATTTTGTTCGCACCATCCAACGGGCTTGATATTTCTAATACGTCTGCGTTTCTCGTTTATTCTATATATTCGTCTGTGCAAGATTGAGCCTGCTTACGGTAAAGTTGACTGAGATCGGAAAGAGAAAATAGGGAAAGAGAATAGCGGTATTAAAACTTGATGGCAATCACACCTTCGCAAGTATTTATCACACAGAGGTCACAGGCGATACATTTGTGGTTTGTATACAGAAGACCAGGCTGGTCGTAGAAAAAATAAATAAATAAGTAAAGCAGAAAAAATATCGAAAAAGTCAAGATCTTTGAAACTACATTTCCGAAATTTACAAAAACATATTTGCGATGGGATGACCGTCTACAACTTAAAGCTGCTACGACTTTTACGTATTCGCTTTAGATGGAGAATATCTAGAATACCCTTGCACTGAAGATGCCTCATTAGTTACGAATGTCGAGTGATGTTGTTGACTGCAAAATTTAATATTTAAGTAAAACAATTATTTCATCATTGCTCTTAGACATCTTCATGTCTTTTTGTAGTATTCATGAAAATTTATATATGCGCCTGAGATGTTCTTTAGGGCTTCGCATGAACTTTTCAAAAATGATACAAATTTCGCTTGTGGTTTATGTTTTCGTACAATTTTACTTTATGAAGAAACGAACGGCCAGTCTTCATGTACATATTCGCGAGCATGACTTCAACCGAAGTTAACTTTACAGTGTACTAAGTAAAAATATTGTGGTGCTGGTGGTTTTAGGGCAGCACGAAAACTTAACTAACCAGCAATTCTAATTGTTATTATTCTTCCAATTCTTGTACCGCTGGTTTGTGTTACCACGAGTGGGGATGCAATTCGCAAATCTTCCAACCGCAACAATTGATTAGTATTATATTTCTCCGATTTCCCTCTCGCTCGTGTGAGTTCGTGTGAAATCAAGTACTAAGTACATTTCGATAATGACAAGTACAGCGTGTTACAGCCGCTGCCATGATTTCTTACGTAATTTGATTAACGTTAACCAGTACTAACGTTAAAGAATAATAGCGGTGAGAGGCAATTCCCAAACCGTCTTACCGCACTTCATTGTTGCTGTTTAAATTTTCGTATCGCTCGCATAAGTCTACGCGAAGTCAAATTCGCGGTGGATTTTGAAAAAAGAAAGTGACAAAAGCAGCGTTTCACAGCAACTGACTTGAGTGCACGCAAAATTTAGTTAACGCTAATGGCGATGTTTTCCAACATTTGCGGAGGCCTGACAAACGATGCGAAAGAGGCCCAAGAACCTACCTTGTTGACTTAACCCCGCAATGGCCACTGACACGACGGGTTGCGTAAGCGTGGCCCGCACCCTTCAGTAACAATTTCTGTAAACAAGAAACCCAAATATACCTGTAATATCAAACTGAACTAAAGTGTGTGGCCAGAAAGCCAACCTTGGAGAGTCTTGGAGGTGTCCTTATTATCTGCAGCTCCTGCGTTTTGGGTTACCATAGCCACCACGAGCAATCACCCTATTAGCGTAATGTGCTGACGATAAGAAAGAAGCGAGGAAAGAGAAAGTAACGAAGAAATAAGGAGGTGGTTGGTGACCGCAACCTAGTGGATGTGTCACTCATCGATAAGTGTTACGCCTTTACCGACTGAGTACTCACTCTAGCTACGACCGAAGTCAACTCTTCCACATTGAGATTTGAATCCGCGAACACTGGCGTGTTCGCCGCGATTTTTCCCCACTCGGCTTCTCACGTGGGAATGCAATGAATTTTAGTTCCGCTGGTCAACCTGAGAATTAAAGTTGAGTACTTTAAAAGTAATGAACACCACTTTTATTCGCACGCTTAAGAAAGCGTGCTTTAATGCCTAAGCTCCACAAATCATAAAGCGTTTTTAATAAGAGGATTATGCTGTTAGTGAAAAGAAATTTTCATAGATGCCTTTATAACAACAAATACATTTTCATTCAACCCGCACTAACTTCTATACCATACACAATAGTAGTTGTAAATATCGAAGTTTAGTAGTACAGCATAAAAGTTCCGCTTTACTCGTTTCCCTCTATTGTCATACCAACCATGGCCTTTATATCATCAACTTTCCTAGTTAACCCCTGGACGAGGAACAAAAAAGAAAGAGAATATAAACCTTGACCTGGAAAAAGTTTTGTCATTATTTTTAAAGTTGTTTAGGGCAACTCTTTATTAAAAATTCTTTTTAGAACGAAATACTCACCCATTTTATGCGCTTCATTTATTAGGATCTATTCTCTCTCTATGGTAAGGAAAAGAACTTTCTTTTACTAATACTATAAAATATATTAATTATACTACGATTTATGATGGAAAACTAAAAAGTTTTAATTCTTTTTTACTATGTCGGGCAAGCTACTAAGTGCAGTATATTGTCATTAAGAAGAAAGAGTTAGTTATTTAGCGGACGCACGCAAGTAAAAAGAAGCTAAACTAAAATGCAAACTTCATTAATAGTCAATGAGGAGTGAAAACGGACCAATAGATTGACCGAATGAAACCAATAACAAAAATAAAATTGGAGGAAAAAATAAGAAAATGTATTTAAAAATTGCAATCACGTAAAACTCATTAAAGTTCATTATCGATAATGAGTGAAGAAGAATAACTATATAGCGCAGCAAAAGCAAATATTTAACTTTGATATGATTAAAAAAAAAAAAAAAATCGTTTTTTTTGTAGTTTTATTTTATTTTATATTTACGAGGTCATCATAAACAGCAAAGCTAATTAATTAATTAAAAGGTACACACAACATAAAACGAAAAGAAACACATAATAAAAAGGGCAGAGCACACATAGTCTGCTATACGTTGTAATGATTTTGAGGGGCAGAAAAAAGGCAAAGGATAAGTGAAGACTACGCTTAAGAAGAAATGCAAAAGGAAAACTGCACCGTTTCGCTTCATCAATTTTTTCCTTCATTCTAAATTAGTCAGCATTCATAAACAATGCTCCCTGACCGGTAATGAGCGAGATAATTGCAGTAAAGTTAGCCTTCAAAACTAACAAAAAAAAAAAAAGAAAAACACAAAAATCAACAGCGAAAAAACGATTGCATTGAATTTTTTTACATGGTATTGTAATATAATTAAATAATTGACTGTTTTATAAAGCGCTTGTATAAAGGAGGATAAATTTTTAATCCAACCAAAGAGAGCGTCTTGGAGAATAGACATTAAATATTTAAAGTTTCAAATGTGCAAAAAATTAATAGAATTAATTTACAACGTTACGTCCAGCGCATAACAATACCAAAAGATGCGTATCGTTACGTACACTGACTTTTCCAACGTTACATATTTATCCAAGCGTTTCTGAGATTAACTTCGTACCATAGGATTGTGATTTTCAGGATAGCGTAGGCCTTGCCTTTCGAATATCGCGAATCAATTATTTTTGTCGAAAGCAAAGTCGCCGTTCATAAGCCTTGTGAAAACTGGTCACAATATTAGACTTAATTGTGATATTTCTGTTAAGCCTTTCACTTCTGCTGAGTTTTCTGCTTACTTTTGTAGTCTTTTCGCCAATCGTTAAGTAGATAAAAGTAATTTACCTTACAGCAACGGCAGGCAAGGCTCAGCAAGCTTACATCTGCTTTCAAAATTTAAAAAAACTTCATTTTCCACATGTAATGTGCGTTTTATACCAACTTTTTTTTTAATCAAATTTTTGATTTTCGCAACATTATGTCGTCTATGGCAGCAAAGTAATTGGTGATAAACAACTGTTCCTCAGAATTCAGGATTGGTCGTTTTGTTGATAGGAGCAGCGCGAATAACAGCAATTGCGGGCAAAACGGTGAACTGATTGCGCGATCTGGATAATATTCCTTTAAACGTTGTAGTTGGCAAAAGAAGAAGTCGTGAAAAGAAAGTTGGAGTCGCTCAATTAATGCTTCTGTCGAACAGGCAAGAAAAGGAAGTAAGTCAAGCATATGGAGAATGGAGAAATTAAACGCTAGTGCTAAAACGATAAGCAGAGATTTATTGTGCGTGCTGCGAGTTTCTTATCAGTAAAGGGCCCGTCTTCTAAGTCAAGCCATTAATCACGTTACATTTGATTGATTCATTGCACAGGAGAGTTCACGGCGACAAAAAATTTCCGCAGAGAAGTTAACAACAGCGCCACACAGTGTTTACAGAGTTCCTTTCTTCGTGCTCTACCACTATGGATTTCGGAGGCGTGTATGATTTGAAAATGTCTGCGTACAGTCTTAAGGATCGAGAAGGGAGCACGAAATAAGGCGGCTGAAAGGGCACTATTGCTGTAGCAATATTTTTCGTTGGATATTGGAAGTCTGCGGAGCAAAGTTGCATGTGCAAGCCGTATGTAGTATAGTCCAGATGTGCGCGTCCCAAGGATAATTATTCAACGTGGAATAGCTGTTCGTACTTTTGTCTAAGGAGAGTGTTGTTCGGTTTGCTGGGAGGCGTAGTTTGATGGTGGCTGTGACTACTCCAAATGAGCCTTTCCTTGTCTAAAGGGAATGAAATGGCGCATACCTGTTTTTTCGTCGTGAAACTGCAGCCCCAGTAACATCATTCTCTATTTGGTGAAGATTAGTGGCATTGGCTCCTACTCAAATCGCGTATCAACAGAAAATTCTCAATCAAGCAGCAATTGCTACAGGCGACGAGGATACAGTCGTATACGCACGAAGTAATGTACTCCTCGTGCAGTAGTCACCTAGTCATTATTGTAAACGATGTTTTTTTGTTTTCTTGGCGTTCCAAGCTCACATCTCTTTCACAGTAATTGGTATTTATGCTATTCGTCATAAATTGCTCTGAAGATTTCAGAAGTTTCTAACGCATTTCAACTTACCGATCTCATCAAATAATGCTTCAGAAAAATAATACTAAACACACCCTTAGTCTGGTTAAGCTGAAACTTAATTATCCGGAAAGGATAGACGAAAAGGAAATTGAACTATCTCGGCTCAATTCTCCATAAACGTAATCTGTGCAGACTTGAATACAAAGAACACATAATCCCTTTATTAAGTCACTTTCAGTAAATGTTCTTAAACGCAAAAAGAACTATACAGTGCAGTGAGTACAACAGCTACAGCGAAAAAGAGTAGAAGCAGTCACTGCAGATAAGCAATGGCGTTATTTGGTTTACATAGTATATACGGTAGAAATCACACATTCTATGTCCTACGACATACCACTATCATTCATAGTTTATTAGAAAGTAATATACCTTTATGTCCACTGAATAGAGAGTAAACTTTCCAAATTTGTTTCAAAAAGGGAAAGGTTTTCTAACACTTAGATTACTGCGTGTTAAGCTGTGAGATTTTAGGTGCATTAAAGATTCTTTTCCAGTTTTTTGAAAACAAACCGAAGGCGTGTCACCTGTTAAAACGCAAACCTTGATCCCTTCTGTCGTACCATTCACGTACTAGTCACAAATTTCCCTTAGGACAATGAACTAAAGCTTTTGTGTAAATACTGCATCGTGGAACTCTGTTGAAAAAGTAATTTTAACACTAAACCTACCGTGCGCGGTCAAATGACCGTTTTTAAAATTTCGCTTAAAATTTTTCGCATACAACGTTACTGTATCATCATGTAACTTATTGAGTTTTCCTAAAATATGCATACAAACTATTTTTTACTATTTACAACTTTTTTTATTGTTT
>KK499777.1:2299711-2518641 GCA_000688715.1 Glossina pallidipes
TTACATATGCGGTCATTTGACCGCTCATGGTAGAAATAGGTATACATGGAATGTCGGTAGGTTTAGTGTTAAAAGCAAGTAAAAAATTCATATTCGTTTGCGGCCGAATCTCGCGTACCCACCAACGTTAAAATCTTTAGCGTCCCATACCTTTACTAGTGAATTTATTTTTATTAGTGAACTAAAAGGTGTTGTTAAGAAAAAATTAATCCACCACGTCGTGATGCTCACCATAGTTAATTCAGAACAAACACACTTACCTTGTCGTATTCTACTCTCCGAGTCCTTTTATTTGATACGCATATCACTGGTATTATTAAGAAAATTAATATATCAGGGCGTGCTGCCCACTATATTTATTTTTAGGCGGATAATATATCTTCACTTGCGGAAGGTATCAAATAATTTCAAATTTTGTGGCTTGTTTATATTATGATCAATAAAGATAAAACCTTGAAAGAGTCCAAAAAAGAAAATTTAACCTCTGCCAATTTTGTTCGGGCATGACACATAAATAGTAAAGTTTTCCATAGAAAATTTCAACCAACCTTCTTGGTATAATTTGTAAGTAATGAGCAAACGGCCACAAAATTTTGCTTAGAGAAGCGGAATTGCGTTCAGTTTAGGGTTTCTTGCAAGCGTATGCTCTGACCGAGTTAGCTCGTTTGCCACTCGCTGAAACCGCCAACGTTTTTATCAAATTTGAAGTTGATGTCTTCATTTTACCGACCAAGGAAGGTCAACAATGCACATCAACAACACATTCACATAGACATGCGTTAATGGAATCGGAGTTTCACACTGATCAAGAATGTGAAGTTTCCCTCTTCCTTCGGTGGTGAGTATAATGGCAATCGTCTTCTACACCTATCAAATTGTTCAGCGCACTTAAAATATATGTTGTACAGGGCTGCTGCTATGCCCGTTAGATCGATTTTTTGGTTACTTAAAGCTTTCTCTCTTCCCTCCCTTTTCTCTAAATGTAAATAATTCTTAAATTTTTAGAGAACTATTTAAGCTTTAAAAACAAACAACACGGTAGAAAATCGCAAAGTTATATAACCTGCGAAGTTAATCCCATTTTGAGGCAAGACGTCTGGAAAAAGCGAAAAGACCAGAGCAAGCGGTGATTTGCTTTACTTTAGTGTCCTTCTAAGGAAAGGAATATTAACATGTACTTTTCGCAACGCTAGGAATTTTTCCTTCTTGTTTAATTATTTTATTGGCTTAATTTTTTATCATTTAAGGCCTAGCCTTAAATACCCTGCACTTCACACGTTATTCATATGAAGGCGTTATATGGGAAGCGATCGAAAAAGGGGTGCAATGCGGACCATAGCAAATAATAGCATTCGTCCTTGAGCCAAAAGCAGGCAGTGTGTTAAATTTCATCAAAATATCGCATAAATTACGGCCTGTGCGTTAAACACAAAAAACAAGACGGATGGACGGACAGCAAAACTTAGAATCACACTCTGAGACAATAAAAGGTGGTCCTTTTGGACGCTGCATACATTCGCACAATCACAATATACGCTTGTGCCACAATTTGTGTAGGGTCTAAAAATATGAAAAAGTTGTGGATAATATCTCCTCTTGCTGTAGTAAACTCCATAAAATGCAGCAAATACTATAAATTGCAGGAAATGTGGATGGAATAGAGAATAAAGAAAGAGAATGCGTTCGCATATGTAGCTTATGTCCTACGATAAATCAATAAGCAAAGGAATTCTTCCCGCCTGCACTGCAATCTGGCCGAAGTTCTGCTTTGTTTTCAAGTAAGTTTTCACTTATTACTGTTAATTTAGTAAAGGAAATTGCTTCCCTTTTTAGTTAAAGCTAACCGTTTGTATTATTTTCTTCTGTTAATAATATTTTCTAATTATCTTCAGAGGCCATTAACTGCATCAAAAGAATCAGGAAACAAGAAGGAGAAAAAAAAGAAGGACACAAACGAAGAGCGAAAGGGAGACGGGACTCGCAAACGCAAATTATAACCATTCTGCACTCTGCAAAAATTTACATAGTTAGCATTTTACAATTTTCTTTAAAAGTCAATTCCATGAGTTTCATTAAAAATAATGTCCACGTCCCGGTTGTTTTTTAATGCTTTAGCAGAATGGCATTAAACTATGAACCCGTCAACACTATTACAAAAGCAACAGCAACGACAACAAACCAAAACGAATTTACTTTGTATGCAATTTTAAGGATTTTCCTGGTTTTTTTGTTTTATTTTTTTTTTTTCCTAGAACGCTTTTCATACATATATAGAAGCACATACACATACAATGTGATATCATTACATTTTGTGCTTATAATGGCCGAAAAAATTTTTTAATTTTCTTCTCCAGCTCCTCTCAACCTATTTAACGCTCGGTTTGTTGTTATAGCACGAAACAGAAGATAAAGGCTAAAGTTAAAATAACAGCAGGAAAAGGAATATCGAGTAGGAGTGTTATTCATAGCATATCGTACGTGTACTAACGTTAATGTTTCAATTATTTTCCAAGTTGTTACAATTTGTAAGAAAAAATGTAGCAAAGGAATCAAAAAAAAAAAAAACCAAAGTTATGTTAGCCTTAGAGTAAATCCTAGATGCCTATCGTCTTAAGCGGACACATAAAAATTGCATACTCTTTGGTTAAGTATGTTAAAGCAAACTTTAACGGCTCCCTTTTTCAAGTTGTTCAAGCTTAGCATATTTTTTAACCTCCTTTCTGACTTCGTGAACTACTATGCAAGCCTTTGTGACTGGACCACGCCCTTTTTTATCCTAGGCTCAAATAGGGAACGCGGTAGGCCTGACGGACAGAGGAAGGCTTGGAATCTTGAGCTAAGCAAGAAAAGGACTTAGTGAAGGAGAGGCATCCATACAATTCGAGGAAATTTAACTAACTTTCAGTTTGGGTCTAAAATCAGTTCTTAAAGTTGATTTGTAAATTTGAGCAAAGAGTACGTAGAACACCAGATAGATATATTTAATGAGCATTGACAACATTAGGTGTTGTCGGCGAGCGGTTGAGGTTTTCACTGGAAATTTTAACATTTGCGACCGTAACCTTCCACAGAATATTTTGCCATTTAATCGCGGTTCGTGTTGCTTATAGTGACTCAAGTCTCAGCAAAAAAATGGAACTAAGTCATAAAAATTTGTATGCGTTGATGTCTTACGACTTTGGGTGTCAATTATCAAAACTAGGATGCATGAAACAACTTTCTCCCACCCTTAGCATCTCTTGTCACTGTGAAATATTGGTGTATCGAGTTGAATCGTAGCGACCGATCGCTCTCCAGCTAAAACATTGACAGATGACATACTGTGAGAGGCAACCTTAGGCATTAGGTCCACGTGCGTATACAAAATATTGCGCGATCATCTAACCAACTTTTTCTCTTTCGATCCCGTAATGACAAAACCTCGAAAAGATGCAAATAAATACTTAAGAAATTCAATGGCCGTTCTTTAAAAGGCGTACATAAGATTGTAATATCATTAGTCTATGCCTATGAGCCGAAAAGTAATCAAAAACAATCAATTGTGTGTATGTCTGATGGTAAACCAAGTTCAACAAATGCTCGAAACACTTCGCAACAAATGATCGCATTTTTTTTCGAAGAGACTGTTCATGTAACAACAACACTGGCTTTAGAGAATTGTACAATGATCAATTCTAAGTGGTACACTACCATTTGCGACGCGAGCTCTGGAAGGTCTCTTGTAACAATCGACCATTTCCACATTCAAACAAACGAGTTACCTTTTGGATTTGGCATCCAACGATTTATTTTTGTTCGCAAACGTCAAGAATATATTGCGTGGATAAGGATTTCGTAGGGAGCAAAAGCGGTGCCTTAGAAAATGTTTTTTGACAAATGATTCGACAGCATGCAATAGTACATAGATCATGGAAGGGAGTATTTTGAAAACAACAATAACTTTGAATTTCTTTCGACTTGAAGAGTGGACAGTCGAATGCACCTTTAGTCGCATGTATTTTTATTGATTTTGAGAACATTCTAGACAATACAAATAGAAAGATAAAGTGAGTATACGTTCGTCAGTCCGTAAGAGTTACAGAAATTTAAGAAAAATTTTGAATTTGAATTTTTTCTTTATTTTTTCTAGAAAGGAAGAAAAACATCAATTGTTTAACTCTTAAAAGTTAAACCAGTCAATTACATCCGTGTCCAATTGAAAGCCTGTTTTTCCTTTAAAAGTAATTAAAACGACCATAATATACAACAGAGAGCACTTATGTGTTATGGCAGAAAAACTCACATTTCATAGCGAATTTCTTTACTATTTCTCTATAAAAAAGTGCTATGAATGGTGTGCAAGCAAGAAAATTTTTTAAATAAATTTACGATAATGACAGCGTGCAACACCTTTACCGGGTAGAATTTGCAGAACAAGTGTGCTAAGATTTGCATAGATTAAAGAAAGAAAGAAAGAAGACAAGCAAACGCAAACAAATGTAATATTGAAACAATGAATGGCTTTTTATTAATTAACGGTCTTAACCACTTTAAAAGGAGTAAAGAAAGTAAAGAGAATAATATCAAGTCCCAGCATGCAATTAAAAATAAAAGAAGTATAACGTCAAAATGTGTACCTAGAGCCTGGGCTGTAACCCTTACTCGAACTTTATTTTTACTATATGCTCTTGCAGCTCAGCGCTAAACTCTGCTTATCTGCTGACCTATAAATAATATCTCCCGAATCTTTGGAACTACAAAATACTAAGCCTTTCGTCTATTGGATACCCCCGATTCCGATTACGATGTCGTAACTGATTGCTTCTGCCGCATAGGCGAGTAGAAAAAGAGACGCAGCTACAAAGTCGGTGTTCGCAAATTCGAATTACAATGCAGTTTAGACCATACTTGATCATAGCTCTAATGGGTGTCAAATCGCTGAAGGTCGTAAACTTGTCAATCGGGTATACACACACTAGGCTGCGACCACTCCGTATCTCTCTAGCTCTTTTCTCACTTTTCTCTGGCGTCGTCGTCATATCCATAGGGGGAGTTCTCTCTGCTCTCGCTCTGGATCGTAGTTTTTAAAATTCTTCATATGCGAAAACCGCTTAATTTCCATCATGTCCGCTATATATGATAAAAATTTTTCTTCAAGAAACATTATATGTGACAACTAATACGTTCCTATCTTTCCTAATGGCACATGTTTTTCATTGTGGTAAACACTAGAATACTCAACGTGTGGTAACGACAACAACACTAAATTGTGTTTCAACTTGTAGCTCAAACCTTGCGCCGTACGATTCATCGTTCGGGTGCGGTTTTAGGCTCATTAATATTGTCTAGCAACGTTAAACAAAACGTTAAATAATGCATTAAGAGAACAAATAAACGATGCGTAGCATCTTAAGTAATTTTCACTTAAAGTTGGATGAAAAAAAGGGATGATTCATTACCGACCATTTTTAGAGACGTTAAGATAAGATGATACGAGCGTCTGCACATACAACGGCTAACCTCCCGCAAAAATCGTCACATTAATGCGGTATTTCTAAGGAAAAGTTAAACTATCACGTTGCGATGTCCCACATATTTATTTTATTTTAGAATTAACCCATTTTTAAGTAAATAATATATGTGTCTTGATGTGATGTGAGGAGTACAGAACAATTTTCAACATTCTGTCTTGATTACCTTATGATTAATAAGCATAAAAGCGCAAGATAGTAAAAGAGAAGAAAATGTAATCACTTACAATTATACGTCGGCGTGGCCAATGTTTTTCTTTTTGGCGCACAGATAGTAGGGTCTTCCATAAAGAAAATTGCAGCCTTCTTTCATTAATAACTTGTGAGTAATGACTAAAATCTACAAATTTTTGCTCAAAGAAATGGAGCTGCGTTCCGTTTACGCTTTAGTGTGAGTATGTGCTCTGACCTATTTGGCCCATTTTCAATACCGGCTTGCGTGCACAAACTTCCACTACTTCTTTATATCAAATTTGAAGTCGATATCTCCATTTTAACGACTAGGAGAATGTTAATAACACACCAAACAGAGATACAGACGGACAGACATGGCTTAAGAGATTTAAAATTTCACGCTGATCGAGAATATGCACACTTTGCAGAATTGTGAAGCTTCCTTTTGGGTGTTGCAAACATTACGATGAACTTCGTATGTCACAATCCTTGGGCGGTGGGCATAGGCAAAAGGAATACGACTCTAATAGACTTTTTCCTTCTTCTTTTTATGTGTTCACACTTACCTTCATTTTATTAACCATAAATCTTTTAAAATGCAATTTAAAACAACAAATAATGTAAAGAGAATGAAAGAACGAACCAAAGAAACCATTAAGAAATACAATCTCTGCAGTTGTTGCGCTGCTAGATTTAAAATTGTTAGCTAACTTGTTTGTTTTTCTTGCTTTCTTCTCTTCTTTTTTGAGATCTTAAGTATAATTTATGAACTAAAATTAAAATTTCTTGCATTTTTTAGTTTCCATCGTTTTTTGTAATTCCTTACGCGAAAATAAAAATAAAGCTCTAAAAAATAATTACTAAATAAAAATAAACTCAGTGAATGGAGATTAAAGGCAAAAACCTTTTCTCTCACATCTTTGTGAAAAACTGTAATTACACTGAAAAAAATTTCCAGTGTAATAAATCATTTAATTTTTACTAAAAAATTATACAGTTTTTTTTTCTTGCCTTCGATTTCGTTAAACGTTTTCTTCTGAAAACATTCAAGGGATAATACTGTTCCGTATTTTTCACAGCTGAAAAAAGTTTTTTCGTCATATTTCCGACGTTTGCTTGAACGCTTCAAGAAGACTGCCTGCATTGAACGAGTCCCTGCTGGCAAGTTACAACCGAACGTCTGATCTGTTAACTTCACACTCGTCTTTATGTAATTATATCGTATTTGTGTTCACCCAGAAGCATTTTTAAATAACTTACGGTAGCTTTATCAAGATGGCCGTTGGATAAATACAAGACTGGGAAAGATTCAAGAGAAGCGAGTATTTCTGCCAACCAGTTAAAAATGCATGACATATTATGAATTTGGCCGTTTTCTCTATCGTTTAGTTGCGCGCAAGGGGTACAACGTTCGATTTTGTCTTTGGCATAGGTGGCAAAAGCGGTGCATTTCCGAAAACATCTTCGAGGAAATCAAAAGGAGTTTCTGAACAGGACAGCGAAATAATCAGTCAAAAATTTATTGCAACAGAAAACCATATCGATAATACATATCAGAACTTGAAGAGGATTTTTCTTGAAACAGAATTTTCCGAAATAGCGATCAGCATAACTCTAACAATTCTTATTCTTTTCATTTGTGCCCCACTCTTTATTACACCGAACGATTCAAAATCACTTTTTAAATTAATTCGGGCTTGTCTGTCGGTCTGTCCATATTGGTTTCTGTTTGTCTGCAGGTGGCAATTTACGGGCAAGATATTTTGATGAAATTTTGTGCACTGGCATGTTCTGGCCTAGGAACGAACTCCGTTAAAATTGGTCCGGGTCAGACTACTCTTTCGACCATTTACCATATAAAACCGTATTTTAAAAAGTCTTTACACAAATAAATGCATTAAGTGAAGTTGTGTAGGCCCTATACCACCATAATGTTTTTACTTGTTCACAATGTCATTAAAGTAACATTTTAGATAGAAGAGACCTTCGATAAGTTAATTTAGCCTTTATTTATTAACAACAGATCGCTTTCCTTTTGTTCAAATTTTAATGTTTTCATTCAAATATTCGGCAACCACACAAAAAGTAATATTTCTAAAAAGTTAAACGTCACTCATCAGCTATAGGTGCGTGACTTAAGCGGGTTTTTTTCATATTTAAATTCAGATCAGTCACACTACACGCCGCAGAGCTTCTTACATTAAAGATGCGTCACGGGAATGACTCTGATCTTAAAATTTTTCAGAATAATATTTTTCAGAAATAATTTTTTTCTTGAATATCTAAATATGGGTTTTGCATCTGTCCGAGTTTATTAGTTTTATATTGATCTTAAAAGAAGGACAAAACCACATCTTTTTTTAGGCTGTGGCAATGCTAGCGTCCAAAGTAACTTACTTCAGCCTTTCCTTTGTTTAAAATTAAGCTTAAAAAAACGAAAAAGATGAAAACACAAAAACACAATCTAGACAAATGGTGGCCCAATCGATTTCCGATGCATTCAGATCGAACACTAATTTGTCACAAGTCGAGGTAACGAGGTAACGGCTCCTAAACGCATCTATAGATATAATAGAAAACGAAACTCCAACAGGCATCTAAGAATTTTGTATATATTTTGTTAGAAACATATTCTGGTACACTGAACAGAAAATCTCCAAGTGATACTAATACTACTTTATACTGCATCTATAAAATTTTTGTAATGTGCAACAAAAAAGAATAAAAAGGACTAAGAGACAAAAGTGAAACAAAAAGTAGTAAGTGAAAGTATGGCAATTAAGGAAAGTATGAGTTTAGAACGAACATAGTCTTGCGTCAAGATAGTAAAGATTAATGGAGCCATCCGGACCCGATTATTGCCAACACTAAGGCGATTCTAATAGAAAGTTGTGAGAAAAACTTCACGTAATTACTTTGAAATGGAAGAGTAATATAAACATGAGGCTCATCATGGTGTTTAAAGAATGTTTAGGTATATATGTACGTATATATGTATTTGTGTTATAGATCCCCTTCGGAAAAAAAGCTAATGAATCTTATCGATGAACAACGTAACCAAGTTTCTGCTTTTTACAGTTTTACTACTGACAGTTAGTTATAAAGGAGCCTTTGAAAAACTTTTGTACGCTTTATGCCAACATAATGATAACATTACCTTACTTCCATCCTTGGGTAGCGGATATAAAAATATAACAAATGTATGCTTAACTTAACGCAAGTAAGACTTTAGCGAAAAGAAAAAACCGAAAGAAGCTATATAAAGAAAACAGAAACGAGAAAAGAAAATAATTATCAGCTTATGAAGTTCCTGCCCAAGAAAAACAAGCAAACTCTCATGCAAAGTAATATTGCAGTAAAAATCTTTAAAAAATGCAAAGAGTTTCTCTTTTATTCGCTTAGTGTTTTTTATAAGAAGCAATTAAAATCTGAACCACGGCTTGAAACGAAGTGTTCCATTTCTATTGCGTACGTCATTGCTCCATTTGTCCGAAACTGTAGTTGAAGATCATGCGGAAGTAAGAGTAGGCTTATCTGGGATTCTTTTTATACCGGTTTATTGTTCTACAGGCTAATTAACCTGGCGTCCATTGTGCTTTATATAAAAGCGCGTAGCAAATACCGGACAGCATAAAAAGTGTAGTGCATCTAATCGGTTGTTAAGGGTTTAGCCTTTTAATTACATTTAAAACTCGGTAGATAGGTAAGTGGGACTGCGGAGACGGTCAAATAACGCTGAAGTGCAGAATGTTTATTAGGAAAAGTTTAAAATGTCAACATTACATTTCAGTAAGCAACAAATAAAAATGTTGATCATTTCTTCGGACAAGAAAGAAAGTTAACAATATAATGCTGTTTGCAGACCGAGGCAATAGATCTCTCAAAAATTTCTAGCTTCTGATAAACTAAGGAGTCCGTGTTGTTGGCCGAACCGAACTACGGATGTAATGCACATATTTAGAATATGTAGGAAAAGGAAACAAAGAGATGATAAAAAAATCTGAATATTTATTTAAAAAGCAGCTTGTTTTTATAGGTTTATTATTGTTTCCTACTGTGGATGTTGCTATAGAAAGAAAAAAACGAAAAAAATAAAACCTTACATAAGTATTTCTAAATGTTGTTTAAAGCATTAAAACAATGAATGACAAATGACAAAAAAATGACTACATGTAGATATATAGGTATACGTTGAAAGGCTTAAAAACGAAAGAAAACCAATTTATTTGGTTTTAACCGAAATTTTGAGCCACTATTGACATATACGAAATTTGTTATTCACTTTATGACCAATCGAAAAATTGAATCGATTTAGTAGAGCTAATAACCCGTCATCTCTTATTGGAAATGCTGAAGAAGGCACTTAGGCACTTAGGCACTTGGGGCAGTTGCCCACAATAAGTGGAGACTTCTGCTTATATAGTATTAGTTGAATATGTATGTGAAAATAGAGAAAACTAACACTGCCACAATTTTAAAATACGTTGTAATGCGTTGTAATGGTTATTTTTATGCAACACTGAAGGACCGACGTATGATAATTTTATTATAAAATATGGTAACGGATAGGAAAAGGATAAAAAGAAAATGACAATTATAATTTGATCCTGTCACTTTAGTTTGGGCACTCTGACTGCCACAAAAGTGGAAAAATGAAACCACAACTATAAGCGTAGGCTCCTCAACTTACGTTCATATATCGATTTTGAACTTACGTATTATGCAGTGGAAAATGCGTTTGTGATTAGATTCGTCCTAAGACGAATACTGCTTCTTTGACTGTCTTCTTATTGTGAAAGAAGGACCTAACGAGCATAGGGAAAACTTTAGACTCGATGGGAATACAAATTTCTTTAAAATCTCTTTTGGTGAATAGTTGTCACCTGAACATTACGCGCAGGCAAAGTAATTATGAAATAGAGGGTTTTTTTACTAAGAAGGGTACCTCTTGATATTTGAAATAGAAAAACGCCAAGTCTTTGTATTCAAATAAATTGTCCTTTATTTTGAAGCTTAAGCCTTGCAGTAATGTTCTGAAGAAATTATCATTAAAATGTCCAAGAGGGCTATGCATACTCTGACTCCAAATGTTTCAAACCTTGTCGCCTCCCAGTATGGTCAGCTAAGAGGCGGCCTAAGTACAGTGATGACGATCCGATTCGCTGACACACACTTGAGCACCCACAACTGAGCTCTCACTTTAATAAAACTTTGTAAGGATTTCTAAGGATTTTGTTCAGGATGCACGCTGCATGCAGGATGCAAGCTAAATTGTGTTGGGTACTTTCACATCTGAAAGCAGACGAAAAACATACTTGAAATTGAAAACTACAATCGAATTGAAAACTACAAAGCTCTTAATGCAAAACCTCTTATTTCAGAAAATTTTTCCGCTAAGCAAGATGGCAAACCACTTACTATAGTTTCATGTGATGATGCTTTTACTTACCTGTACAACGTCATATATAAAGTCGTTAGCAATGAGCTAATTTATTAATCACATTGTTATTTTTCTTACTTTTCAAAAGACGATTCCGATCTTCAGAATTGAGAACAGTGTTTGGTTGAGTGGTACTTACATACATACCGACATATCAAAATCCATCAAAATGATTTTAAAGTAATCTCAAATGTCACTAAAGATCGTCCCATATTTTGCTTGAGTCAATCGCTCAACAACTTGATTGCCAAGCCGACAATCAAACTATTTAAAATTTTGAGGTTTCGGAGAAGTGTTTCTATTTCTCGCACGCACACTGTTGAAGTTAATTCACTCTCGAGTGATAGCTAGGATACAGTAAAAAAAAGAAAAAAAACGATAAACCAAGCATTAAGACCAATTTTTTTTGCTAATTTTAGCATTTATTTCTTTACTGCTTATTATTTTAGGAAAGGAACATTTCCTTTCGCTCTCTGCCCGCCTTTTCTAACAAACATCTTCTTACATTTAAGAATTGAAAAGACAAAAACGCTCTGTCCCACTTTTAGATTTGCGCTTGTGTTTTTTATAGTCTTTTATAAATAATGTGTTGCAGAGTTTTTACCCTCTGCTAGCTTTGGCTTCCTTTGTTATCCGTAAAGAATGTAAATTGTAATATAAACACTTATATGTTTTGTATAGCAGAGGGTACCGAAAATCTTTATAACATTTTTATGGTTTGCGTTTTTTTTTATTCGTTATCACCTTAATCGCTTTTTTGTTGACTTTCTCACTGCCCTTGCACCCATATCACGAAGTGAATTTATTTTCGGTGAAAAGAAAATGTGACATAAGAACAAAAATAAATAGGAAAGTTCTGTAAGTCTTTAAGTAATCCTGGATACCTACAACGATTTTTATTTTTTTATATTTCTATTTTCAGATTCAGAAAGATGGAAAGTGGACAAACGAGAAGTGCTTTAGGGAGTAAGCTCAGCTTAGCATTCTAACTTTTTTTAGTTATTCATTTGCACTTAGTTATCATTTCGCAAGAGTGAAGAACAGAGTTATTAATTGGAACCAATGCAATAGAGAAAAATTAGGAAAGTTCACTTTAGGGAGGGAATATTTCATACCCAAGGTTTGAAACTAATATTAGGTACTTGCATGTTTTTTGATCGTTTGAGGCATTCATTGAGAAAAGTTGGCACAAAAAATGTTAATCAAAATATTGTCCATCATATTCTACAACTTTCTCCAATCTTTCTGGCAACGTGGCAATATCTTGTCGAAAGAACGAGACGGGCAACGAGCCAATCGTCGTCCCATTTTCGCACTTTTCTCAGCATTTCGAAACCGCATGCCGTCCAAGCCATCTGGCATCGACTTGAACAAATGGTATTCAGAAGGTGTTACGTCTGGTGAGTAAGCTGATTGCGGCAAGGTTTCGCATTCGAGCTACAATAGTGTCTCCTTGATCACTCTTGCAACGTATGGCCAAGCGTTGTCGTGCAATAAACAACAGACTTTGCGTCTGTTAACGGCTACCGCTGATCTCTTCTGAAACAGTACTTCGATAATTTACTCAACTGTCTAGTTTTATCAGCGCGTAAAACACTTCAGCTTCTTTACTGATGCCACCCACAGCACCACCCACAGCAAACTTTACGACCAAGAATATTCCTTCGATGTCGAGGTGGATGACTCTCCTGCGAATGTTTCCCATTGTCTTTATGAACATACAGGGGGCGTTCGATAATATCTCATACGCGGCGATAGAAGGAGTAGTGGAAAACAAAAACATTCCAAACCATGCATGTTACCTATCAGGACCAATAGAGGGGTCTAATTCTCTCCTCTTATTTGGACTGCACTGATAAATGAACTGCAAATGATAGTAAATGACCTTGGATTCAAAACACTGGGTTATGCAAACGATTTGGAAATTTCCGGGATAGGCTGGCATGAATAAACACTTATTGAAAGCATGCGAAAAATCCTAAGCATAACCCGCAAGTGGTGCCAGGGAAAAAGATCACACATTAATCCTTTCCTTTCATTATATTAAAAAGATCTAAAAAAAACAAAACTTCCCTTCAGTATTTATATACACAGAACTTAACGACATTGGATACATGCAGAAAACTTCATCTGAGTGTAGGACCTGAAAGGAACTGGGGACTTTGGTCCTCACAATTGAGCGGACAGTTCATTATCCAATCAATCTGCAAAAATTCCAAAGTGAACGGACCAACAATATCATTGAACGTAATTCCATTGCACACTTTTCTATGGGATTATGTTACTGTAACAAACGACAAACGTTTCAATGACTTTATTTCTCCAGATTATTCGCGTTATTGGCGAAATAAGGGCAGTTTTGTGAAGAAAAATGGCCAAGAATAAGTGTTCCAGAATTGATTTTTTACGAAGAACTGGAGGTTCTCCGTCTTCTTTGATCTCATTTTTAAGTAAAAATGTCTATAATTAATATGTAAACAAAGTCATGTTGACAGCTTTGACCCCATGCGCGCATGCTAAGTTGCCTGATACAAACCGGTTGAAAGACACGCCTACGTTAAGTGAAGACACCTCTGTTTTTCAATAGAAATAAAAAAGGGCTTTTTTGATCATCCATATCACTTCCTTCCAAACCCTTTATAACTCGTAGTAGCAAGCTTAAAAGTCCCCATCCCCCTGGCCAGTTTTAAGTGCGGACTGCATATAAACATGTGCTCCCGTTTACCTGTCCATCTTACTTTGTGGTGTCCATGGTAAACATTCTCCCGTCCGCAAAATCACCTATAAACTTGCAAAAGATTTTGAAAATGACCCAAAATTTCCAAAAAACACGTCTTAGTTGCAAGAACTGTGGACACCTTTGCCTTCAGTGTATTCAGAAAGTTGAACACAAGCACTACGTAAATTTTCAATCCTAACCTGAAGGCAGGAAAAATGACTCACAAAAAATCGCGCCCATCCAACATCGCACATTACGAAAATCGTCTTTTATTTCTTCTTCTTTTTTTCTTCTTAGGATCATGGTGATGGGTATAAAAGATTCGATAACGACCGAATATAATTTTCTTGCTTGTTGAGCTTTAAATTTTATAGCAAAGAGAGAAAAAAAATTAATAGGACACACCGATGATGGCCCCACAATGAATGTACATTCTCGGAGAACTAACATAATCGAAATACAGAAAGTTGTATATGTACATATAGAAAACAATGATGTGATAGACTTATCTGCTTTCTTTTTTTTTTGTAACGAAAGTCTGCAAATCCTTTAAGTCTAAAAAGTCTTATCTTCTCTCAAGATTATTGTTTTACTCACTTGTTCTACGCTCAAATATTTATCATGTTTTTGAAATAACGATAACTACTTCGCATAAGCAGCAATTTCGGACTCACATGAAAAGCATTGTACACTTCGAAGAACTTAATTCCCGTAGCTTCAGTTTCAAAATTTTTCTTTTTCTTTTTACTTTCACAGCTGACGTATTCGTCGGTTTAATTCAGAAAGAAAAGGGACTAAACAAATGTGTTTGTTGTGTTATCGAATTATTAGGCAATAGCGACTTTTGCAATTTCATGACTTTTTTCGAAATTATTTTTTTTCTTGTTTGAGGAAAAAATTACTGTTTGCTCATTATTTTAGGAAAATTACATTGTTTTCTTCCAAAACCGAAACATTGAATGCATGAAAAACAAACTAAGCAAAAAAATAATTTGTGCTTGGTAAGAAAAAGGTTCGAAGCTTTAAAAACAAAAAAAAACGTATCTATTTTATCTTCCACAAGATTTATCACACTTTAAGTTAAGAGTTGAGAAAATTTGACAAGTAGTTGTGTATTGAAAGTATTTCCGTCAACTTGAGCAATAGGTCAATGTACTTGCACAGTTTCCAGCTGCACCACAAATCCAATTTTGAAAAGGTTTTCCCAAGGTTTCGCAAAAGCAACTCTAGGACCGCGTTCGCATTTGCTAACTAAATCCCAAAATACCCGTAAAGTAATCGTAACTGCTTACATCATATTCCATTTCAATTGAATTTACTTTTAAGCCAAATACTAGGTAGTACACATAGTAAGAGTCTTTGTTTTTTCGCTGCTATTTTTGCTTCGAACGCCAACGCTTTTCCTCGTGATAAAACTGGATTTCATTTGGGATTTCGACTTTTTACATATATTCGTGAGAAATAATCGGTGAGTGTTGTCATTTACGGATAAAGTGAATGAAAAAATGATAAGATAATTAAAACTTTTGGAATGATTACAGCAATGGCAACAAGCTCGTGATGGCAATACTTATTTTTCCATTTTCACATGTTCGCTAAATGCTGTAAAACGGAGATTAAAACTTATCAGACGTACTGGAAGCCTTACAGGTATAATTATAGTACAAAAACATATAATTCTGTGGTGCGGTCTCTGCTGAGTGCCATGAGCATTACGTGCACGTAGAAATGAAAACTGAAAAGGTATTCGTCGTATTAACAGTAATAAGTCTAAAATAATAAAATTCAACAAAAAACAACAAAACCTAAAACTTTTGCACAAAATAATAACTTTGAGAAAAAAATTATTAGGAATCACTAGAAAAATCTGTACTAAATGAATAGTATGTGGAAAATCTATGAATGCGGTGCAGTCTTTCAGCTTTTTCTACAGAAAATATGGGGAACATAAGCTATATAATTAAAGTCTCGAGTAAACTGGAATGGGGTACAAAATTCGTGATTCTGTGCTTACGTGCAAAAGTGATGGCATAAAATCCATCTTCTACCCTACGAGTACCGTATCATAACGTAATGACGTAGCTTGCGTTGACGACAATGTATGCTTTAAGAGTCGCATACGTAACCATGAATTCTAATTATTTGTTTGTCTGAAAGGACAGTGGTAAGGGTGGAGCTTAACAATCGTCCGCTCTTACTTTCGCTCCCATATAATGTACGTATAAAACGTACGCCTTGCTTAAGGGTTTTTATTTCCGATTGGCATAAAAGTAAAACAGAAAAACAAAAAAAAAAAAAATCGTCGTAGATTGTTATTTACTCTTTGCCATAATGATAACATTAGAACTTCTCAACTTTGCTATTTTTAATAATTATCGCCTTAAAACCGGTAGTAAAGCTTCATACATATGCGTTATCTCCCCCCAATACAGCAGACATTTCATAGGCATATAAATGGCGCCGACTTTTCAACTTTACACTGTTACATACGCAGTTATATTGTGCCTGTAAAATGCAATTACATACCCCATTAAGCCTACTAGTCTATACTCATATATCTACATATATATGATGTGTTATGGTTTTCCTTATTGTTATTTACACTTGTGCATATTGCAGAATCATTTATGTTAGTTTGCTAAACTCACATACGTATATATGAATTCATGTAATATGTAAGATGAGGATAAATGTGTTTTCATATTACTCGAGGATTAATGGCTCGTTATAATCTCTGTCAATTTGCCATCTTCTTTTCCCATCTCTCTATTAACACAAAAATGATTTTTTGCTTCCTCTTCTCTCTTCCCTTTATTGTAATAAAAAGCTACGGGAAATTGACTCTTGAATCCATAAGAGCATCTAGTAGACATTATGAGCCATCATAATTTCCTAGGAAATTATTTATTCATTTTTATAACTATTTTTTTGCTCCTCGTTACCAGAATACGGCAATAAGGAAAGATATTTATTTCGTTCCTGATAACGTATATTAAAATAAGTAGCCGTCGCTAACCTTACAAACTGTTTACCATATGCTCTTGGTCAATGAAATGGAAATGCAAGCCGGAAATTTTTATACACCTTACTTATACTTTAGTTTCGCTCGGCTAGAACTATTAAATAACAATTAAAAACATCCGACGGTTATATAGAAAATGTTTTAAAAATTGGTCCGATCCAAACCAACGCCAATAGCGTTCGTCCTTTGCCCACAACGCATCGGCGCACCATACTTCAGTAAAGTATATTAAAAATGGCGACTTGTAGATGTAACACAAGGACGAAAGACGGACAGACAAACTTAGAATCATTTTCCGAATAAATCAGTATAGTAAACACTGAGTCTACCTCAAGTCCTTCTAGGAGCTGCACCCATCCGCACAAACTTAGTGTATCTTTGTACCACGTATGGTACAGCGTATAAAGATGCAGCTTATAGTCGTAATAAACACTATGAATAAAATTGAAAATAAGTGATAGGGAACGATATTTACAGCAGTCTGAAAGAAGAGGAATTCGCCAAGGCCGTGCGTGCCAAACAGGCGAAACTATAATTCACATACTTCGCGAATAGACGATATGAACGCAGACAAGATCATCAGAAAAACAATTCGTCTGCCTCTTTCAGAAAAATACAACTTGACAGCCGACATTCCGTATTATAAATATAATCCAGAAAACGCGCTAACAAACTTTGGGTTAAACCGATCTGAAGAATCAAAGAACCATATTACTCCAGATGTAATAGTGATTGGAATTAAAGAAAAAGCTGTTTAATTTTGCGATTAAAAAGTGCTCAGAAATGCTCCTTTGATAGAACCAATGACGGGGTAATGGAGTGCTAAAAAATCGAAAATAACGTTAGTAATAATATTATACCAAGAACTCCAAAAAAATAATTACAAAACGTTGGACTGAAACCTGCCATCTCCAAACAATAACCAACGGACTGTAACACTGCAAGCCTATATACTTATAAGATACTTCAAGGGTTTCCGAAAAAAGAAATCAATCACAAAAATTAAATATAATATAAATGCAGATGCACATCTGTCATAGAGATATAAGATAGTTTTTGTTTTAAAAGAAGGAGACGATAGAAATAATTATAATTAACTACTAACTATTTAATAACTTAAATAACACTAATAATAATAACATAACATCCCTCGAAAAGTCTACGGTCTGATTCATAATAGTAACACGCTTAACAGGTCCATACAATTCCCGGGCAGTACCAGCGCTCAAATGATATGTGTCAAAATAAGTTAACAAGTTAAAGTCGTTGGGGTGTTGCCCACTCCGTTTGATCGCTATAAACGATTTTGAAAAGCCTATGTTAACACCTCAGTACACTACGTCTGCTATTGAACCGATTAAAGAAACGCTATGCAAGGCGTTCACGTCAGCCTTGATCATTAAAATCGAAAGTACCCAATATCGGTAAAATTGTTTTGGCAGGGTCGAAGGAAACTAAAACAAAACATTGTAAAAGAATCACATCTCACACTATCAGAACTGCCATACCGCAATATATACTCATTCCTGTAGAAATAGGAAAGCTTCTCCTATAATTTATTAGGTTAAGTAACAAGAATTCAAAGCAATGTCACCGATCGGGAATTTACAGTCCCGATTTCAAATGTAGAAAGACGTACAAACAAATTGGCGGATAGTCAATGCAGCTTTTTAATCTACCGTCCTAGCTCCGCAAAGAAACGGTTTGTCGGAGGGATTGTCAAAAATAAAAACACTTTCTTTTCGCTTTTGATTTCTTTTAAAAGGATGTTTAAGAAAGAAATTGGAAGTTACTTAGTTAGAAGATTCCTTAGAAAGAGCAATCTTCTGCTAGCGTCTCATCTAGCAACAGAAGAAGATGTTTGTAGGGCATTTTTCGAAATTACCTATAATTCGCTCTTTGAATTTTCTCTTAAGACATTGCGATAATTTGAAGTTTAGAAAATGAAAGGTATGACGTCTACGCATACACGGTTAGCATACGATAATTGGTTGAAAATTTTATTGAAAAAGATCTTTATAGCAAATATTTAAAGCGAAACGAACTGCAAGCCATTTGACGCTCAAAAAATCAAAATATATTATGTAAATATTGTAAGTGGTCTCTCTTCAATAGGCTTTCGGGACTACGTTGTTTGCCTTATTAAAAGGCTTTGACGCACAAACAGCCCTCAACTGTAATTTACGAATCCTGGAAAATAAATTCCCTCATTCGCATGCCTACAGCCCTAAATAGTAAGTGTTGTCTCGTATTTCAAAGGCAGTACGCGGCGCAAAATCCTTGCTGAAAACGTTTATCGAGAAAAATGTGGAACAGCGAACTTTGGAACAACGAACTTAAGACAATTGTTGTAAATAAACCCGTTAGCATCACGCGGCGATTGCCGTTTACGTACTCAAATTTAAATTATTTGGCGACATCGACTTGACGACATTTTTTACCACATTGAGGGTCGCAACCGCTACAACAGTCGTTTTCATTGCGATGCAAAATGTTTTAAAAACAGAAATTTTCAATTTTGAAGTCAATTATTTTTCATTCAACTTTACGTATATAACTTTAATATATTGTTACGAAAATGCCATATTTCATCATTTGAGTTTTCACGAAAATCCGTCCATTTTCTAAGAAACAAAATTCCAAAGAAAGGGAAAAACTAAGTGCGTTACCTGTGTCATGCAGCTGGTGACTGACGAAAAGATTAACAACAACAATTGATAGAAATTTAGCGTAAAAAAAAGTGAATTTGGGTAACAGTAACTTAGTTGTAAAAAGGTATATAAGCAGAATAGCTGCAGAAGGCAAAGTCAATCGAAAAGTGAGTCGAGTGGACTCAAGAGAGTTGAATTGCAGTATTCGGAGGAACATGACCAGAACGAGAATTATATATACGTTGTAAATATAAAGTTCTGCAAAAAGTACGCAAATAGATCTCCTAAGAATTGTAAATAAAACCTATACCCTCCTAAAAATAACAATTCTGCGGTGCGAACTTAATTTCAAGAGAAGCTGACTACATAACATAAAATCATAAAAGACGCTTTACTTAACAATATTAATAGGGATTATTTGAAAAATTAGTCCTGTGTCATAGCGAAAGTTATATCATCGAATAAGTGTTTTTTTTAATTTTTAATAAAAACTAAAGAATAAACGACATCAGTATAAATTTTTTTCTGGTTCTTGATAATTTCATATAAACAACGGCTTTTGGATTTCTGTAACAATTCATTTCTGGAACAGCAATTTTTGCCACAAAAAACGTATTGTAGTGTGACTGCATATCGTTGCAGATGTGCGTTCATTTGAATTGTGTCGTAAATCAAAATAGTAAGCAAAATTTATTAATACAATAAAATAACAAAGTGTTACACACTTCAGCACGCTTCGAGTTGCATTTCCCATTAGCGATATTTGTAAGCAAATGTAAAAAATGCAAATCGAAGCTCGGCGCCCCCATTTACAATCAGGCTAACCACTCCATTAGGTAACTTGTCCGCTGATTAACCGCCGATTAACAATTCCAGACTTTACTGATGCTGTGCGCATTTCAAACGGATCATGAATGATGTTTTGGGCCTGAAACGTGTTAAATGTCGATTCACACCAAAAACATTCAATTTATACATTGGTTCTTCGAGATCATTTCATTAAAAATTCAACTAATATCGTTCCACGACCACCGTATTTATTCGATTTAGCTTCATGGAACTTCTGGTTATTTCCTAAACAGAAAAGACCCCTTCGGGAAGAACATTTTCACTCGATCGAAGAGATACAAACTGACTCGCAGAAAGCTTTGAAGACCGTTCCGGAAATCGACTATAACATCTATTTCGAGGATTAAGAAAACGTTGACATAAGTGCATAGAATCAGGGACGGATATCTTTGAGGAAGACGAAATAGATTTCGAATAATAAATAGATGTAAAGGGAATTAAATTGAATTGGTCTTAATTTTTTATCACGCTATGTATTCCACAAATAATAGCAAGTTCCAAATAATATTTTGAAAAAGAGTTTGATGGAAATCTCCGTCAGAAGGGTGTTTTATCAACCTTCACTTTCGGAACCCCATAATGGATGACCTTACGCAATCATATGATAGCTGTCTTTGCAACATTTTTCTAATCAGATTTCGCATATCACAACTGATTTTGCGCGTCAATACGTTAACAAATGATTTCCGGTACTTTGTTGACAAAACATAGGTGAACATGGTAAGCATGGTCTCTGGTATAAATTTCCTTACGCGAAAAACTTACTTAATAAACTGTCGGCAAGCGAAGTTCAAATTAAGATTTATATTAAACAATGATATTTTATTGCTATGAAATATTTATGGATGAGAAATAAAATGAAAGCAATTTGTATGTTCGCATGCGAAACGAAAGGAAACAACTTAGATAATATTGAATAATCTATGCATAAAGGGTCACGTGGATATCGATTAAGTTTATAGCGCACAGCGTTTATATGAGTCAATAAATATTTAAAGATATCATAAAAACGAATTTATGGCGGGCAGATAAGACGACTTAAAAATTAATTTAACTGATGATGGTTGTAAATATTTTCAAATGTAATTGAATTGAATTTCATGGATAAGACCTGAAGAGAGAATTGAATTAACTTATTTCTTGGTTATTTTTTCTTTTTTTTTTTTTTTGCAATAGGAATCCAATATAAAAAAGGGCGGTTTTATTATCCTTGTAGAGCAATAACGAAACGGTGTAGCAAGTATTGAAAGGTAAAGCAAAACTTTTAAATTTAAAAAATTTTTATTTTCGTTAAATTATTTTCGTTTTTATTTTTTTTTTATTTTTTTTTTTTTTATTTTATTGTTGTACATTCTTATCTGTTTTTTCCATAAAAATATATTCTGTTAAATGGCTTGATGTGTTAAAGTTGTGGTCTTTCATTGGTAAATAACCACTCATTCATTGGGTTTACATTTCCATTCAAACACCGCCACAGATATGCCTCAACCGTACGCATATTTATTTACTTATACATATATATGTAGATGAATGTGGATGCACGTAAAAACAAAAATATTTTTATTCTTTACAAACAAAAGCTCTCAAGAGCACATCAAAATCCATTGTGTATAATTATTTAATTTTTTTTCTTTCTATATATGTAGTGTGTATATAAACATATATACATTCTTGCCTACTGAAAATGTGGCAAACAAAAAAATGAAATATTATTCACATTAATATTAAACGAAATTTACTATTGTATGTATATGTGCACACATATGAAGTTTTCTGTTTTTTTTTTTTTTTTTTGTTTAACTTGACCATTACAAATAACATGGAAAAAAGTGTTCAAAGGACTGACGTTGCATGTAATACAACAACAGCAATAACAAATAACAACAGCGACGACTACAGAGAATGAATTGAATTATTTGAGTTGCATATGAATATTTTATTATAGTAGCATTTATTTTTACATAGCTGTATATGGACTTTTTGTAAGCATGAACGAAAGGATCACATCACAGCCATATGCAAACAATAGAGTTACATTCAAATATTTATACGAAAAATTTGTCCAACTCAACGGGAATTTCGAACACCACTCATGTCTCAAGCAAATATTTAATGCTTTTACACCCTATACTAGTTGTAATACAAAGTTATATTAAGTTTGCGCGGACGTATGCTGCACTCAGAACGAGTTAAGAGAGGCCCACCATCCCATGTATCTAAGCATGTCTGTCCGTCTATCCATATTGTTTTTTGTATTCAAACTACAGATTGCAAATTTCAAGATACTGTAATGAAATTTCGTATTCCGACGTGTTTTGACCCAAGGACGAATCCTGCTGGAATTGGTTCGGATCGGGCTGCTTTTTCGACTACTTTCCATATACGGCCTAATTTTAAAAAATCGTTATGTGAATAATTTTAGGGTGATGCATTGTATATAAAGATGGGACATCTCTCGTCATAGCGCTTTAGCTTGTTTTTTGTTTAAATTTATCATGGTTTGATAATGGGAAAAACATCACAATCTTACTAATGCTTTTTACAATTTAAAAAAAAAGGCGATTTCCGCTTGTTCTCCTAGACGCTCAAAGTGTTGGTAAATTTTTGGCAAAAGTAAGAAAAAAGTGATATTCGGTTTGAATTATAATTTTAAATGCGCGTCCATTCGTTCTGCTTATAAACGTATATCATATCGCAACGAGTACGTAACTTATCTTTAATATTTCACGGCATCTTGGTGTAGTTTTACCAAAGCCAAACGTTTTGTTAGATGCTCCGTTGTATTGCTTTTCGATAATTATAACAAAATCTGATTTGCGCATTTAATTTTTTGCTAAAACAACTAAACAAAAGGACCTTAAAGCCCTAAATTAAAAGGTATACGCCATAAAAAGGTATATGACCGTATAACTTGAGAGATAGGGGGAAAATGTCCACATCTTGGATGTGGTTAGGGATGAAAAAGCAAAATTTGGCAAAAATATATTTTATTTGGAAAATATTTTGAAGTCGCCCTAATATTTTAGACGGCAAGATAAAAGTTCCTGATCAGAGGCGGCACCTTCTCTGGAATAACATAATAGTTGCTTGCCTGTATTTTGATCAACGGCATCTGTTAGTGCAAATGACAAAGTAATGTGAAGTAACAATGTACATAACGGCTGAATTCGATGGTTCTGACTTTTCCCTGTACAAAATAACGGATTTCCCTTTAGAATAACTGAGTTATTCAGTACATACAGACGCTAATTACGGAACGCTCAGAGTTGCATTTTCGACATTCGTTACATTTGTTGTTTGATTTGAAGAAACCTGCTGCCGAAACCTACCAAATATGTTTACAAGCTTACGATGATGCTTCTCCGGGGGATATCCCAATTGTCGGTTTTGGTTCCAATGGTTATGATGTCAATGACAAAGAACGGCCTGGAAGACCGAAAAGTTCAAAGGCAATGAATTGCAAGACTTATTGGGCGAAAACTCTGCTCAAAGTCCCAAAGAACTTGCGAACAGCTTACAAGTCGACGAATCAATTGTTTCGGGCTGTTTACATGCGGTTTCATTGCAAAGAAAACAAAGAGTTTTCTCAGTACTAACACGGATTGACTATTGATGACGACAGTAATTGATTTGTAAAATTTAGATCATTATTTTTCTAATGTAAGTTGTCTTATACAAACAAGCTTTTTGTGTGGTAAAAAGTTATGATTTTTAAAATTTTGTGATGGTCGTTACCGATAAGTTCAAATAAAAATTAATTACATCAAATTATGATAATCTAGGTATATTTTGTAAACCTCGCCACCTACAATAGGTCATATGAAAGTAAGCCTTTATATGGCAAAAAAAGTAGTTCACATTTATAATCTGACATAAAAATTGGGTGCATGAAATTTGGACCTGGTAAGTCTATTTCCACGTCGTATAGGATTTCTCATGCGAACCTCCAACAAAGTCTTTTTTGTAGTATCCTACGAAAATAATAAGTGAAGCATAATAAAATGTTTGAAACTCTGCCTGATAAATATATTCCCACTTATTTTTTTCGTCTTGAATAATCCCTTAAACATTTAAGAATGACATCTAAAATATTTGCAATGTTTTGTATGAGGTCAAATGCTTTATGTGGCCGAAAATTCAAGCTTTTTCGTGAATGACCCTTCGACCGTTTATCGAGTTGGCTGCATTTGTATCCATTTTAATTTCCATCCAATTGTTTTAAAATTTGAAGTGTAGGTTTGTAGCATCGCGTTCTACGGAAACGTAAAGATTATGCTTAAACAAATTTTAGAACAAACCTTTTATCTACAAAATTTCTTCTTACCTAAGATGAACGCCATTTCTTTGTAAGCAATGTTTTCAAAATATCGCGCACTTTTCATTGGCATCGCTCGATAATAACTACAATATCGCCTTACTGTTTGTTATAAAAAACGCAATCATTTCATCACGTATTTTTTGTCACTAGCGTGAACTAAGTGGTAAAAAAATTTATCTGAATCGAAGACTTTTGAAGCAAAGCGTCTCGTAGGAAACCGTGCAGAGAAGTAATACCAGGGTATTTGATGGTATTAATCCTTTTATTCTAGAGACAAGATTAGTGGCACATATTTCGGCCGATATATAGCGCAACTTGCGGGGCTTCTATTGTAAACATATTTTGCTTTGCACGAAGCTGCGAACCTTTTTTCGAACAGTTTCTCAATTGAATTTTAGCGCGTAAATGGTTTCAATAGACATTTTCTTTTACCCCCCTGCAATCCCCGATATGATGTTTTGTGAACGGATTCCAACATTAAATTACTGGAAGGCACTATTGAGCATCGACCATCATTACATGCGAGTAATGGTCTTATTTGGCTTTTTATTTCTTAATTGTAAGATTTTAGCTTGTCTTTGTTGTAATGTGATGGCAATGGTTTCGATAACTACTTGCACATGCCTGTAGTCGCGTTTATACTCTACTTAGAAATTTTATTAAAACCGTGATCTCAAGTTGCTTTTGGTAACACACTTAAGTTTAATAATACCATCCCAAGCTATTCATCTTCAGGGTTAAGCTGGAAACAACGAAAGACTCGGAAAAAGAACAGTTGCCGCATTTGAAGATACAACAACTGAATACAAGAGCGAGTAATAATCCCACCGACACTGTTAATTTGCTTCGAAGATAGGTTAGATGGCTTAGCAGTTCCAGTATGGAAGATGGTGACGGGCTAAGCCCTCCTTGCGGCCGTCCCCGGATTAAGTCAATAGAAAGCTTATAGGCACTGTTTCGCTGAACGTTAATAGGTTAGGCTGAAGTACTCTACTCTTCGTTAACTATTACCAATGTTAGTATTTTTTCTTTGGATCCAAAGAGAGCTATCAAATGCGCTTAAGCGACGGCATTACCGTTATGACACGCATGGACAATTTGCTTAAAGTCTTACTATGAATCAATTTGTGTTAACTACCCTAATGAGAATGTGCAAGCGAAACAAGTTATTGTCTCATTTTTCAATGCATTTTTTTTTTTAATAAACAGATTGTAGAAAATTAAATTAAATTTCGTTTTTCTCATTCGGCAATTAATTTCATTCAAACCATTAAGCCTATGGCGGGGGCCATAATAATAATAATTTGCGATAATGAAAAATATTAATAATGCTCAGCGTGCATGTCCTTCAGTCGTTAATGCAACGAATGGGATCTAACAGGCAAGATGAGGAAACCAAACAAAATAAAATAAAGATACAATTTTTCCCGGTGTCTGGCGTTTATTAATAGAATTGCAGCTTAACTGATAATTATAAAATTGAATAAAATTCAAATGGTTCGCTAGGCGTTCGCAGCAACTAAATTAATGCGGCAACAGTTGTTGCTATGTTGATTGTTGCAGACAATTAACGATTAAAAAAGAGAGAAACGGAAACAAAAACAAACCCCGTATAACCCACTCGCACTCGTACCAAAAAGATGAGCAACGATGATAGACCAATAAAAGCCGAAATCAATGCAAGCCAGCAGCATAATATGTGTCCGTATGTGCGTTGACATTCTCGCGACGTCGGTTGTCAAGGGCAGTTTAAACGTTGTAAAATCAAAACACGATGTGAGTAAGAGCTGTTCGGTAATAAGAGCAACAAGAACAAAGCGAATGCCAAAGTTAGCAACAGCTTTAGCATATTTTCCATATAATTTTATTATCAGCACGGCGTTAAGTGCTTGCCATTGTTTAAGTTTTATCAATCGGTTTGGAAAAACACCCGAAAAATCTTCTAAAACAAGATAGTGACGCAGTTAAGTTCGATAGTTTACTGGCACATACGATGGATGGAAGCATTCACAATCGATGTATAGCTTCCTTGCTTTAAATGATTGTCTTTTTCAGTTATCCTTATGCCGCTTTATTTCACTCAAAGCATAGCCAATCAACCAATACCTTATGCTATAGTTGATGCTAATGGCGGCAATGTTGCTACTGCTGATATCTAGGTAAAGATATTCAAAGGCTATGAAAATTGGTTGCCAAGGTTCTCATTCAGGTAATGAATGTTATAACTACAATCCTTCCTTTGCTGCACATGTACACGGATATCTATGGTTGTTGACAAGACCGTTAGCTGATGTTATTTTGGTTGTTGGTGGTGGACGAGGACCAGAACAAGACCGAGGGCGATGGTGATGACCATGATGATAATGATGATGATGACGATGACAGTGACGATGACAGTGACGATGACGACGATAATAATGTTTTAAATATGCGTAAGTTTTTCTGGTTCGTTCTTGTTGCTGTTGTTGTTGTTATTATTGTTTGCTGCCATTGGTAACCATTTTGCTATTGTTTGTAATTTGATAAAAGCATACTTACAGTGCATACAGTTTAACTCTTTAGCCTGAAACTGTATGAAATCACTTGAAATTAATTACAGTTTATATTGCATGTCCTGTGCCATCATCATTTATTGAAATATGATTATATTCTCTTGTTGTTAGTACTTTTGGAAAATTTATATGCTACCATCAGACTTACCCCAACATGATAGGTATGAACGGAGGGCGAAAATAAAAACAGTAATTGCTTTGTTATCTTCATCGATTTCTGCAAATGAAACTGTTCACCTTGATGTAAAAGAAATTAATTTGTATTAAGAAGAAAGAAAGATAAGTAAGAAAATTATATTCATTCGTGACTGCGAATATTTTCTATCCATCACATTTATCCTGCAAAAGACTAAAAAGAGAAAAAGAACTACATTTTTATTTTCTGCAATATACGGTGGACGCGGCTGATTGTTTCAGAATAAAAGGCGAAATTCGTATGGTGTATGTGTTGTATGGAAATTGAAGTACACTTTTTCACTCTTACAGTTTGCCAAGCTTTCGCATGCTTGCAATAGCTTGGGTGTTCATCCCAAGATGTGTACATGCTTTTGTTTTCTCTCCATTTATTTATATATGAATTTTGTTATTTTTACACGCACCACCGAAGGATGAGGGGTATATTCATTTTGCTAAAACGTTTGCAACACCCAGAAGGAATTTTCGGATCTTGCCGCAAAGTTTTTGACAAGCAATAAATTCTGCAGCGAATTAAACATGCTCCTCTGTCCGTCTGTGTAATGTCTGTTTTAAACATTCTCCTATGAAAATGAAGATACAGCCTTCAAAATTAATAGAAACATTGAAAGTTCCTGCACGCAGATTGGTGTTAAAAATAAGCCAAATAAGTCGTTGGACACGCCTACAGTACTACGTAGTGTGAGAATAGCTCCGATTTTCAAAATGAATCAAAAATTGGTGTTTTGCTCTTGATTCATAAGCTACAGCAGATAAAATTACAAGAATTTGCAGGGACGATGCTGTCGTACTTGGATAAAAATGGAAAGAATTGACCATGCCTATCCTATATTATTACAGCGTATGAAAAAATTTTTTTTAATACCTTTATAACGCGCAGAAGCAAGCTTCTAAAATCCCGTAGATATAAATATTCTTGGCCATTTTCAAATTTAGCACGCACCTAAAAGTGTGTGCCTGTTTGCCTGCTCATCTGTCTGTCTGCCTCACTGCGTAGTATATGTGCGAAACATTGTCCAGTTCGCAAAAATAAGGTTATCGTCTACAAATTTGCAAAAGAATTTGAACGTGACTTAAACATTACGAAGGACACGCCTACAACGCTCAGGCGCCTATGCGACAAAAACTTTTATTTTGAAAATAATTATCAGGCGTTCTTCAACACTATTTATTATGAAAAATGAAACATAAAAATGCAAAAGTAACAATTTTTAAATGATTAGTCCGGAGCGCACTCACCGTTTGCGCATTGAACTTTTTGAGACGACGAACGATGTTTGAATGGTCCGCATTGAAGTTCTCGGCCAGCATTCGAATTGCCAGGCTTTCGTCACCTTCCACGGCTGCCAAAAGTGCCGGGTCATCGAGATGCCATGTTCGACCTCTTCACGTCTTTTCTTCCCAAGTAGTATCGCCAGATTTGAAACGAACAAAGCATTACCTGTTTTGATTTCCGCGAAACAGATTTCCATCCTTTCTAATCCTGCTCTGCATTTTTAGTAAAAAGAAAGAAATGCCTGACAATAATGCAACAACCCATATAAGAAAATCAGCCTCGTCCACTCAATATTATGCAGCACGAAAATTTAGTTCTTTTACTCTTTTTGTATTTTTACGATGACGGTGATTGGTGTAAAAGATTCGACGACCGAATATAATTTTATTTTTTTTATTTTTTCTTTATTTCTCTTTAAACATTTTTTAACATTTATTAATAATACTTAACATAAGCTTTAGCTCCAACGGTCAACTGAATTTAGCTGTTAATTTATTTTAGCTGAATTTCATTCTTTAAGACAAATCAAAAGACTGTAACTGTATAAGTTCTCTAAAATGTTTCAGAAAAGATGTTGCACTCTGTAATTTTTTTCAAGTTCATACATACGCTAACTGTAAATATTAAGAAAAAATTGTGGATCTTTTTTTTAACAAAACCTATGATTTCCTTTCTTATTTGTGTTTGTATTTCCTATTTTTTTTTTATTTTTTTATTAATCACTCTGGAGACTCTAACCTTTCTTCTTTGTTTCACTCGTTATAGTTTCTCTTTGATGAAAGCAAGCTCTAGCATAACGAACGTGGATGTTAAGCTGTGATAAGCAAATGTTATATTAGATGCTTTCTGCATCGATCTGAACAAGTGGTGTTCAGAAGTCGTTACGTCTGGTGAATACGCTGACAGAACTTCCCATTCGAACTGGAACTATGTCTCCTTGACAGCCCTTGCAACGTGTGCCCGAGTATTTTCATGCAAGAGTTGGGCTTTGCGTCTGTTAACCATTATTGCTGGTCTTTTTTGCAACAATACTTCGTTCAATTTGTTCAATTGAGCTCAGTGGACATCTGCAGTAATACCTGGCTGATGCACAGCTAGGTTTTATGACCATTAATATTTCGTTTCGGTGTCGATGCGGATGGCTCTCCTCCACTAACATACAAATTTTTCGCTGGGAATAGTGTGTGTATAGTAGATCCACTTTCACGTCACAGAAAGCTCTTTTGTTTATTCCCTGGGGAGCATTGAAATGGCATTTTCAGTTGGTTTGGTATTCATTTTCCCTCCTTTTAGATTTTTCCCCCTACTTCTAAGCGTACGAAAACAGTTGACTCATCAACTGCTAAGCTGTTCGAAAATTTTTTTAGTGTTTGAGCTGGGTTTCCGTCCAATAAATCTTGCAATTCATTGTCTTTGAAGTTTTTTAGGTTTTCAGGCCATTCTTTGTCATTGACATGATGTTTTAAAACCATTGAAGCCAAAACCGACAACTGGGATGTGATGGAGAAGCATTAAGCATAAGCTTCTGAAAGTTGCTGCAGTTCGGCAGCAGATTTCTTCACATCGAACACGAAAGTTAATGCAATTTTGAGCATTCCACTGAACTACTCAGTAATTCTTAATGGAATACTGGTCCTTTATATAGAAAAAGCCGAAAATCATCGAATGTAACCGCCGTGTACATTTATACTTTGCATTTACATTATCTTCATCAGCAGATTTCAGTGATCAAAATACATGCAAGCATCTAATAATTAACTAAACGGAACTTAACGGACTAGTTGAACGCAACTACACGCTAACTCTATACGTCACCTTAAGGGATCACTGAACTTAATTTACTCCGAGAGATCCACAATACAAATCTCTTAAATTTTTAGTAATGAACTCACTATCACGTCTGTTGAAGTTGTTATTAATTGAATGCATTAATGGCGTCGGCTAAGAAAGGGTACAATAAAGCTTCTCCTAGAAGAGGTACAAATCAGTTCGAAACGTACTTTGGTTTCGTTTGATTTAGCGTTTGAAAACTTATTGGTGTGGTTTCTTAAGCCGACTTTCTCCACGTTGTGCTCTTTTCATGCAGGAAAGGGTTAACAAAAATTGCCTGATAGGCCTGATAGGTAGGAAAAAAAGTCTATCGCGTAAGACAATTACTGGTAACATCTCCACAAAACGCGGCATTTGTGACTTGTTTCAAAAAATCTATAAGCTCAGCACAGCAGTCGACCAGGAATACGACATAGCCTATGCTGCTAAGTATTGCGAAAGGATAAGTCTAAAATTTTTATAGATAAGTTCATTTAACTTTGCAAACAGTTTAACTCACAATCCTCGAATACGAAGTTAGTTGGAGGAATATTAAGGATAACGCTTAGAATATCAAACAATTTTACGTAAAAGTACAAGCTGATGCTTAATCTGAGTATACATAAGGGAGTCGATCTTATAAATTAATGCCAACGAATTTATTTTTATACCGTTAGCTAAGTTGATTAGACATAATATCAAAGCCCAAAACAACCAATCATGTATGTCTAGATGACTAATGCTATTAGTAATTATACTAATTACTGGTAATAATTATATCCTAACTTGCACAAACGTTCAAAAGGCATATAAGGCAATTATAAAACATCTCTTTTCAAGCCAAGAATGAATATTAGAATTAAAAATGTTATCAGTATAATATAGAAAATAAACCCCATAACTGGTTCATTGAATTTAGTCAATCAAATTATGAGTTGTTGAACCCTTTTAGGGTTACATGTAAAAACTTGAATGACGTTAATAACATTATCCCCATATCGGATTCAAGACAAATTGTAAGAAAGACTCTATAATGTTTGAACTTCGTTGATGTCATACCTTAGCAACTTCTGAAACTAATTAAGCCATACATTGAAATGAATTAATACGGCGTTGAAATAAGTGTTACTTGAACTTATCCGAATGCAGCGCTGCACTTAGTTGAATGCAGCCCTGCACTTTTTTCTCTTGGTCTAATTTGCAAGACTTAGATTACTTGGTCTAATTTTCAAGACTTAGATTTCTTGGTCTAATTTTCAAGACTTACATCTTCTTCCTTACCAAAACTTGAATTATAGGCATAGTAAAACGATTAACGCCATTTACTAACGGAACTTAATATCCTTTCATTATACCCTGCAAAACATTTGGTACAAGAGTTAAGTAGGCCCACAGCACAGTCACTAGATGTAGCACAGTCGCTAAGTGTAGCACAGTCGCTATGTGCAGCGCTGCATTCAGCTACTGTCAGCACGGTCGATAAGTGCAGTGCTGCATTCGGACAAGTGCAGCACAGTCGCTACGTGCAGCGCTGCATTCAGCCAGTTGCATTCAACTAGGTGTAGCGCTGCATTCAGTTCAAAGCAGCACGGTCGCTAAGTGCAGCGCTGAATTCAGCTAAGTGCAGAGCAGTAGATATGTGCAGCGCTGCATTCAGCTAAGTACAGCACAGTCGCTAAGTGCAGCGCTGAGTTCAGCTAAGTGCTGAGCAGTAGATAAGTGCAGCGCTGTATTCAGCTAAGTGCAGCGCTACATTCGGTTAAGTGCTGCACTTGTTCAAACTTAAGTGTCACTTATTAATTTAATATAAACCCTACTTAACTGGCCGAAATTATAATTACATGCCTAACTGCAATGAAAATTAAATAATATTTATTTGTACGTATAAATATTGCAGAAGGTTAAAATCATATTTACTAGACAAGTAAAATGGTTCCCCTAAATACCTCACACAACCTTACAGTTATTCAATAATAGCTTTTCAAAACAAAGCCTTATATGGGAAGTGGTCGTAAAACTGGCCAGATCCGAACCGTTTTCAATAGCGTTCGCGTTCGAACCGAAGCGCATCAATGTACCAAATTTTATCAAAATCTCTCAAAAATTGTATACAAGAAAGTAACACAGACAGACGGACAATCACACTTACTTTCCGAAACGCTTGGTATAATAAAAGATAGGTCTATCTCAAGTCCTCCTGGTTGTGCCACATATCAGCACAAACTTAATATACCCTTGTAGGGTATATAAAAACAATTTTCAAGCAATTTAATGTAAATGCGAAGAATTGCTTATCTATCTCGAACAACTGCTACATAACGGCTGCAGTTCATCGACAAACCAGAAAAAAATAAAAGGTCAAAAGAAAATAAATCCCACGAAATGATCAACATATGAAATTAATAGCGACCACAATGCCTTTGCCTTTGTATAGACAAACGATTTGATATGTTAAGCTGGACATCTAAAGACTGCCAAATCACATACGATACTTATGTATATGAAATGAAATGAAATGAAGTGAAAAGCTAAGGGAGCAGATTTGACATAAGACTAACTTAAGACTGTGACTCGGAGAAACTCAAATTTCATCATAGATTCATGGGAATACATATGTAAAGAAAGAGAAAATTTTACACACACGCATACACGCACACCTGTGTTTCATTGCAATTAACCAGACCTATTAATTTATACGTGTGCACACGTTTCGTATGTAGGCAAAGGTAAAAGATTTTTCCTTTGTATTTGTGTCAAATGTAATTAATTCCACATCATTGACTAAAAAGACATTTATCTTTGTTGTGCATGTTGTTCATTTCACTCAGAAGCGTACAAACGTGTAAGCTTCTTCATACCCTATCTTTTTACATAAGCCTAAGCCGATTGTGCGATTGCTTTCCAAGTGTGGTTAGTATATGGCATTGTGTGCTATAGCAGCATATTTACGTTCGACTATGTATGTGCGATTTAATTTATGTCTATTAAACATTTAATGGTTGACTTCTATTAAGGCCTACGCTTCTCAGTCTTCTTCATGAGCGTAATGCCATCAAATGAATAATGAATATGTGAGTTTGTTTGCGTGGGTGATGAACCAAAAAACCCATCGACTATTCATTTCTGATTAAAGGTGTTTGTTTAGGAAGCGGATATTGGGTAAAATCATTAAGGAGGTGAAAAGCTTCGTTGCCGAAAACCATCTGCTAAACGTGAGCAATAATTAATAACAATTTTAAGAGCAATTGAATTAAGACCATTGACTATTCAACTTATAAAACAAGTGAATGGCAAATTAATATTCTGTGGGAATTTCAATATGAATTTTGTTAAACGATTTAAAAAAACAAAAAAAAATTAAATGGAAATAATTTCGTCTTTAAAAGAAACTAAAAGAAAGTGTGTAATTTATGATACAAATTTTTTTTCACTTGACAAAAGGAAAAAGTATATCAAGTGAAACTCCAAATTGGATAATTGATTCGCTTTCGTAAGATTATCGTAGGGCCACAATTTTCATCTCCACAAGGATGCACTTATATTCGTCTGTAATTTTCGGAAAAGACGTAATCATAGGGAATGCCAATCAGTAAATATGCTTTTAATTAGGATGAAATTTTTAATCAACCGTCCGTCCACCCGGCGGAAAGTTTATGGCCATAAAAACTTTTTAAAAAAAGTTTAAACCTACACTATTCTTTTACGTTAGATCCCATGAAAAAAGAAAGAAATTCCAAAATGCTAGTTTTCACGCTGTCGAATCCGCATTTAGAACGACCGTTCGAGCTCGGCTCATTGATCGGAAACATCTAGTCGCTGACATCAATCGCTTGAAGACAGTTCTTTGTAAAATATGTAAAATATGGATATGCGATTGTGTGTGCGATAAGCGACTGACGGTCGGTCTCTCTTGACTGGTCGATCTAAATTGTAGATGATGATTCCCTACACGCTGTAAATTACAGTTTTCATCTATTGTGCGAGAAAGAAATTACATTTAATTTATTTTATCTTAATTTTAAAATTTGAACACTAACTAGAAGTCGCGGTTCTTACCTATTCGGCTACTCCTGCGGATACTCAACAGCATAAAACTCAATCAGATGAGTTATACAGAATTCGTGCTTCGATGCAAATCGATATCGAAAGACTCTATTCAGTTGTTTCGAGTGCTTACGTTTGAGATGAGAGATCAAGAGGATCATAAAGTCTCTTGTAAAACATTTGCTAACCATTGTATGTCTCGATGTTTTCTTCTTTCAAGAACGCACACTTTCTTCTGGCTTTACCTCTTTAAGGGACATTCTTAAACTCAAGAAAGCAACATAATCACACTGAATGCACGTACCCTTTTCTTACGTCTCTTTATCTTCATTGCTTAAAACTGTCAATGAACAATGTAGGCCTAACCTTAGAACCGACTTCCTTATTCGTCATCCAATGGTGGCCGTGAGCGTACAAGTCTAAACAGCGAACAATCATTTTCCCATACGTAATTAAGACAAACAATTATCCAAAAACTTGACCCATTAGTAAAACGTTTCTTTTATAACTTTTGTTTCCGAAGTTTTTTTTTTCTTGCTAACAAAACACAAAACTTTGTATATAAATAATTTGTTCTTCTCTATGATCTTTTGTTCACTGCTGTATGTACAAAAGTACTTGTATTGGCGAATGAGAGACAAAGGGAGGATAGAGAAACCAATCAAAAACAATATTTTAGCTTAATTATGCCATCATTAGTAGGAAGGCATATTGTAGTCAGATTGAATTGCCAACTAGGGAAACGGGTAACGATGCAATTTGGCATACGGAGAACTAGAGCTGCCTTACCAAACCAGAAATACAGTTTTGAAAAAATCAAAAAAGATAACGTTCTTAGAGGAAGAATAAAAGAAAGAAATAAATTGAATGTGTCAGCGGAAAATTCCGTTAAACATAAAAGTTCTCAACTCTCACTAGCAGTACGACAGTAAAAAAGTGCACGAAAACTTGAAGAGATTTTAATGGAAAAATAACAATAGAATTTTAAACATTTTACGGCCAAATTATCAATTAGCTGGATTTGTGTTCAAGCATGATTTGGTTTACAATTGAGTCTTGAATGCTAAGTCTTTCGTGTCTCATAAATAAATGACAAAGCCAAAGAAGATAAACCCAATAATAAAGCATTTAAAGGTCTTAGAAAGAATTTTGAGTCGTCCCTATAGTAGCTTTTCGTGATTTTGAGATTTCTACAGGATGATGAGGTTTGTGCCCAGGGGCGTCACCTGGCGCTTAGACGGCCGCAGTAGCAGCATATTGAAGAACGTCTAATCTTTCTGCTACTTAGGACTGGGGTAACTGGGGGTTCAAAAGAGACAGTCGCGACCCTATAACAAAAGCCAGGGGAGCTTATGGCCAACTTAATTCGTCGTGGAAATCCCCCCATAAACGCAGTAAAATTAGTAACTTCAATAGTAATGTGAAATCCGTTACGATGTACTGGGCCGGAAGCGGTCAGATTCTAGCTGAGTCCGCAAGAAGAAAGCGGAAATGGAGATCGTTTGGACATGATCTGGAGGGAACCAAGCCGATATTACTTGAAACATAATAGAGTGGAATCCTCAAGGCAGCCGTACGAAAGGCCGCTTGATTCATACCTGGCGCGGACAGATACACATAGTGGCACTAAATGCCAACTAAATGTGGAACGAGCTGAAGCCCATAACGGTAATTAAGGTAGAATGGAACGCAATCGTAGAGGCGCTATGTTCCTTGTAGGAACAGACATTTACGTACATATATATGTATATATATACATGTACATATTTGTCCCTATCTCCAGATTTTAAGCAAGGAAAGTCTGTCGATTTGGATTAAACGAATATTAAATAATATATTTTATATATTTTATATTATATTAAACATTATATATAATATTATATATTATACATTGTATGTTGTGTTGAATGTAGAGATAAGTCCTCCGTATTTTTAGATTTGTTGAATTTATTGTAACCACATTTATTACAGACCTTAATAATTGAAATTTTCACCATCGCAATCTTTAGCCTTTTGGCTCTTGTCGGACACATTTTTGCATCTTTTTCAAGTTTGGTGCAACTGTGATCAAGTATTAATACGAACAAGTGAGAAGAAGCGGAAAAAGTTCCTACGCCAAGTTGACGATCAGTCCCTGAGTTAGTTCATTTTTTGAGGTCCTTTGGCTTCAAGCGTGTTACTTAATTTGATTAGTTGATATCGTCCAGATATAATAGTTTTGTTAGGATTTGTCGTAAGCTTGTCGCAAATGATTTTAATTCCATCTAACAGGGCTTCAGAGCGTCATCTTTCACCACTACAATTTTTGGGCGAGATCTCACTAACCAGTTTCTATACATTTCTTACATTTTTATCTCGAACCAACTTAATAATTTCCATAGATTTAGCTCTGAACGTACGTTCTGTTGGTATCTCCCCATACGCCATAAAGCACATAAAGTCCTAGCCATTTTCATAATCGTGGTGCGTCAAAGCATGTGTGCCCGTTGACCTATCCGTCTGTTCGTCCGAGCGGTAGTTGTCATACTCACGTTCGCAAAAATTAAGATACCGCCTATAAACTTGCATAAGTATCTGAAAATTACCTAGACTTTCCAAAGGGCACGCCTACAGCGCCCATTCCTATGCAACACAACCTGTGATTACCTTTGCTTTCTGTATTTTTTGCTTGTTGCTCATACGGTGCAAAATATACATCATATAAATTTCCACTTTTATTCTGAATATAGAAAAAATCAGCCACGCACATCCTAGATTATAGAGTATGTAAATTACGTTCTTTTCTTCCTTTTCACTCTTTTATAGAATAATCTTGATGGGTATAAAAGATTCTTACTTGTTATGTATTACACGTATTTTTTATCTCAATCTCTCAATCGGAAATCTTGACATACGGCGGATGAAAAACTCACTGGTTTCAAATGAGACATCTGTCAATAGCAAGTATAATATAACATAGGCTTTTTTGGCTCTTGTGGATCTGGGCTTCACTGTCCATAACGACTATCAATCCTTGTTGACTCGGATATTTTTTATAATCGGGTGGTAAATCTTGAAAATATTTGAAATGAAAATTGGAAGAAATCAAAACTGAATACGAAGTCATTCTATTCAAATTTACTCAAGGGGTTTAATTTAGTTGTTTCGGCGCGAATTACAAGCATTGTCTAAAAAGTGACATGACATTTAGTAAATCTAGGTTCCTTAGGTTTAGGGCAAAATGATACCAGAAACAATCGATGAGGAATAGCGGAACCTTAATCCCATCTTCTTCAAATTCGAGCACTGCATACTAAACGCTATTACAGTTAAATCAAATTTTCGATTTCAATCTGCTAACTAATGCAGGAGCATAAGAGCGTACCCCGCCATTACGCTGTTTAAAATGTTGAAAATGTTGTTAATGTGTTGTTGTTGTTGAGATATGAGGGTTAACCAAAAGTGTAAAAAACGCGACTTGAAAGTAAGCAAACAAATAAATGAAAGCGTACAGGATGGTTTGCTTTACTTTCGCACAAGCGTAATAATGGTTTCAATCCCTATTCTAACGAGATAGTAACCTTAATTTATCTTCTTTCTCTACGAAAATATTTACCTAACCTTTCTTAGCATTTTAGTAATAACAACTTTCACGAAATCCATCAATTAGTCGATGTTCTGATTGCTAATCAAATTTATGTTAATAACTATCGACACCACAATTTTCTCTACGTAAAAAAAAAGTATTATTTCATCATCTCTTCTACTAAACGATAAGATTTTTTTTATTAATAATTAATGTTACTTTTTCAAGGGAAAGTTAAGTAAACACAAAAAGTTTTTACATTTTCTGTACTGATGGCGATTATTATATATGCTGCATACACACTTTTTCCATAAATTTCTATCCGAACTTTGATGAAAAGTATGTTAACAATAACCCATAGCTATAAGTTTTTCTTTCAGCGCGAAATGCAAGACTTGAATATTAAGGAGTTTTCTCCTTTTCATACGGAATTAAAAACTTTTGGATTTATTAAAAATTGATTAAAAAAGTAATACAAGACTTTTTTAATATATTTTAGCAAAAAAAAAAAGAAGAAAAAATCATCATCAAAACTCTCTAATCCGCTATATAGTTACGTACTCTTCTGAGGGTCTTCAGGACGCATTTTAAGCAAATTCTTGTCTTTTATTATTATTTTTAAATATAAATTTAGAACAGCAAGCCAGTCGATCTTGTCAGTGATCAAATCTTTTATAATTTCGAAGTAACCTTTAAAAGGTTGAAAAGAAGTCTATTAAACATGTGAAAAGCCAAAGCCTCAGTGAAGCAGTAGGAAATGAATCCACGTGGACGCAACTCTAAATGAACGAGTCATCTACGAAAAATTCTTCCCATTAACTAAAAGTCACAAAAATTATTGTCATACAATAGGTGCTTACATCTGCTGTATTTTGATCAGCGACATCTATTGGTGAAAATGATAAAGTAGTGGTGGTATCAGTACACGCAACGGTTACATTCGATGGGTCTGACTTTTTCCTACACAAAATGACGTTTTTCCCTTTAGAATAATTGAGTTATTCAGTGTACAAAAACCTAATCATGTGATGTTCAAAATCGCACTTTCGACTTTCATTACTTTTGTTGTTTGATTGATTGTAGAAATCTCCTGCCGAAGTCCTCCACACTATTCCATCATATTCCGTCATATTCCGATCGTCGGTTTTGGTTTCAACAGTTTAAAGTAGTGATTCTAATGTCAATGACAAGGAACGGTCTGGGGAACACAAAAAGCTCGAAGACAATGAATTGCAAGAACTATTGGACGAAAACTCAACTCAATACACTCTCACAGGACTTTCAAAAGGCTTGGTAATTGATGAATCGACTGTTTCTGGACGTTTACATGCCATAAGAAAGATCCAAAATAGAGGGAAAATAGCTACCGTACGGATTGACTGCAAATGGCATTTCGAATCGTTATAACATCGCGGTTTCATTGTTTGTCAGACAAAAAAGGGAAGAGTTTTCTGCGGCACCTTTTCACTGGCGACGAAAAGTAGACAATCCCAAGTGCAAAACTTCATGAATTAGTACATGAGAGCCATCTACATCGACCTAAGCGGAATATTCATGGTCATAAAATTTTGCTGCTATGTTGAGATCAAAGTTACGTTTTCGTTGTATTTCCTTTTTTCTTTTCTTTCAAAAGAAGACAAACGCTTTTGTTATAACATTTTCTTTAACTGGCTTTGGGTCCAGAAGGAGTTAATTCGTATTACACGCACTTCCTTAGGTCCGATCCTGGTGAATTTTAGTACATAACCACCGTCCAAATGACAATACAATGTTCTGCAGTGAGTTTTTTTTTACACTCAAAATGGCGGCTAACGCGGCTTGACGCATTATGTTCTTCTTCTATTAATATGATATGCTTGATGAAAATGTCGAATAAAGAAGCTTGGAGAACAGAACGTGAATTGTAACAGATTAAAGATAGATTATATAAACTAATATTTTTATATAAAACTAAGTTGGGGAGAAACTTACTTTCCACCCTCCTATACATTTACGTGAACCAGAAGGAACATAAATTTCATCGCAATCAGTCACCTTTATATGAACGCGCATAAAAGCGTATAGCACTTAAGATTTTAATGGTTAAGGTCAGTTTTATCTAAGCATCTTGGTGTGTAGTCACATAAAGGTGACTGCGATAAAATGTGTTTTCCATCTTTTAATTCTTTTAACAAAAAGGATTATTAAAGAAAACAATTTCATATAATTTGTTTTTTAATTCTAAATCTATTAAAATTGGTGTTTTGCGCTCCCAGTCCTTTTATTCAAGACCTATGTCGATGGGATTCTTTGGAAAAAATTAATCCACCATATCGTGACGTCACAAACTATCTTCCAGCCATACCATTTGATACCCAATCAATTTTGTTGCTAGGAAAACGGTAATCAATCCGCCACGTTGTGGAGCCCACCAATATCGATTGGACATTCCCCTGCCAAGTTACATAATATTTTTTTTCAATACACCTCATATACACTACACCACTCTAATGTTATTCAGCTACCGACCTTTCAAAACATGGCGTGATGTTGGAAAGAGTCGAAAAATGTTTTTGCAAATTTGTAGGCAATATCTTTCTTTTCGCTAACGGGAGAATGTTCACCACAAACACTACAAAGTTTACGCACACCGACAGATGAACAGACGAACAAGTGGACATCATGGGTACATTCATTTTGTCAGAACATTTGCAACGCCCAGAAGGAAGCAAAGTATATGTATTCTTGATCAGCATCAAATTCTGAATCGATTTAAGCAGGTCCATCTGTCCGTCTGTCCGGCTGTGTAATGTCTGTTGCCAAAAATTCTCCTGGCCGCGAAAATAAAGCTATCGACCTCAAATTTGGCAGAAACATTGGAAATGCTTGCACGCAGGTTGGTATTGAAAATGGACCAAATCTGTCGAAAGGCACGTCCGCAGCATCACGTAAACTGAGAACACCTCCTTTTTTCAAAAGGAATGAAAATTTGCTTTTTTTGCTCATTACTCATAAACTATAGACAAATCAATCTACAAAAATTTGAATGCATATTCTATGGACAATGCTGCAACATTCGTGCACAAAAATGTAAAAAATTGACCACGCCTACCCAATATTATAGTGTAATAACATTATAGTGTAACAAGCAGCAACAAGCGTTAAAAACCCCATACAACCAGTATACAAATTCTCGGCCAATTTGAAATTTGGAATACATCTAAACATGTCGTTTTGTATTCTCGTGCCCAGACCATCAAGGATTGCCAATTCGTCTACATTGACACCGCTAGAAGAGAGTGGTTAGTCATCACTTTTCCTGTGCGTCGGGAGACTGCTTGGGATTTTGGTGGAATTAAAACTTACCCTGTTTGCCCGACCACATTGAGATATTTTTATGAGGTCGCGACTTAGTGTATCATTCATTTTACTGCGCTTATTTTGTAACTTGTTGCTGTATGCTCTCTTACTGAGCGAAAACCAATGACGTAAGGCACTTTCGTCTGTAAACGAACAAATAGGGTTCTCCGTTATACATGGGAGGTTGTTAAGGAATACCAGGAAGTGAGAAGGGAAAAGAAGACAACCTTGGGGCACACCTGCGTTTAAATAGCATTCAATCCTTAAGTTCCATTTTTAAGTTGGAAACATATACTGTACGTTTTTCACTACATGCTCAGCAGAGTCCTAAAATCCGGATGTACGGTTAATTTAGGGCAAACGAAAACCAAGGTTTCTAAGATAAATGTCAACATGTACGACATAAATTGTTTTTAAATTTTGGTTAACGTTTAATAAGTTAAGTAGTGCTGTTAAAAAATATCTATGGCTTCTAAACGCAAGACAAATAGTAAAAATAATAATAACAATAATCAATTTCTAGCGAAATGTCTCTTTGTTGATCTGTACTTGAATTTTAAAGACTTTTAAAAGTTTTATTTTTCTTTGTTTATCAAAAATTGACATCGATTACGATGCTTGAAGAAAGAAAGTTTGTGAATGCGCAGAATATTTATATTCATTCCCCCTTCAAGTTTAGCTACCTTAGGGAACGTTTAGTCGACAACAAATGTTTGATAGAAAAAGTTTCTTTTTTCACTTAAAGTCTTGACGCGTACTTCGTCGACACCGTCAGAAGGCAAATAGAAGGCCACCAAGCGCAAATTATTTTGTCAATTGTTAAAACAGCGAGAAACTGAATTTTAATAATCTACCGAAGAAGCAAGAATGTGTGAATGTGTCGAGTCTAGTGTCGGCTCTCTCCATTTCCATATTTTCTGCTCTGCAGCGCTTTAGAAAGTTATTTTCAACATCTTTTCTAAAAGAACAACAGCAAAAAAAAAAAATTGTATTATTTTGTTTTTGTTTTTATTTTTCTTTTTCTTTTTCTTTTTTCTTTTTGTTCTCTGTACTCTATTACACAAAAGAAATATTATCAGGGCCGGTATCAGCAAGCAGTTAATATACACTTGAGAATTTTGCAACTAAGCAAATATGTTTTAAAATTTGCGACAATATTTGCATTTAGAAACAAATTTCTCGTAATTTGAAAACATTTTCTATTCACATTTGCATTTATGTTTTCGAAATAATATAAAAAAAAAAAAAAGTTCAAAAGTTGTTCGAAGAAAATCAAGCATAAATTTAATATCAAATAGTTTCCTTCTGTCCTTCTTTGTCCCTCTTTTTTGCGCTTGTTTCCTTTTTCTAAAACTTCATAGTTTCAAGTTAAGAACTCTAGCCTCATATGTTTTGTTTGCAATAAAAATAAAAGCAACAAAATCAACAGAAAACAACCCGCATAGATCGAATTTTGGATACCTTCCAAAATAAACTAACGCTTGTATAATTTTATGACGGCCGAGTCAAGATCAATGCACGTGCCTTAACAGTGTATCTCCACAATCATAAATTATAGATAATAAGATTTGCGGTCTACGTTGTACACTGACTTCCGATGAACTTCTACATATGTTTTAAGAGCAGTTGGTGTTGTAGGGGCCACATCGAACATATCCCAGTAAAACTTTGAATCGGCAGTGGCACGACCGTTTGTCCATATTCTTTATTATTAACGTTCGACAGGCGTAGTTCAAGCGCAGTTTACTCACAAAAGCGTGTCTGTAATATGCAAACTTAATTTATCTTAAATCTCTTTTAGAGTGCATAACAAATAAGTAAGCTATAATAGCCAAGGAGCAAAACTTATATATTCAGTGTTTAGATGCAATAGTTTTTTGCACCCTTCCTGAAAGATTCAGCAATTCTGGCTTTTACATTCCTTTTGTTAAAGCTAGAGAAGCTTATGGGACGCTGCATACTGAAGCACAATTTTGAAGTGATTTTGTCAGCATTTCAAGCTGGACTGTGATGTACCCTCCATTCTCAGGCTGTCACGCCCATAATTGAGCTATTATTTTGGTTTGTATTTTTTATTGATTTCTAAATGTAATTTTTATTGATTTCTAAATGTTCAGGAATCGCGCGTCGGCTTCATGATGAAACTGTGAATTGTAGTGAATATTTTCACTACTGGAAGTACACAAAAAAATACATTTGAAACTGAAACTACAATTTTAAAAAGTACCAGTCATAACTGCAGCCCTTTAACTACGAGTATTCGTTGACCGTTTTTTAGTTATATTTACGAACTTTCGAAGCAGCAGAGTTGAAACGAAAAGTTAGAAATATTTATTTTAAAGAAAACTGATGCTTTAAAGACTTTTTCTTCTGTTTTCCGTTATTGTTTTCTATAATCAATCACTAAGGCGATGTCTTTTATACGTATAGACGAAGCGGCGGCCAGAAAGGATTGTAGGTAAGGAGAAAGTGAAGGAACGAAGCAGTATTTCTTTGCGTTCGATCGGAAAGTGGAAACATCTGGAATTCGAATGCATTGAAAAACAACCATTCCAACCTTCCAGGAGGAAGAGATGAGAACTCTGAGAGACCCGGGTAGTTTTTTTTAGAGAACTTGATTGGTATACGAATCTCTTTTATTTTTTTAGAGTATTTGTCCTGCATATATGTATTGTGAGTACAAAACTTTGCTTTTTCTTCAGACTAAGTTTACGTTGAGTGAAGAACCAAAAATTTTAATATGTATGATTGAATGCAACACATTGTGTCGAGTGCACGTTCTGTTTATGATTTTGTATAAAAATTTATATTGATCAAAACCTCTACCTATTTACCCCTCAGCAGGTTGCATGAAGTTATGCGAATACATGAAGAACTTAAGATAGACTCACTTTCCAATAAAGGGACTGATTCAGAGTAATTTTGTGATTCGATTTAATTCCATGAGCCCGTAAGTACGTTTGCATGGGATCGGGTCACTTTTCCCACTACTCCTAATATACGTTACAAAAAAGACTTAAACGCTGAAAATTTGATGCGGATGGCAGCAATTTTTAATTCAATGTCCGCATGACTCCCACAAATCGCCTTCGTACCTCAAATGAGTCTTCTCTTTAGTACTTCACAATGACAATTGATGCATAATAGTAATTTGACAAAAAAGGTAATTAAATTAAATTCCGATCATATGGGTCTATTTTGTGGACATAATCCTATATAAGTACTTTCATGAAAAGTAAGTCTTTATATAATAAGCAATGCGTTATGACGGAAATAGATGAAGAATAAGCAGATTTTCGACAAGAAAATTTAAATTTTGAACCAAACTAACTGATATTATGAACTCATTCTCATAGTAGAGGTCTTGGGAAGAATGTGCCTTTACTTTGAAGCAAAGTATAACTTTTGTTATTTCATCACGACAACAAGTGTGGAACTGTATTAGATTAAGTGTTGCTTTCACCGGTGTCAAGCGCGCTGCTCTAGTTTTCCATACATTTAACCTCGACAGAGAATATGAAAGAACAAGCAGATTCCGAAATTTTTGAACTGCGCGCTTCAAATGTAAAATAACCTAAGAATTAGGATTTAAAATATTCTTCCAGACTTGCATTGACAAAAGATATGATCAACTTAATATGACGTCGTTTTCCGATGAGGCGTACAGAAAAAAAAGGAAAGCAAACAGTTTGGATACTCTATCCTCAATGCACCATAAGAGTGCCTTTCGCATTTTAGGACTCAACTCACAACAACATTTCGAATAAGTTTAAGAAATTTAAAAGTTGGCAGCAACATCTGTTACCTACGCCTGTAGGCGACATTAGCTCTTATGTTGCGTTTTATTTTACGTTTATTTCACATACAAGTGCCTTTGTTGTTACAATGCTGCCAAAATAAATGGAAAATAAAAAAAAATAATAATATTTTTGTCTTAAGCGCGGCATACATTTATGTGTTTTCCATAACTTAAGTACTTGCCATAATCGTCCTACGTGCCCTCTCCACCTGCTACGATACTCCATCGTTCGCATACGTCATACTTGCGGTCTAAGTAAAATGTGTTGTTTGTTATTACACATATTATGAAAATATAAGTATGCGGTATTCTCTCGCCCCCAACAACATTATGCATTCACATGTTGTGCGGTTATGTTACACAGACACTTTGCCTCCCTCTCCTTTAGCCGCTCGCATATGGTGTCGGTTTGTTTGTTATTCCTACAAACGTATATACCATGAGCTTAATTTTCATAATTTTTGCACAAATTTGTTACACATCGTTGAACTTTACATATAATTTAATAAGAAACCAAAAGAAAAAAAAAGGAAAAGTATTAAGGAAAATATTAATGATGTGTATAAAAGAAAACCGCTTAGGGTTAAGATTGTATAAAATGAAGCGAAAAAAACATGGCATAATACTGTAGAGATGATCTTTTTGCGAATAGCTTCGCCCGTAAGTTAGATATTCAAAGCTTCTTATTTCAATTACTTCATAATGAAAGCGTAGAGCTTTTAGAATATTATTTAATATAATTCATAATAAAGTCACGTACGTGTATATATTAAGTTTCAAGCTTTTATCTAGACTTTGTCGACTCCTAACCTTCCGAAAAGAGATTGTGGACGGACATGGAAATAAGTGTGCTAAATTTGCACTTAGCGGAGTGGTTCCAGCAGAATAGTCAGCTATACGTTGAGCAAACCCTCGTAGTTACATGTTCCAAACAAGAAATAGTGAGTAAGATTATGTCATGTAACTGCTCTTGAGCAACGGTAAGCGACAGTTATGTTAGGTTGGTGAACAAGTCCGGTCGTGTTTTAAATACATCATTTCAATTTAGAGATGTTTATGGATGTGTAGTCCCCTTGCCCTTGTAAAGGGGTTGGATGTGGGTTGCTATCATTATCTACTAGATCGACAATTTTGTTTGCGGCTAAAATCAACGAAAAGAAATTTTGCAAAGCAGCTTTGACAGGTCCGAACATTGACAACTTCACTTCCCCGCCTATAATAGAAATCAGTAAAAGCAACAGAGACTTTGCTTCCTTTTTAGAATCTATACCAGTGACATGTCTTAGATCCATCTTATGCATTGCACTTTATTCACTCTGCACCTCGCAAGTAACTAATCGTTAGTGTACTGAAAGCAGCCCTCTTATGTTCCACGACTTATCTTTCCTGCCAACCCGTTAATATTCGAAGTACGATTTGATTTTAATGGCTTAGCTTCCCCTAGTCTATCATTATCCTTTATACCGCAGTATATACGACTTTATCTTAATGTACAGGGTCTCGTTAAAGTTTGCCGAGTAAAAGCCGAATTTTATGCTAAAAGGAGAGGCAATTACGAGAAGTTTTAACTTTTCTGTTTAATTGGAAGGTACTTGCTACTAAACTTTGCTGGGGGACGAAAACCGGATAAGCCAAAATATTTAAAGCACAAAAGCTAAAATGAAGGCTAAGAGAACCCATCAAATCAACATTGAACGTAAATAGTGCTGTCGCTTCGCTTTGACAACATGCGTGCGGTGAATTATGGAGCCCTCTCCCTTCCGTAGGTAATCGGGTAGTTTTCACGTTTCATCAAAAAGGGAATGTCCGTAACAATACTACGACAAGTTTTTTTTTTTGTAAACTCTCAAGAGCATATAAAAGTACAATATTTAAAGCACATTTTTTAATTTCAACTAACAAATTTTGAAAATCAATCCTTTGACACGAGATTTTCGTAAAACCTTTAGAAAGAAATATAGCAACCGATGATAGCTTTATATAAAATAAAAACTAAATATTTTCTGTTGCTATGTGAGTATAACTAGTCTTTGAACGGAAAATTAAGAAAAGAGTGATAAAATCTGCACCATACATTGCCTTTCCACAATAAGTTGCGATCAAGCACCAATTAATCAATTATCTAGAAGAAGCGGGCAAAATTTCTATTAGATCATCACATTTTATTCTGAGAAACCGTATCTGCCGACTTCAAATATAAGGTTTTACTTCGATTGACTAAAAAATTGATATTTTATAAATAAAAAGAAAAAAATAAACCAAATTTCGCAATCAATGTAACGCCTTCAGGAACGGACATTTTTTATACTCACAATCGAAGCATATGGATGTATATTCGTTTTGTCAAAACATTTGCAACATTTGCAAGCTTTAGAGACTCCATAAAACGTATATATAGTATATTCCTTAAGAATGTCCGTCGGTACAACTAGGTAAGGTTTACGGTAAAAGTTCTTCTGGGCGCAAAAGTGAAGCTATCTACTTCAAAAGTTCTTGCACGCAGATTGACGGGCCGCAACTTGCTGCATTAATTTTTTCTTAATGATACCACCGATGAGGGTTTCAAATAAAGGGACTTGTGGAGTAGAAGGCGACAAGCTAAATGCGTTAATTCTAAATCGATTACGGTGGAGGTAACGACATGGCGAATCAACAACACCTTTAGTGAACTAACAGTTGAAAGATAAACTTTATTCCATTCACTTTTTTATAAAATAAAAGCATGGGGCGCTAAAAATTTTAATGGTGCTGGGTACGGGAGTTTCGCTCCTTCCTTACTTATTGTTTTTAAGTCTTTCTTGGTATAAAATTTGTAATTACTTTCTTATTTTACTAAGAAATACTTCTTTCACACTGCGAGAAATGGACAAACATCAAGTCAACTTTCCATAATACTCTGGTGTTCAATTGTTGAATACCATTACTCAAACAGGGTTTGCTAGCTATAACTATTACTTTCGTACCTATTGAAGAAATAGCTGCTTGGCAGGCATGGAATGATAATAATCTCTTAAAAAAACTTGAAGTTAGTGAAAGAATAACAAATTGGTATGACTTTTAGAATAACTCTTGGGGCAATTAAACTGCGAAACTTTATTTGCTTCATAGCTTATAATGTTTTGCTTAATGCTGGTGAACGGGGTAGACAAATTTAATTAGCACCCATTCCGCTGTCAATCAATTTGTCTAATATTTATTGTCAGCAATCTAACTCGGTTTTTGGATATGATTTAGGAAAATTCCATTAACTCGATAAATCCGCGCCAATTAAATTTTGAAAGTTATGTCGTTGATCAAAAAGACTGATACTTGAAGTAATTGGGTTGTCGATACAAATTTTTTCCCTTCGCAAACTTTGTTTCTACCCCATATTATTATCTATTGTCTACACATCCTTAACAAATATTATCCTCATGTTAAATATGCAAATGTTAAGATAGCTAAGCTGAAAATTCCTTCCTGTCATTCAAAGCCCTTATGTTCTTTAAATTTTATCCCAACTTCCATTTTTTCACGTATGTACGCTTGTTCGTAAAGACAAAGTAGTAACAAGTAAGACAAAACAAGAGGGAAAATACGTGAAAGGAAAATATACATCATTACAAAATAGAGAGAGACGTAAGAAATGAATTACTCTGTTTTAAAAAACATAAGTGTTTCCTAAACTAAAATTCAGAAAACATTGTCTATTAATATGCGTAGCGAATCAAATGACAATTGGCAAGAAAGAGTTTTGGAACATTCTTCTCCGTCGTACTGATGATGATATGTCTAACAACGGAAAAGAGAGAAATATAGAGAGAGCACTGATACTTCCTTTCCGCTAATCTGCTGTTTGACATTCCGGCTTTATTAGGAGGCGATCCACAGTACAAAAAATGCCTTTAAAAACTCTGTAAGCAATAAGCAAATTGTAGAAGCACATATTAGTTACTTACTTATTATTATTACGTCACAATATTCACAAGTTTATAACTCAAAAATTTATAATAATAGGTGCTAGCATGTATTTTGATCAGGGACAGAAACGCTAGGGTAATGCGAAATATCAATATACACGGTCTGTACATAGAGAGTTTTCCATTTAATATTATTGAGTTATTCAGTTTATACAGACGCTAATCATGGAACGCTAAAAATTGCATTTTGTCGCTTGATTTGAAGAAACCTGCTGCCGAAGACCATCAAACATTTTTAGAAGCTAATGGTGATGCTCCACCATCATATACCAATTGACGATTATGTTTCAACGACTTAAGGATAGTGATTTTGAAGTCACTGACAAGGAACGGCCTAGAGGACCGAAAAAACTCCGAAGACAATGAAATTGCACGACTTAGTGGACAAAAACCCAGCTCATAGTCTCAAAGAACTTTCGAACAGCACAGGAGTTGACTAATCAACTACTTCTCAATGTTTACATGCGATGGGAAAGATCCAAAAAGAGGGAAAATGGCTACCAACTCAATTGACTGAAACAGCATTTCGAACCGTTGAAATATCACGTTTTCATTGCTTACCAGTCGGAAAGCGAAGAGTTTTTGCGGCGCATTGCGACTGATGATGAAAAGTCTTTTACGCAGCTCCCAGCTTAGGAGAGCAGGAGAGAAACACTCGGCCACAGCTTGCAAGAGTTTTCGAGGATACATTATTACAACTCGAAAGGGAAGTTCTGCGGCATTCAGCGCATTCACCAGAAGTAGCGTCTTCTGGTTACAACTTGTTCAGATCGATGCAACATGACGTGACTGGCACGCGATTTCGAAATGCCGAAGTAGAGCGAAATTGGGTCGACGATTGGATCGCTGTCAAACCAATATCATTCTTTCGATATGTCGCGAGAAAGATTGAAAAGAACTGTAGAAAATTTAGAGAATTGAAAATTTTTATTATTTTATATTTTAACAATTTTTCTCAATAAATGCCTCCTTCGAGTAAGAAAATGATCAAAATACAGGCAAGCGCCTTAAATTAATCGTGCGATAAGCTTTTCGTACATTCATTTATGGTCTACTTGTAATTAATGTGAAGAAATTAAAAAAAAAAAACTTTAACAATGGACATCCAAATCTCGCCTTAATTTTGAAAAAAAGGCATAAGTATCTTCAAAGCAGTGGGAGAAAATTGAATTTTGAAATACTTCTAAGCGAAAAAAACGTCGAAAAAGGAAACAGAGAAAAGCTTTGTGAAACATAAAAAGAAAAAATTGTGTGCGATGTATAATCCGGTTATTTCATTAACATTCAATGAAAGAAAAAATATGTAGCAAAGTTCTACTTTGTTTTACGAGGAGAATAACTTCAATTTCTCGACACAATTTACAAAAAGAACACAAAAATTTTTCTTTTAACTGTGGGCACGTCAATGGTCTTTTCGAACTTTTAGATGCAGCTTTGGAAAATATTACTAAAAATTTATTCCAAACCTATACCGTTTATGGGATGAAATATTTTGTGCCAAACACATAAATTTATAAGAAATTTGAATGCAGAAAATGTGAGGTAAAGAAAAGGATCAAATGTTTTTTTCACAAACAAGGTAAAGATGTGAATTTAATCCAAATATAAACATATAGAAAGAAGTAGTGACCTATTTATTCTACTTATGTATAAGAAAAGGAAACATGCAGGTTTTTCTAGCTTCTTTACAAAACAATTTTGAAGGCGTCTTTTTCTTTCTATTGACTGCTGTAACCAAATTGTTTCGCTTCGTAGTTTTTTCCTGTGCACATATCAATGAATGCTACACAAAAATGATCAAATAATTGCGTAGCTTTCAACATTAACAGCAAAATTGTTGATAAACATCCTTTCTCAAGGCAATTTTTTTACTTTCATTGTGGTTGTAAGAAATATTTTCACCTACGACACAGGCAGCTTAAAATGATTACCTTTTGTGAACAAAACCTTACCAAAGGCATGAAAAAGTTCACCCGCTATACATAACACAGTGTGGACATGTTTACTTATCTATCCTTTCTTCTAAAACTAGATCTGGTTTGAAATTTGAAACATTGTTTAGAAAAGCTCTTGAGACTTTTGCCCCTATGAGAATACATTTAACAACGGCAGATCTTGTTCCACAGTTCAGCATCTTATTTCACTTGTCGAGTTTCCATATGTTGCAACTAGCGTCAATAACGGATATGGAAAATTCCATATTTAAATCGACAACAATTTCCTCACTGACTTCAGTTTTCAGTTAGCAATTGCAACATTGCAGTATTTTATAATAATGACAAATTCGTCTTCGATTGCGATCGAAAACTTTTCATTTATCACTCTTCGGGAAATGTGATTTCTTGACATTTTCATATGTATTAACTGTGTGACAGATGTCTTATTGAAAAGAAGCGAAAGCTTTTCCCATTGTATGCACATACATAAATAGGTACATACTGTCGTTGTGCATACCTACGTATACATCAAATTTGATGGTATTAGGTTTGAAAGAAAGCTCTCGTTTTAACTTTTTGTTGTGCGATATTGTAAATGCAACACATCTTCATGTGTTGGACATGTTATGGCACGAGGAAAATTTCTTTACTGAAGATATACTTAAACAAACCATTTATTAAAGCAAAGTATTACAACAACACATTGGAAAGATTCCTTTCGAAGATGGGTCATTATTTAGATAAAGGCCGCAAATAAACGACAGAGTGTTTACTTACCGCTACCTTTGAAAAGTTTAGGTCACTTCCAAGTTCTTTTGCTTATTTGTAGGCGATAGTTTCATGTTTGGTAACGGGGGAATGTCTACCACAGATACTACACAGACGGACGGACAGACAAACAGACAGACATACTTATGCGCATTCCCAATATGAAACGGGCAAGAATTTATATACTTAATGGAGTTTTTGAAATGTTGTTTGTGTGCGATATGACGGTATTGAAAAAAGTTACATTTTGATACGCTATAATATTGGGTAGGCGTCGGCAAGTTTGTTCATTTGTACAGTTGCCTGCTATAGTTTGCGAGTAATTACCAAAAAAACAATATTTTATTCCTTTTGAAAAACAAAGATGTTTTCAGCATACGGGGCACTGCGGACGTGTCCTTCGGCTGATTTGACCCAGTTTTGCTATGAACATGCGTGTAAGAACTTACAATGTTTCTTCCAAATTTGAATTCGATAGCTTAATTCTTGCGGCCAGGAGAATATCTACAACTGCCATTACACATGCAATCGAACGGACGAACGGACTTGCTTCAATCGATTCAGAACTTGATGCTGATCAGATATATATACACTTTATGGCGTCTCTGAAGCTTCTTTCTGGGCGTTGCAAACGTTTTGACGACTGAATGTACACCTCATCCGTAGATGATGGGTATAAAAAAACCACAAAAGGCAAAACTTCATTTATAGACCACAACTTGTCATAAAACATATTTGCAGTTTTTGCATCACAGTTGCAAAAAATGACAATGAACCACAGAGATCACATCAGATATCAATATAATGCATCCTTGCCGGGCTTTTGTCTAAAACTCTTATATTTCTATATCTCAACGATTCCCTAATAATTTGAAAAGTGATATGAAACGGCCGAAGGTCGAAGGACACGTTTATAGTAACTACGTGAACTGAGAAAACCTCTGTTTTTCAAAAGGAATTAAAAATTGGTTTTCGATCATTACACATAATCTACAATAGGTCAACCTAGTACCTTTACACAAATGGACACACCTACCCAATTGTATAGTGTGTCATAATGTAATTTTTTTATTCCAAATGCTCTCTAATGCACAGCAACAAGCATCAAAAACCCCACGAAATATATAAGTTCTTGACCAGTTTACCAGTTACCACTTAATATCTGTGGTATAGGAATTCTCCCGTTCTCTCGAAAAAAGAAGATATCGCCTACGAACTTGCAAAGGAATTTGAAAATGCTCCAAACTTTTCAAAGAATACACTTACAATGCCCACATGCCTATTTAACAAAAACTGTGAACACTTTTGCTTTTCTTGTTCTTTGCTTGTTAATCATAAAGTACAACCCGTCCACCATATAAATGTACACTTATATTCTGGAAATAGAAATAGGCAGCAGCGTCAATCCAGTATTACAGAATATAAAAATGTAGTTCTTTTCTTTTTTTTTGGGGTCACGTTAACGGGTATAAAAGATTCGGTCACGATTAAAAATAGTTTTCTTAATTATTGCTCTTGGGCCTAACATTTATTAAACTTCCAGAAATGCCACTGATCACACTGATGATCTGTTTTCTTGTATATACCCATTTGCCCCATAATTTGTTGTTGAAGTTCTAAAGCACGAATTGAACACGAATGCGGCTCAATTCAGATAAGGCCGCAAAAAATCGTCCCGATCATAAAACACATCCGTTATTAGTGAAACATTCACTTCATAGAACCAAACTTTTTAGACTCTTGGAGTACATTTGATAGACAGTTTCATTTGCTGCTAGTAACGCGCATGGTGAAACAACCTCAACGTTTATCAAATATCGTTGGAGGGAGTTCAAGATTCGATCCCAAGCCAAGGCCGAGTCAATTGTATTTCTCATTATTTTACAATGCGGTTATGATGCCTTAAATAACAATCACATTAACATGAATAACTGGAAATTCACAGAAATACACAGACATGGCGGTAGTGGCTTCGAAACACAAACACAGCAGCCTTACCATATTTAACACAAAATGAAACCAAGAATTTCACCCATATTAATGATAATTTTACCGCCAACGCAAACATAATATACTATATACTCCACCCTACTTACAAACGTGTAGTAATAGACAGCAATACAAAGCTACATATATACTTATAAGATAATGATGTGGTTTGAAAACCATACATAAAAACAATGATGCAGTTAAACTGGACTAAACCAAGTCAAAACAAAACCACATTTGCTTAGTTGTGCTGAGCATGGAGAGCGGGAGAGTATTAAGAGATACATGAAACAAGTGATATATGTATATATGTATATGAACAAGGATGTGCGCCAGCACTTGCACAAAGTAAATGCTAATGCTTCACATTAGCACCCGACAAGCAAAGATGTTAGATTTTTTTTAAAATAGACAGAAATAAGCAAATACCTCATGGAAGGGTTACAAATCAAATCTTCGATTATTTCTTAATATATTTTACATTCAAATTGAATTAAGGAATAGAACGGCGTGTAAACGTCAAAAACATCCCTTAACTTTATTACGTATAACATGTAAATAAAATCAAATCGACATCCGTGTATATAGTATATCGACGGCTATAAGACGAATTCTTGGTATTTTCTAGTTCAACTCGTTCAGTCCCTTACTCCACTTTCGCTCTTCATTCGGTCCGACAACAATAACAGCAATCTCATTGAACTAACTAAATGGCGTAACAAAAAATTAAGCAGACACTTACAAATGTATGGTCATTATGATACATACGCCTGTGCATGCTTTAAGCTCACGGTTTACGCACATGCATACGACTGTAAGGTCGCGTCCCTACTGTGTGCATACATACATATATATTTTGTATTTGTGTTTTATTTCATTTTCCTAATGCTACGGAAATCCAATATATATAAATTTCCGCTTTTGTAATAGATTACGGGCTATTTTCTTTTTTAATTTAAACCATCACTCTGGACCGCAACATTTATTTGCTTACATATATACATATGGAACATCCAGTCATATTAACTACCAGTAAATATATATACGTTTGTAGCTACGTAAACAATTTGTGGTCTTTCCGTTTTATTTGCTTGTAAGAAAATGAAAAACAAGAATTTGAAAAATACACAACGATGAAGCAGAAATCGTAAATTAGGTTTAAGAAAAACAAAAAAGAAAAGTAGTCACACGTACGTGCGCAAATCTTGCGCCGAAGCATACATACACCATATATATGTAACAAAATGTTGCAAGCAAGCATACGAGCAATACATGTGAGCTAAAGAGTTAGAACGTGTCAAAGGTACAAATTGAACCTACGTGTTACCACTTAATAAAGATCAATTTTTTATATATAAATTCCTTTGGCTACTCTGACGCATCTGTTTACGAGTACGACAAAATCTTAACATTTTCCAGAAACTTATTATTATTTGAATTCGTCATTAAGCTGGGTTGTGCTGCTGATATGATGGCTACTTTGCCTTCGCGACGACTGACAGTGTTTCACTATCTTAGCTACGCTAAACTTTCTACTGTGTAAGCCGCGTCCAAATACTTTTTCGGCCCGTTCTTCAGCCGTATATTCGAGCCGATTAAAACTACCGACGTTTTGCTTATACTTATTTTCTACTAAAAGGCATAATTTTGATCCCCCATTTTTGGCGACCAGGAAGCTGAAATTTGGCACAAACATTCCTTGGTCGATGAGGAACCTACTGTTGAAAAGAATGGCTGCGCTCTGCCCAAAGATACGAAAGTACCAGAATCAAAAAGCATCAATAAATATGAAACGGACTGTACATGCAAAGTAAACTCTTTAGCACTCCACTGTGGGTGCACTAATAAACCGATCAAGATCACTTTTCGGTGGGTTAGGTATCAGGTTTTCCGAAAAATTCTTACAGGATATCATTTTACTTAAAGGTTGTTTTGGTTTTTCACTATGGTGGCAGTTTTTCGAACATTAGCTTTTCAATTGACGGAGGAATGGTTGTGCCAAATTTCAGCTTCATACCGTAGGTTTTGCGAGTCTGGCAAGTCGGCAAAAATAGTTGATCAAAATGGTGACTTTTACAGCTAAAAATTAAAAAGAAATGAAAAATACCAGTGTACATGACGATTAATGACGATCGAGGATTTCGACCTTCCTCTACCTAAAATAACAGTTTTTACATTAGTATTGAGTAGTATTGATATTCAGACATTCATTACTTTTGTTGTTTGACATGAAGAAATCTGTTGTCGAAGCCCATCGAATACTTTTTAAAACTTATGGTGATGCTGGGCGTCACATCTCAGTTGTTATTTTTGTTTTCAACGGTTTAAAAGAAGAGAAGAAGAAGAATTATTGGACGAAAACCTAGCTAAAATTTTCATTGAACTTTCGGACAGCCTGGCGCTCAATAAGAAACAGTTTCTAAATGTGTACATGCGATGGGGAAGATCCACAGGAGGAAAAATGGCTATCACACGAATTGACTGAAAATGACATTTCGAACCGGTTATAACCGGTTTCATTGCTTGCCAGACTGGCGATGAACAGTCTTCGATTTGCCCAGGAAAGCCATCTAGGTCGACACCGAAGCGGAACATTCATGGCCATAACGTTTCGCTGTTCGTATGATTGGATCAGCAACGTATAGCGTGTTCCCAACGCCTAAAACCGATTAGAATTGTTACTGCAAATGTCTATTAACGTCAATTGAAAGAACGTTGTATTCTTGCAAAAAAGACCAGATCTCTAAATCTAAAGTAACGGCAACCATTTAATAGCTTCAATAACACTTCATCTACTCTGCTCCAAATTTAAGTATTAACTAACATTGATTGATTGAAAAGAATTTTGCGAAAAAGCTTTAGGAGGAGGCTTTAGAGGAGTCCAGAGAGTGAATATTAAAAATTATTCTTTTTTGCTACAAAAAGACTAAATGAATGCATGATGTGTTGATTTGCGCAACGGTGTGAGGTTGAGTTCGATTGTACCTAGCAAAGACGTTAACCGACTCCCTTGAGAGAGCTCAGTAATCGCTTTCAACTTTGGTAAGTAGTATAGAATTTAAATTCGATATTTTCATACAAATCCACGGGATCATAGGTGAATATGAGCGCAATTTTGCAGGTTGGCCGCACTAAAATCTGAAACGAAACTATTTTTTCGTAGCTGTTTAACTTTACACCCTTTGGGTTAATTTACGTGTGCCAAATATGACGCAATCGATTTACATGTTAAATTCTGGAGCAGTGTTCATCATAAAGCGATAAATATTACATCGTATCATCTTATAGATGTTTATGTTTTTTAAGAACGATTGGGATATGGGAAATTGGAAAAAGAGTCCCAACCAAACGAAATTTTCATTCAATTTTACAAAATGTAGTTTGAGAATGACTTTCGTCGAAAGGCGTTGAAAATTATGGATCCTTTTCATGTAACAACTTCTTTATACAAGACTTTATGTGAGAGTGGTCCGAATGGTATTCATGATTAAGCAAAACCACGTTAGTGCCTCGAGTTTCATTAATATCTTTCGAAAGTTGCACCCTACATGTAAAAACTAAAAATAAATGCACAAACATCAAACAGACAAGGACCACCGGGCTTAAAACGAGTGATCCTGGATGATTCTTCCTTTGCCGCTCTATCCCAAGTCCTTCTAGATGCTGCATGTGTACCCGCACAATTACAATGCTGTCACCGCTAGTGACTTCTCGCGTAAAAATTGCGATCAACCTACGGCGAATTATTTATATGTATGTCCGCAATCTTCATTCAATAAAAAAGATTTACAATTCCACTAATTATATGCGCGTCAGAACAATTTCTAAACTAAATTTTTGGAAGATGGTTCGACAATGTAGCTTTCACTTCTTCGGTCACATCGAACACCTGCTGTTTGAACCTTCGCGCTTGTTGACAACACTTTTTGTCTTGTAGGTTTTCCAGTTTTGTTTTTGACCAAAAACGATAAGGAGAATTAATTAAGTAACCAACGAATTAGTTGGACGTGTTTTGTACACGAAAGCAAGGAAGTGACTGGACAGATATTAAAAAATCAAAACAGAAAAAGAAAAATTTATTTACTGGTGAAGTGCTAAGGATTAAACGATGCAGCGCAATTTACTAGCAGTGAATACTGACAATGATAGAATATTCCCTATGAATGTAAGCAATGTATTAATGAAAAGTTTTATAAAGGAGTTTTGAAACGTTGTGATTAAACATTTAAAGATTGTTGTTAAAATGGATTATGCAGTAGAATATCAAACGCGTTTACTATAGATTCAATTCGCTGAACGACAACCGAAAAAACTAATCTCATAAGAAAGTTCTTTTTACATCTCATAAAGTTCATGAACAGTACATGAAAAGTGAAATTTTTGTTGTTAGTGATTAAAGTGGAAAAAGATGACGTAGGGTATATAATTTATTATTGCGAAAAATACTTGTGACGTGCAAAATGGCAAGCACATCACATTGTCATATTTACTTATGTTAACATACACGCATCTACATTCAACCCAATATATGTAAATAAGAGTGTGCAACGCTTCGGCACAACGAATTATATACAGACACATCCATATACCATGAGCTTTAAAGTGTATGACTTATCACCCGCATACGGACATATTTATTTATTTGTTTATTGGTTTACTTAATGTAAATAAAGTGCCTAGAGGAGCGGTTAAGGACATCTCACCAAGTAATGTGGACGAATCGATGGTACCGTTAATTAACTTAATTAAAAAAGAGATACCTGGAATAAATTTACATATCCTAAGTGACGGTAAGGGTAACAGAAGCAACTTAGTATTATAAGGGGGCAAAGAGACAAGCGGGTCGCAAACCAAATTCTTAAGGATAAACAGCAAGACTCCACATAACACCCAACAGAGTCATGCACACGTATTGGTCAAACCAAGTACATTTGTAGGCTTTTTGTAATGTAGGGATCTTTCAGATCTTTGGACCATCTTTCGATGAAAGCAAGCGCCGACCTAGCTTTACTTAAAGAGAGCTCAATGTGCAAGTTAAATCGTAACCTTTGGTCGAATAGAACCCTTAAATCGATGAACGAATCAACGTTTTGCAACTTGTGCGAGTCAATGAAATACTCAGTACTGAATGACTTCCTTCTTAAGAAAGGAAGCTTTTTGGTTTTTTTAGATTGTATTTCATAAAATGTAACGAGCACCACGTAACCAAATTATTTAAGTCAGTTTAAAGTTCATACGACTGCAATTCCAAGGAGAAGGAAGAAAACAGTCTAACATCGGCAACGTACATTAAGATCTGACTGGATTGAATCACCGTGGGGAGATAACTAATGTATAAATTAAATAGAAGGGGTGCTAAGTGGTCGCCTTGAGGGACGCCAGATATCATGAGAAATTCATTCGAAGTGATGACGTTAAACAGAACCCCAAATCTGTTGTGCAGATAAGACACGTGCGTTTATGCGTTACAATCTGCGACTGTCTTGACTATATTAATATAGTCTTATACAAAAACCTCTAACTTTAATTAGATTAATAGACAACAAAAAATGTTATTTTTCTCTTACAAAACCCGGCAAAATCTTTCGATCTTTTGCTGGTAGCCTAAGCCTAACATTAAGGCCGTGCAGCTCGCTTGTGGTTGGTCTCAATTGTCGCGATTGTGATTATTCTAACAAAACACTACATACAAGCTGGCAAGCGAAAAAAAGAAAAAAAATCTGATTACCTGTTTACAAAGGTATCTTTACAAGCCACAATCGTCGTTTACTAATTAAAGCACACTTTATAAATTTGGAAGATAAGTAATAGTTAAATAAATAGCCAAAAAGTTCAAACAACTTCAACAACGACGACTTTTTATGAGTGATAACGTAGTCGCTTCCTTGTATTTACACGTTTCTCTTATCTTCGTCAGTATTCGTTCAGCCAAAGTTGCAAACTTTACTTTCTTGCTTACCTATAAATGTTTTGTATATTATTGCTTTTCACATAAAGATGCAAGCACAAGAATTGCTCTTCTTCAAATGTAGGAATAAAAACTGGTATTGATAAATGGAAAGAAATGGTTTTTAAGAAAATACTTTCCATCTCATTGCAATCTCACGATCGACGAGAATGTCCACAGCTTTAGGCATCTGAGAGCTATGTTATCTTAAAAAATTAAGGCGTTTTCTTCTTACGTTTGATCGCATCATGCAGTCTTGGCATCAAATCTGGTTTCGAGTTTGGTTTGCTTCTTTCAAAAAGTAGATTACTTAGTAAATTTATTGTGTAAAAGTTTTTAAAAAACGATAACACAACTCTCATGCAAACAACATCTCCATTTATGCGAGATATCAAGCGCACAATGGAGATGGAATGTGTTTACACACATGATCCACAAAGAACTGCGCGACAGGAAATTTAAAGGTTGGCATAAATAAAAGACATAGTACGGCTTTACTTCCGTTTCGAAGTAGCAACTTAGCATAAAATTGACAAACAATTACAGGAGAAATAGGCTTTGTCGAGCCATGGCGAGAATCATCATTAACATCAGACTACGAATCACTGAAGTTTTGAAATAACACTTTTGTAAAGGGCAAGACACATTGTTTTTTGTTCTTTATATTCCTCCCGGCTATCTCTTGAAATGCAACCAAATTAGTGGTAACCCCACTAGAGCTTCATGACAAAAAGATAATCTACACTATCAGGTCCTGTCAATTTCGTAGAAATTTCATTTGACATATATTTGTGATATAAATTGCAAGTTGACGAAATGCTTAGACGTTTTATTTTGTAATCCAATAAAAATAAAAAGCTAAGATGCGCAGTAAAAAATTCGCCGAATGCCTGGTTGTCAAAACGTAACAAAATACAAATGGAATTGGAAATTATGCCGACAATTAAACTGAAGTCTTCTGTGATCAAACACCGTTCTCTTCATTCTTGTAGATAAAATTCAATAATTTATCGATTTCTATAAAATATGTGGGCAATTCTCCCAAGCTTTTAATGTATGTCATGCCTCGGTATGAGCACACAATATCATACGCAGCCAGGATGTTAGCAGTTTGCTCGCAAACTTGGATGCGATTCGATACACCAGTGCTGTCCATACGGGAAGCCATATTAACTGCATTACCCCAAATGTCGTAATGCGATGTTGTATATCCCACAATACCAGCCGCAACTTCACCAGAACTTATGCCTGCCAAGAGAAAACGCAATCATCTTAAAAGTAATCTCATGAATTAAAATGTAAATGAAAAATTACCAACTCTTAGCGAAAGTGGTGTATTTTTTAAGCCGCGTTGCTCTTTCAATCTCGCATTTAATTTCTGAACAGTTTTCAAAAGATCTAGAGCGAAACTGGCCATACGATACACCACTGTTTGTTTTTTATCGTCAGAATCTGTGTCCCACTGCTCAGAGATCCAACTTGCGTTGTCACTATCTTCGGAACGCTCGCTAACCGACGTACTTCGACCTAGGATACCAAAATTATGAATATCAGCGTTCGCAATACGACGTAGAAATCGGTGTGATCTTATATCTACAAGTCCCTTCTTGGTAGATAAAAATACCGAGCTACGTCCCGTTGAGTCAACACTTAAGCCGCATGCTGCCATATAAGTTCCATTAACAATTTTAATTTTTTCAACTTTTAGAGGACTTCTGTACATGCTCAACTGTGAAATAAATCAAAAATAGAATTTATGTTATATGCAATATAAAGTAAATCTGTGAGTTATAATAAATATTCGTAAATGTTGGCAATGCATTAAAGACTGTACAGGCTAAATAAATAATACTTTTAGTTACGGAAAAGCACTGTGAATTTCTTAGCTAAAGTTTCTTCATGTTTTATTGACGTAATAGAATATCTGGACAAAAGTTCAGTACCAGAAGGAAGTTTTTCCCTTACAATTCTGACGATTGCCGCAAGCGCTCAGAAAAGCCACTTTCCTGCTGATTTCTAAATCCTCTAATGCGCAAACGGAACTCTTTAGAAAGTATTGCTGAAAGTCTTCTAAACAAAAATAAGTTAACGTTACTTGACCGAGAAGACGGCTGAATAAATATGAGACTGATGAGGTCACGAAACCTTTCACTGCTTTGCCTAATAAATTAAAAATTTGGCATGAAGTTAACTATGAATTCGTCTATTGCATTATACATTTTCCTACGCTCTTCTCGGTCGTAAAGCGCACAATATGCGATCGTGCCTTATGCAAATCGCCGACGAAAGTGCATGAAGACGAATATTGGAACATGGAAGAGTAGTTTGATTGCGCTGGAATTGTAGATTTGTTGAAGGAAAAGAATCGCAAAAAATTTATTAAAATAAAAAAGCATTTCCGAAACACATATCAAAATATTAAACAGTTTTCTTTGAAACAGGATTTCTCAAAACGACCAGATTCGGAAATTTTCATTTATTCATCTGAATTTTTTATAACATCTTTAAACCAACGTTTTAAAGGGAAATACATCGGATATTTTGGATAACTTATTTTAAACTTTTTGAATTAAAAAAGCAGTTTCTTGTTCTTGGTCGAAAATTGAACCAAACGCCAATTACGCAAAAGTCCATATTTCTAAAAAACCCTACCTTTTTTCTTCTACCTATAGGCTGGTGGATGAAATAATATTTTTTTTTTTTTAATTCAAATTTAAAGTAGCAATGCACCGCCTGGCCCAAAGCCCCGCAATTTAAATAAAGAGAATGCATCCCTTTTTTTCGAATACTTTAATATACGCTTAATAATGTCCTCCAATATGATTACTCCATTATTTTTTCCTTTCATCCAAGAATACATGTCAAAAAATTCTTTACTTATTTTATATATTACAACGGCTTCCTCCTTAGTTTGCAGCGACTTCGCGTATTGATATCTGCTTGCCCACGTTTAGCTAGAAACCAACCATATTTATAACTCAAACATACAGAATGCACACGTATGTGTTCACCTATTAGGTACTGATAAATGTTATAACAATATGAGTACAGAAATACTATAGAGACGATACGATACGCGAGGAATTGAATTTGCAATTAAATATAAACAACGGTGCGGCTAAATATTACGAAGTTTGGGCAAAGGCAAGTATAAGTTTGTCTTAGTTTTGATCGAATTACGCATATAAATATAAAGAAATGCATACTTACAACGTCGTCAAAGTTGCATATAATATCGTTCATTAAACTTAAGTCCATAGTAATAGATTCATCAGGTAGGACAGTAGCAAACATTACAGCCACGTAACGATGATATTCATAATAAGGCTCATGACTGACACGATGTTTAAGGTATGCGTCGACTTTCCAAAGCATGTTAACTTAAAAATTATAACATATTTCTAGTTGTTAACTATTTGCAAAACATACCAACATGCGCAGGTAGCATATTAAGCAATAACACTTTAATGGACGCTGACGTTGTCTTCGATTCTTGAATTTCGCTTTCCAATTGCCTTAGATTGCTATTAACGAATTTATGCAACATCCGACCACTTAATTTAATTCGATATATAACTTACTAATAATTATTCTTGGAAATATATGTTATATGACGCCCAATCAACCAGTATAGATACCACATTATGAGAAGGGACCAGACGTGGGTAAATTCGGCACTCAAGCCCACATTTGTGTGTATTGACGATTCATAGTCGATGGAGTAAATAGAAAAAATCGTAACCACATTGAATATAACAATACTCAGGCTAATTGTGATTGAAAATAAAAACGGTGTACGGGGCCAAGCAAATGTCAAAGCCAAAAATACACACACACCTTGGGTGACAACCTAAAAATATTGACATTAATTTAAAGATTAACTATCCTCTTAGCTTTTCTTACCCAGGAATTAAAGCAGAATGTCCGCTTGCCCTCTTCTACTAATTGCATCATTATTTCGAAATCGTTTTCCAATACAGAAGAGTCACATAACATCTGTCGAAGAGAAAGGCAATTAAAATAAGAACAGAAGAAAAATACATAAATATTGTGACATCACAGACACTCGTCTTAGCCGACCCGTGTCATCCTATTCTTTCAAATGTTTGCTATGAATCCGAAATTATAGTTTGTCATTTATCTTAGGCAAGGGACAAAGGAATATATTACAACGTCTTCGCCATGCCGGTGTAGCAATAAATCTATCCATATGTAATAAAAAAAACGAACAATTAGATCTTACCTGGCACTTAGATCAACCAACCTATTCATATTTAATAAAATGCTTTACAATTTTTACTTGAGTGCCGGACGCGATAGATTACGGCCAATGTCATTTTAAATCACGTACATGCCACATAAAATATTTAAAGGTCTATAGCTGGACGCTAAATTTCCCTTTTCACTATAATTAATGAACATTGAATAAATGGATCCAACTTCTTCGACATTTCAACAAACTGATTACAGCGTTCTTGTGTCTGTTCGCTGTTATATTTTGTTTTTAAATAAAAAACAAAGTAGACAAATGAAAGCACTGCAGTGGGTCCTGACCAACCATAAAATATCCTACACCATCCTAAAAGTATTCATGGAACAACTCTAAAATATGAGGCGTTCTATGGGAAATGGTCGAAAAAGTCCGACCCAAGAGCAAGTTTAAAGCTGTTCAGAAAAAGTGATTCTGAGTCGATCGGTATAATAAGGGACGGATCTATTTATAGTTTTCTTACACGTAACATACATACACACAAACTAAATATACCCTGCAGCCCAACTGGTGTAGACTATAAAACAAAAATTGAATAACTTGAAAGTAGTACTGAACATGGAACGCGGAACATATTTAGCTTCATACTTCAGTTTTCAAGACCTGCTCTCCTTAAAGTAATCTTGTATGTTTGAATTGCAACAACATATGTTCGTACGTAATATAGGCGCGGTATGTTTTGAAAGTGACCCATCTTTCTTTTTTTTATTATAAATTACTTGTAGATAAAAGGAGCGCGTTAAGTTTTCTATATACAAAAATCATTATCATCATCATTATCAAAGATGGAGTTACTTCACATTCATAATAGACGCCTGATATATTATGCATACTTTTTCTTCTCTCTTCAAAGAAACTTACCACGTGGACATAGATCATTATTAAAATTGTTGCCATATTTAAGGAATATATTAGCGCGTGATATATTAATATTTTTAATATATCTATTCCAGAGAGACTTAGTAACGAATGCGCATATGGAAGGAGAAGGTGTTTCATAACCCAATCACGTTTTTTATCGGTCATTATTAGTGTTACTAGTATCGCAATATTCAAGCCAATCATAAACACACTTATCAGCCAAAACGTAATTATGTCTTGAATGCTAAATGACAACAGTAAATATCAAATATTGCACTGATACGAGAAAATGTACATACTAGTCTTGTACCGCTTGTGATATGATGGTGCAGATTAATACAATGGAAGTGGCCATGACAGGCAATACGTAAACAGATGTTGGCTGGCTAGTCAAGTAATTTAATTCCGTTGATAAATCATTGAATTGTAGAAATACGGAGCTTATACTGCCATCACATGCTAAGTGTTCACGGATTTCGTCATAAGAAACAACTTGTCGTTTACCAAAGCAGGTGTTAATAAACCTAAACAATATCACAAAAGTATACATATATTTACGTCCGTTTATACATATATATATGTATATATATACATATTATATATTATATTATTTACTGAGTTTGCATTTACTTACTGAAACTTGCAAATAGGTAACTTATCCACTTCAGCTTCCATTGCGTTGTTAGCATCACTAATAATATCTTGGTAACTAACAACTAAGACAGACTTAGTCTTTTCTCGATTATGCGCCTCTTCGTTCATTTTCCGGTAATTTTGCCAGTCCTGTGATTTGAGCATTGTATCCTTTGGGACAAATAGTACAGAAGTGAATCCAACTCCAAAATTCACGTTATAATGTCGTCACTTACGCTCTTTCCGATTATGAGGAAAGTCCTAACGTTGTTTTTGATTAGAACAGGATCTAATGTCGCCTTTTCAGTACCGTTTTCGTAAACGTAAAAATCTTGAGCTAACCTTAACGTGGTGTTGCTTACGTGAAGACGTCCGGGCATCCCAGTCGCTTCTAAGCGATTAGCTATATCTACATCTATAGACCAAACATCATACTGCCATTTTGATGCACCTATAATGCCGCCTAACAAGCTCCCAGAGTGTATGCCGATGCGCATATTAATATCCAGATGTTTAATCGCTCTGTAAAAACGATTTTGACCATAATAACATAAGTATGGTTATAGTCAAGTCGTCAAGTTTACCTAACGTTACGAATGTGTGTTATAATAGACAGTCCGAATTCAATGCAGCAAACGCTATGCAACGGATGAGAGGTGGGTATTCCCGAAACGGCATAATAACAATCGCCCAAAAACTTAATTGGCATTATGTTGTACTCCTGCGTGGATGCATGAAAATAAGCAATAGAAAGTTAGGGATCATAAGTCATACGAATACTTGCTTGACAAGCTTGATCAAATTTTTGGAATAATTCGTGCAACGTTTCCACCAATGTTTTAACATCGACCCGCGTCGTTAAAAATGTATAATTGACTATGTCCGCGAATATAATGGTTACATCTGTGTGAGTTTCAATGAAAATTTTTCTATAACGAGGACAACAATTGAAAGTAATAGAAAAAAACACAATAAAAAAGTGAGCAAGTTTGCAAAAAGTATAAAATTTGTTTTACGATATACCCTCCGAGTTTTTCATCTTTGCTTCCTCTAGTCCCTTCAAAGGTCTTTGCTATACGCTGTTCGATCTCTCGAGTAAGCGATTTTGCGATTTGCGCCGGTATAATATTATCCAGAAGACCTTTCTGCAAGTAGTAAACCTTAGCTCATTCGACACAATTTATTAAATTCGAGAGATATTTCTCTAACTCGTTGATCTTTGGCATTCTTCCAATAAAGTGTTTGTTCCAATCTCTGACGTTTCGACAAAAATACCGAACGTGTTGCGATTTCTTGTCGTCGGCAAATATATAGTCCCACAACATTTAGCGCAACCAAATATAAAAAATCTGGCAAAATTATAGACAAACTCTTTTTAACTACTGCATCGGTACTTAAGATGGCTTCTGAGAAAATATCGATACTGTACAAAATTGTGACGCAGAAGGCTAACATAAAAGGATGGAAATATCCAGACAATGGCATAAAAAAATATATAACAGTCAGCACATAACCAGAATAGGCCAAGCGAAGGAAATCGTGAAACTTGTATTCGTACAACATGCCCGAAAGAATATCTGGAAATATAGACGTCGTTCCTTTAAATGATGGCATTTAATGGAATCATTTTCAAGCGTAATCATGTACCAGTAAGCGCCATTGTGAAACCGGCTATCCACGAAACAATAAATGGTACGCCACGATGGGATTTCGCGTACTTTTCACTCATAAAGGGGCGTATAGATAAACAAGTTAATATAGCCCCAATTATGTAAAAGTAAACATCGTACGTCTCCTTGAAAATATTGAAAAGAAGAAAAAAATTCAATTGTTCTAATATTCATATACCACGATATTTCAATCTCTAACTTTTCCGTCTGCATGCAAAAAAATTATTACTAACGAATGGACGATTGCAATGACCAAATGCACTATTGTGAAGGTGCCTAAATAGTTGCGCTTAATTTTTCGCATATAACTCTGGTACACGCTTTCTAGGTTCATATCCATTATTTCTTCCTAAGAAAAGAAAATAAATTCTCTAAAAATCATTAAATAGGAATAGTAGAACCGAAAGAAATACTTTCAGATCGTAGTGTTCACGCATATCGTCGAACGAGTAATCCATTTTGACCTCCATTTCATATATATACCGGTTGACGATTTATACAAACGTATTTGGATTCTTGATCTTAAAATGTATGTATGGCTTCGTGAGAACTTATATAAATACCATAGCGATCGCGTTTATTATTTTATTTTATTTTTTTTTTTATTTTTTACTTTCCGGTATATGATTTTGTATGTTTAAAAAATAAAAGAAAAACTAATAAAAATGTAGTTTCAAAATAACTTAACCAGTTTACTTCAATGCCTCCTCAGAGTTTTATTTTTCGTAATCAACCTCTCGAATTTCAAAAGGTATCCTTGCCTAAGTAACATTACGACTGATCACGCACTGACTCAGTGACAATTCTTTTTCTCCATTGAAACAACTAGTAGCTAAAAAAAATTTATTTATCACGATCATACAGTTATAAGGTAGTATACCCAATTTCATTAATGCTTCTAAACATTATGACCGATTAGCTCTTGCTTTTATTCTTTTTTTTATTACTAAAATCTTGAAGCTAACTTTGAAAATTAATTTAGTTGTTCGGCCATATTTACTATTTAGTCATAATTACTAATGAACATTAAGGTGGAAACTTCAAGCCGCGGTAGTCCATCCTTCTAAATGGAATTTTAGCGAATACAGTATATAAAAATATTAACGCACCGTATCTCGCTAGTTATGTGCTTTTTGCCACAAGAATGTGAATAATAAGTTGAGGCCTAGATGTTATTATTTGAGCTATCAGGGGCTTTAGGACGGCTTGGCTGTTTGAATAAATGCAGATCAGCTCTCTTATTGCATTGCTTTTTTCTTAGACAGTCAGAGTCACATACAAAAACTGCATAGGCTTCTGCTGGGAATGTAGAGAGTGTGTCAGCGAGTAGTATGGCTTTTTGCAGGCTCGCACCGTATATACTAGCCCCGGTTTGGAGCTATCGATGCATCAATTTTTTGTTTCCACGCTGTGCTCAAATGCCTGAGCGTCCCGATCCGATCTCCTCGATGTGCTCTCTATGAGCCCATCGAATAGTGTCAGCCTTGCGACGCAATGGTTCGGTATCTGAGAAAGGGTTGGTCCACTAAGTTCTTCACGATTCTAATGCGGCCCCGTTTTTTACTTTGTCCACATTCGACAGTCGGAGTGCACTCAAACAAACCTTCCTTTCTATGACTATGTGCACAAGCGTTATGCCCAGCTACGCTTCTAATCATGCCAATGTAAGCGAGGCACTGGATTTTCTTAATTGTTCGAGCCGTTGCTGTTTGCTTTAGCTTTGGCCTCCGTACCAAGGATCATTATTGGTATTAAGGCCAATAGATCATTTTTAAGCTTATGCCCCATGTTTTACCGTATAGGCGTTTGCAGAAAAAAAATGCGTTTATCGCTTTCTCAGGTAACTGTTCAAGGTCAACCTTTTGTCGAATTTGGCGGCGTGGTTTACGGGCTGAAACTGGGATTGCTGTGTCAATGAAGAATGCTAGAATGGACGATATGGGTCTTCGCCAAAACAGTGCAATACGCCGTACTTTCCGTGACAAACTCAATTTATTGACAAAAATGTTCAATGATCGCATAATCTCGGCAAATGCTTATATGAGTTGACCATGCGATGTACAACTCTATTGGATTTTTTACTTTGCGTTTATGTTGGAGCATTGGCTTACTCCAATAAGCCAGGAAACCTCAATAGCGTTGATAGTAGATTTATGTGGAAAAGTGGCAAAGATTGGTGTTCACGGATTGACTTTTACAGAAACCGTTTATTTACATGAACAGATTTTTTAATAAAAATACGTCAACCAATATTTAAAATAAAACAAAACCCAGTTCATATCTTTAACGATTTAGCTTTTATTGCACATTAAAAAAGAAATACTTATTTGATGACCGTATACTTCAAGATGGGTCCCTGACGGACGCGACAGGTATGTTCGATCTTAGATGACTTCGAATGAAATTGGGAAATCTGCCCGCAGAACCGAAGGGAAGATAACATGGATGTCCGATTTCTGTCTCGTAGCTTTCTTTTGGCCCGCTCCTCGATCTAAATAGACGCGTTGGTGAATAGTCAGGTAAAATTACACTTGCAATAAAATCTAAGAATTAATATGACAATAAGGTATAAATAACTAAATAAGTAATAACCTAGTTAATCACAAAGTAGGAGTGTATACTAGTAATAAGCTAGCGCACTGCGAATTAAGAGGAATAGACTAAGAGGAAAAGACTACCAGACTACTAATGAATTATTAATTGAGCGCAACGTTTATACTTACAAAAATAGTGCATATATGTATATATAACAGATAATTTCCGAACGATTGATCAGACAAATGCAAAGGCAGGAGGCGAATAGCGTAGTCAGAAAATACGGGGATCTAGTCCAGTTTGGATAAACATTTGCAAAAATACCTATACTGTCCGCGAAAGAGAAATATTCTTGTAAAGTGCGCTCGCTTAGTAGTACATCAGCATAAATTGACAGACGGGTGAGAAATTTGCGTGCTTAAAGCAGCAAGTCATGGCATGGTAACGAACTAGCAGAATATAGTGGATACGTGCAAATACGTTTTTTGATTCATTTTTGCAAAAATTAAAAGGATGCGGATGTTGGATACTCTGAGTTGATGCTTTAAATCCGAATTCGGCGAAAAGTCATATAATTGGAAAAGAAATGTTGTAAATGGCAAAAAGGACAGCTCTTTAACAGAACACGTTCTGCAAACGTTCCAGCAGTTTTCGGGCTTTACGAACGAAATCAAATAACGCATTAAACAACGGTGTGGAAATATAAAACTTCATTTATTTTTTTGCGGTTATGCGATTTATTTATTTTCGTTACGCGGCAAATTTGTTATATTTAGAGGGTTTGTGGTTGCGGACGCTTTAAATTTTTAAATTATTCATTTGCAAGCAAACGTAATTTTTATCTCCGCTGTCGAAGGTTGCGGCATATTTATTTCGCGGACGAAATTGAAACATCTACAAGAGAGCTTCAGAGAGAGGAATTAAAGAATTGTCACACAAATATTTGAACTTGTAGCGTATTTCAGTCATTTCTCTCCATACACATGCTCCCAATCCCACATTTTAAGATGTAAGGTTGAAATTTGCAAAACATTGAAAACGACTGCACGCAGGTTGGTATAAAAAATCGATCCAAGAACATGCCTACAATGGAATACAAACTGAAAACAATTTTGTTTTCAAAAGAAAAAAGTCGAAGTTTTTCAAAGACAAAAGATTTTCATGCACATTCTATGGACGACCCTATAGTACTCCAATGTTGTAGATTATCGATAGCATATGTACTTTCACGTTTTTGTACATTCTTTTAAAACAAACTTGGTGGGTATAGAAAATTCAAACAGAACCGAATGTAAGTCTCTTTAATTTAATTATATACACAGAGACTATTTCTACACTTTCTTACACTTTCTCCCTATAAATATTTATTTACCCATTGGTTTGATTGGATATCTAGCCTGTCAACCATAAGTGCTCTTGGTGTATTCCACAAGGAAAAGAGGCGCAATCTCAAAATAACGCCGCTGAAAGAGCACATAATTTTATATTCCAACGGATTCCGCATAGCACTCATACGAACTTATATGTTTTCCTTTATGCAGGCCACGTATTGGATATTTTATTAATAATTTTGGTTGAGTTCATTTTCAAAGTGCTTTGCAACTCTTTTTTAAGATATAAATTCTCCGAAAGATATAAATTCTTGGATTAAAACAAGATAAGCACCACCAGGTAAAATTGCCTGCTTTGCTGGGTCCCCGTAATACAGTTAAATATTTCATTGATATTATGATCTCTCCGCAGATACTCTTGAGGTTTCCGTAGATTTTCACACAGTCACAGTGCGTGTGTTTAATTGTAATATATTTTCCTTAATTGTAGATTGCAGGGATAGATACGGAGTTATTTCAAATTAAAAATCATTTATATTAAAATCCTTTTTATTGGTATTCTTTTGTTTAGTCAAATAAAGGACATATTAGCTCTCTCTCTCTCTCTCTATTTATTTTAACTGGTAAACGATCTTTGCAGACATGCATAGAAGATCTCATTTTCTTGATCATTGCGGATCCATATATTCAACTCTTAGTTCCGTCTTCGACAAGACGTTGCATTCCCAAATAATCACTACCATGGATTCGGACTTTTTTGGCAATGGGTAGTGTGTGACATTAACTGTTAACATTTTTTTTTTTTGCTTGACGTGAAATTGAAGATATGTAGCTTCAAGAAGACGGTGCCACAAGCCACATAACACCATTCTTGTATTGTTCCTCGAGAAATTTCCCGGACATGCAACTTCACGTTTGTATAATTGGCAACCACGATCGTTCGATCTCTCACCGCTGGACTTTATTTACTGGAGACAACTCGTCAAAAATTACTTTAAAACGATCCAGCCCGAAAAAATCTGTCTGAATACGAAGTGTGTTTTGCTTACGTTTAATTTCGTAACCACAAAACGAGCAACCCGTATCGAAAGATCGGCGAAACCAGCGTAAGGACCGAAATTGAATTTCAAGCAAGGATGTTCTTTGTTCAACTGATGCGTTAATATGATAGGTACCAGCAATGGATCTAATTAAGAAGAAAAAGAACAAGTAAAGAAGTTATATTGGACGGGGGCCGAATCTCACATACCCACCACTATGCTTTTCCCATTCTATTCTCCATTCATTTTAAAATTAACCCATTTTTAGGCAGATAATATATCTTCATTTGAGGGGTATACAAAATAGTTTTGAATGTTTTGTCTTGTTTGCCTTATGGTAAAGAAGCATTAAACCTCAAAATAGTGGAAAAAAGATCATTTAATCATCTGTAACTTGGTGTGGGCATGACCGATTTTTTCTATTTTTGCATGTGAAGACAAGAGTATTTCGTAAAGTAAATGTAGAAAATTTGAGCCTTTTAACTTTTATAACTTCTGAGTACCGAGCAAAAACTCATCAATTTTTGCTAGAAAAAAATGAGTTGTGTTCAGTTTACGTTCCACTGTGGCCTTCTGTTCAGGCTAATTTGGCCCATTTTCAATACCAACCTTGGGAAAACTTCCAATGTTTCTACCAAATTTGAAGTCGATATCCGCTCTTTTGCGACCAGGAAAATGCCAACAACACACACCATACTCACCCACAGACGCACAGACGGACAGACATGGGTAAATCAACTAAGAATTTCACGCTGATCAAAAATATATATACTTTATAGCGTCTCTGAAGCTTCCTCTTCGGTGGTGCATACATTATGAAAAAAACTAAAGTGAGTGTACGCTTATCTTACAGTGGTGGGTATAAAAATAAAATGAATTTTAGGAACCTGTGGAATTCATTATAAAGTTTAAAATTGTTAAGCCAATTTAAGATACGTAACATGTGGTTATATGATTTAATAGTAGTTACAAATATAACGTTGTAGAAGGTCGGCTTCTCACTCGTTGATAAATGGAAAATGTCGAGTGTAAATTTTTGTCAACTTGTGAAGAAAAAAAGGTGGTATAGGTTTTTTGGGTTCGTTGAGCGAACTGGTCGAGAAACGGGGACAGAACAAACGTCGGGAAAGTGTAATTAAAATTTAAAAAGATTTTCAGTAAAAGCGCTAAAGTACTGCTGAAAACGTTGCACATATGCCTATTAAAATGTTCGTCTTCTATTGTTCTATAAAGTTTCACTAAGACGAATGGTTTAAATGGTTTAAAATGTAAAAAGGAATCGAACTGAAGAGCGTGTGAAAAATTTTATATTCGGGTTGATGGCATATTTATTTTGCTCACTATGACTTGAGCTATTGAAAGTGAAGGCATGAACGAATGGAAGAAGAAAAGTTTGCAGAAAATAAACAAAGTCAAGCGGAAGAGATAGTGATTATGTTTAGAACAAACACGAATATTTGATAAAGTGTTTGAGATACAAAAATGTTCTGCTGTGAAAATGTTCTATATGTTCTTCATATATAATAGTGATCCCAAAGAATATAATCTGGGGTACGTATTGTAATAAAATATGAAATCCGTGATCTGTCCAGATTATATGTAAACATGTTATATGTAAAACTGAAGGTACAATGAGTTGATTAAAAAGAAGGATCCTGCCGAAACTATGTACGTAATTATTTTAGCGTTTCAACATTAAAACTATACAGTCACTTGCGTAGCTCATAAAGGTTTATCAATAAGTCTTCAGTAAACAAAAAAAAATGTCCCAAAAAGTAAGAAAACAGTTTGCTTAAGTAATTGAATTGAAGTAATTGATTGAAGATAAAGTGAAAAGCGGGTTTATCTGACAAAAATAGTAATTTTGCCTGTTTGATGGATGCTGAACATGATTAATCACAAATACATTGTATTTAAACTCAAGAACATCCATTATTGCAACTGTCAAAGAAAAGATTATATTTAAACTCAAGATTGTCTATTAAAGCAACTCTCAATTTAGGCTGCCGCGGCAGTTTGATGAGCGAACTCTCAGTAAAGTGAAAAATACATGGGACGTATAAATTCGAGAAGTTTTAGTTCTGCAATATGAACTTCACGTAGCCGAGAATCTGGCGAACCCAGTCAACCTGTCACATTGCGAATTCAAGTTTCTTAAACGAAATTATATGATTTTTATCAGAATAAATTTAGTGTCAAGTGAGAGATTTACTAACATTAGAATAAGAAAATTTTGTCAGAATACAATAAATTCTGTATAAAAAAGCAAAAACTAAAACGAAAAAAAAATTTATGAACATAAAAATATAAACATGAAATACACGTTTTTTTTTTTGAGAGAAAGTGGTCAACGAACCCAACTTCGTGGCCTTTCCCTTAGAAAGCATAGGCCCATGGGGACCGTAGGTAGGGTAAAATGCAGAATAGTCCAGGGCTTATGATTTGCTCGTTCGGAAAATAGGTTTCGCAAAGCACGTGTAGTTCTCTGAGGTGCAACCGTCTGTGGAGTATCCGTACAACAAAAATTTAAAACCTCACCATATTTACCGAACTAGCTAGCTCAGCAATGACATGTGCACCTGTCTCTACAACCTCCGATCCTTCGAGGGCCCAAGTGGCACTTAAGAGTTGCCCTTAAAAATATTAAAGACCATACTCCGTTCCATACTCCGATAGACGGTGAGAATCTACAGATTTCGATGTTACAGATGTTTTGTCGACTTTAGTTACTTAGCAACGTTTAGTTGCGTCCGAATCGTATTTTCCTATTAATCATGAGATAAGCAAAATAATTGAAGAGAGTTAAGAAATTCCTTGGCATATCTACATCACATATCGTTACGTTTACGTGGCGTACATTCTCAAGCACTGGCTATTTTTGTGCCCTAATGTGTAAATTGTTTAGAATATATTTGGACGTACGCAACACCTACCAGGAATAAATAAATTTTAAATACGTAAATGATTTAAGCAATACTTAAACGATATTTTTTTATATTTCCAATCAAAATAAAATAGAAAGCACACACACACACGTATATAAATATCTGTAACACATGTTGCACTTCAAAGTTTGCCATCACAGGAAGCATGAAAAGATTAAATCGAAATTTATTTGCGAAATAAATTCTGCAATTTTCTTAACGACAATTCGAAAATAGCTTGAGAATAACAATTAAAGTGACATTTTTATAACTTTTTATTGTGTGCGTGAGTATGAAAATTAGAAATGTAACAAATTTTAAACAAGTTTTTCTCTTTTCAATTTTATTCAGTATAACGTTTGGACATACGGTGCCAAAACAGAAACTGCAAAACAATTCAATTAAAATCAGTGGAAAATACCAAAAACTTTTTCAATTAAAATACGGATTTTATTTTCATTTTGTGTTTTGCATAACAACTTTTGCAGTAGACTCATTATGAACGCAAATTTTATTAACAAATTCAATGTTATAAACGTATAATTGCTCTTTTTACCCTTATTCCGATACATTCTCTGCTATCTTTCTCTCTGCCCTTTTCGACTGTCGTAGACTCACTCACTGGACTTGTCAATATTTTTGCATTCATTACTCTTTACATAAGAATTTATTTTTTGCATGTCTGTCCATAAATGGTCCTGAGGAGAACCGACTCTTGTGTTGCGTTATTGCTTGCATTATTTGTAGAAACGCAAAACCCGTTAATGTAAAAAACCGCTGCCTTTTTTGTACACTTTGTAAATATATTCAGTTCGAAAATTATATTTCTTGACTCAATTATACTTTGGTTTAATATAAAATTTTATATTTAAGATTTTCTGGATTATCTGACAAAAACACAATTGAAAGGTTTTCTGGTTGTAAAAAGAAGGATTCCTAAGATCGTTAGTGCCCTAATCTTAAGGAATACGTAAATAGGAGGTAAATTTTAATTCAAAAACTTAGTGAACTTATAAAGGCAAAAATTACGCGTAATTATCTCGAATTCACGAAAGACCGATCAAATTGGATTCGATATGAAGAATACTATTTTACAATGTGTATGTGTATGCACATTGGTAGAAAATGTAAAAAAAATATATATATATATTTAAAAAAAAGGGGCGGCTCAGCAACTCTTCCAAACCAAATACATTTTTTTTTCTTACATCACTTCCTTGCCAATTATTGTGGAAGTCCCCATTTTCTATCCAACCCAGAAAAAATACGCTTGGATTATCACTCAATATTTATTGAGGCGCGTAGGTTTTTTTGAAATTATTAAAAAAAAAATGTGTGTAGATTTTGTTACAACCTACGCTAGTTGTGGCACAAGGGTATTAAAGTTTGTGACGATGTACGCAGCACAGAGAAGGGCTTGAGGTAGACCCACCTTTTATTGTACTGGTTGATTCAGAACCACTCTCTGAATCGATCTAAGCTTGTCTGTCCATCTGCGCGTTAGATATTCTTGTGTTCAACCTACAGTCGGAATTTTTAATACATTTTGATGATATTTAAGATACCAACATGTTATGCCCCAACGACGAACGCCACTGAAAATTATTCGTATCGACCCACCTTTTCGAGCATTACCCATATTATGTAATGGTGGACCTAATAATCGAAACAGCCATCGTCATTTTTTATAGTCTTTTGCCAATTATCGGATCATTTCCATAGTTCAACCGCCGCTTATAAAAAACTGAAACTTATATCGTACGAGCACCAGGGTAAAAATGATATATACCTACAATTTCCTAGGAACAGAACGCAAAAGTTAGACCTTATGAACACTTCAAAATCATAACAGCGGCAATAAAACAACAGAAATACCCAAAATCGCTCGTTGCAGATAGCGCTGTTGTCACGATTTTGATCAAAGGATAAGCACTGATAAAAATGACATCCTTTTCGTACCAACTCGCAGTCCGAAAGATTTTTTATTGCATTCGAGACTATTCAGAACACGAAAATGTATACCATACCGGAAGCAGCGTCTCAACTTGTTAGACCAATTGAAGATGGGTAGAATCAAAGCCAAATTCCCTGAGAGTTCAATTTAAGCCGATATGCTGTTGAACTGGTATATCAGCGATATCAGGAGATCGACGAATATATTCGAAGACAAGAAAACGACCGAAAACGCTTTGCAATATAGCATGATCACGATTTATTTGTCACAAAATCAATGCGAAATGGCCGGTTAAATGAATTTCAACTGGGGCAGCAGATCCAGAAAGTTAGAGCAGTGGTAGTCAGCCCACGCACGGTTAGAAGAAGACTATCCGAAGAAGGTCTCCCAGCACACAAACCGGTAGCTTACCCGGAACTGAGCCCAGTTCACCGACACCACCACCTAAATAAATAGAACGTAGTACTGTTCTTTGACGACTGCAAGATGTGTCTTCGTGGTAAAAACCAATGGGAAAGGGTCTACTGAACATCCGGTGAGCGTTTCGCGCAATGCTAGATCTCTCCTATGGCTGTGGTTCTTGCATACTTTAGTGAGTCATATGAGTGGAAGCGAAAAACGAACTCGGCTTCAGCACAAGGCCCAATATCGATCGTCAACCAAGTGACGCTATGTGGCAGAAATCCTGGAAGAACACGTACGCAGTTTTGCTGGGTTTATTACCGAAAATTTCATTTTCAGGCATGACAACGCAAAACTGGAAGAGGATGATGTGCCGGCTATAGCGTGGCCTGCTCGAAGTCCAGATCTCAATCCCATTAAGCTGCTATTACGCGAGCTAAAAAAACGAGTACGAGTCAAAAACAAACCGCCTACGCATATAGGAGGGCTTCGAACCGCAATTAACCAAAAATTGGACAGAAGATCACAGGATTTTATAAAAAGAACTTATTTATTCGGCAAAAATCCAATGGAAGCTATTAGTCGAGCTAACGGAGGTAATACCACCCTTTGATAAATGTCTTCTTTAATAATTTTCTTGTTTCATCGTCCTTTTACACCTGTTCGAATCCGCAGAAACAGCGCTACTCGAAACGAGCATTTCAGGCATTTCTATTGTTTTATTGCTACTGTATCGATTGCGAAGGTCAAGGATAAGCATTATGTGTTTTTTTCAAAAGCTGACCGTGTGTACTTCAGTTTAATTTAAATTATGTTTACAAGCTGAGTATAACTTACTATTTAGATTCGAGGTGAAAATGTACGGGGTGCGCGAACTTTTTACTCTCTCGTGGAGCCTTTCAATATTCTATCAATCAGAATGTGAAAATTTTTGTATCGATGTCTTTCTACGTAAAACTGGTCCCTTTCATGAGAAAGTCCTTAAGCGTGCTTGCTTGCTTCACGTGCGCTACGAACACCTACCAAGAATAAACAGAAAATATCTGCTTTGGCCAAGTTATAAGCGGACAGTGAAGAATACACTCTCACAATTACGATAAAGTGGCGGACATTCAGGATTTGCGTTAAGTAGACTTCAAGCAGTTCCCCTTTTTTCATATTCATTCATTTCACGAACTTTTCAATTAGCCACTTGTGTGTGCATATTGCACACAGTTACTTAGAATACACAAGAGTTTTTATGCAACGCGAAGAGTTTATTGTTTTTACAGGTGCACTGACACAGATCGGTAAACTTATCAAATGTCAAAAAAATAAATGACAGCATTACAGCTATTAATGTAAAAAAAAAAATGCATTGTTGTTACGTTTATGTTGCATAAGAAATTATTTATATTTTATTTGTTTAAACTGTTATACTAAGGAAAGTTTAATGCATATAATTAAACAGTTTGAACATTTTGTTTTGATTTGCTTTAAAAAAAAAAGAAAAGCTTTTTATATAAAACTATAATCCTTAAATATTATTATTGCATGCATGTATGTTTTTTATTATTTTTTGTTTAAGTAATTTTCATTTAGTTAAGCTCACCATCGAGGAATGGAATTATTTCAATTTTCTTACTGCATTTGTAACAGAAAAAAGAGTGAGGAGTGAAATGTCTGGTAAATCATGCCAAATATTTTTGATTTATTTGGAATCGATTCAATCTACTATAGTATAAGAGAGAGAGCTGCAAGATGGGTGACTGAGCTGCCCCAGAAAAAAACTAATAATGGCTCGAAACGTGAAACAGTGCTCTTCAGTGCACTTCATCAATCTACGAATGCTGTCTGCCTAGAAGTTTATCCCTATAGTGATCAATTCCATCAAAATCTGATAACTTTTAATATTAGTAGGACCAGGATGATGGTGAACCTCTGCATAGTTTTTAGTAGTTGTATGTAAATAATAAATAAATAAATATGAGCAAAGTGCTGCCGAAGATACGGGACTCCTTTCTGACTGTCAGCCTTTTCGTGGTACGGCCGATTAGGGTTAACACTGCTACAACTCTTAAGGGATTATATAACATTCGCATTTTTTTTTTGGATGTTGAGTATTCAAGATGCGTCTTGCAGTCCTTATAGTTGTTCTGCTAGTTTTTAATGCTTTATTGCATTGCTGCTCTATTCAGTTCATTACATTATGTTTTTATACAATTATTAACTAAATTTTTAATTTAAACTTATTCTCTATTCTCGTTCAAATACACAAAGCCAAACGGCGTGTGTGATTTCATAAAACCATAAACATAATTAAATATTTATAATTAATTATTTATCTACACAGTAAATAAACCATGAATTGCAAATGTTTTTCCCTACGTAACCTATTGATGGATCTTTAACAAACCTGCATAAAGCTGTGTATAAAGATGCATTTAAAAAAGTGAAAAAATATATTTTTTGTTACTCTATAAATTTCTATGTAATTTATTTAAAGCAAACTTAAAATTATCAGTTTTTGCAGATATCTTTGGAAAATTTTCGATTAAAACTTATGTGACTGTGTGTGTGAGCTTTAATATTGAAAATATTTAAAATTGCAGAAGACCATTACTCGTTGTACAAACTTTCCAACTCGCCCAGAATATAGCTAAATAGAGAATCTTGATGGTCATCGACAGTACTTTATTTTCTTATATTTCTTATATTTCTGCTCTGCTCTGCTCTGAAAAATGTTTTCTTTCAAATGTATGCAGTTACTATCGCTTTGATTTATCGCATACTCGCTTTAGCGCGTCGTCGTCAAACTTGAATTCTACTTTAAAAGATACGGATTACTAGCAAAAGTTTCTAAAGTGTGTACTCTTCCTTGCCGAATTATCAGAATCTAATCAGAAGTGTTAAAAGATATTGTGAGATCTATCATTGTGCGCGTGCAGGAATGGCACGAAAAGATTGCCAAGCGTTGCTATAATAAAACTCAAATTTTAAAAATATATGCATTCCGTTCCTAAGGGTAACTTTATGTCATACATATATCTTGCTCACCTTCAAGGTATTCCGTATATTTTTTTAAAAAATCAATTTCCTCAAAATCAAACCCATCGTTAATAATAATATCTTCCAAAAAGTGAGAGGACAACTCAATTTCAAGTGCAAACAAGTAAAAAAATTATAGTCGGGTAAAGACATTAAATACCCTGCACCAGTTCGCTATCCATTCCTTTCAGTGATGACACACCACAAAAGATACTTTAGTGACATATAAAGGCATACCTTTCGTGGACGCTCCCATATTAAAGGGTACTCAACTGGTCAACTAAGGGCCACCAAATAAATCAAATTTAATTCACTTGAGAAAGATTTTATTGCTCTCTAATTTTATATTACAAAAAACTACAAATTTAGACTTTGGCGTCCTAGAAGAGGTTACTTTTCAGTATCAGTTCATTATACGCGATCTAATTAATTTTTATGCTACGTTGCTACTCTGAAACAGTTTTCACTACAAAATATTAAAAATTAAAACTTTTATACCAAAGATGACCATCATATGAAATAGGGTGCACAGCAGAGAAGAAAAAAATAAACAGAAGATGTATTGAAAATCACACTTTTATATCATCCGAAGATTCGCTTTGTAGTAGCGGCTGTATGGGTGAGGGCACAAAAAATCGCCCCGTCAAGACAAAGTTTTTTATGGGAAGTACTCGAAAAAGTGGACGGATCCAATCCATTCTCAACACGGTCCATGAAAATAGTTGAAGAATTGAACACAAGCAATCATGGACAGAGATCAAGCGGACAGGCAGAGAGACGAGCTTAAATCGGTTCAGAACTGATTGATAATAAAAGATCGGTCCATCTTAACTTCTTCTGAGTTTTACATGCGTAAGCAGAAACTTAATGTACTCTGCACAAAGAGTCAACGGCCTGCGTCACAAAACTCAATATTTATTAGGTCGCTTATAATATTCTATATAAAACACAGAACAGATAGACATGCAAGCTCAGTATGGTTTTCTGAATCGAATAGCATAATAAGGGGTGGATCTATTTCAATATTTATTAGGTTACCTTTTCTATTTTATACAAAATTACGGGAGAGATAGACAGACAAGCTCAGGATGATTTCCTGAATCGATTAATATAGTCAGAGATGGATATATTTTAAGTCCTTACGGGTTTTGAACATATCAATAAACATGCCGTCTACAAGTGATGCAGAATGAAAAATAGAAATATGTTATGGAGCTAGCGTAGCTCGTCCGTTAATGTTAAAAAAACAAAATTCCACATTTGCATTCGAATCTTGAAATCAAACATATTTTTGCCCTCTTGTGCCAATTAAATTAATTGAACTCAAAGTTTATAAGCGTTCCCAATAACAAGTCTCGCGCCTACCTAGACAAGCGGAAACAGCGCATCAATTTTTTCTTCTTATTTAGGTTGTTGACAGATTGTGTCATAAATTGCCAAGGATCGCATTTTTTTAAAGCAATTAAAGTAAAAAGTGTTCAGGAACCGCACCAACCTGCCTAGTATTATTACGTCTCTGCCCTGGATTTTGGCTTAGTTTCTCGTGACTTATTACAGATAACCGTAATTCACTGGGAAATCTTTTTCAACATGTTAAGCGCTTAATTTGCATCAGCGCATCCAGTGAAACTATTTAAAATTCATATTCTTTGCCTCGTCACAAACGTATTATAGAAATGCAATATCACCCCTTTATCCAAAAGCCTTTAAAAATCCTAGTAATGTAACGGAACAATCTTTCCTTCTTTCTTTTCTCTTTTTCTTCCAACTTATTATACCCTACTCCACTTGCGGTGCAAGGTATATTACGTTTATGCAGACTTATGTAGCACGAAGAAGTCCTATAGACAGACTCATCTTTTTTGAATCGATTTAAACCTGTTCGTTTGATGTCTGTCCATGTAAACTTGCGCTCAAGGTACATGCCGCAATTTTAGAGATATTCCGACGAAACGTGGTACACTGACGTGCTTTGACCCAAAGACGAACGCTATTGAAAATAGTTTGGATCGGTCCGCTTTTTCGATCACCATGATGTAATGCCCTTTTTTGTTCAGTTTTCATATAGAAAATATTTCACTTTTCAAAATTTCTTGACAAAGGTGGCAAGAAATAATATTTCAGCATTCTCTCGTATGACGAAAACTGAAGTTTATATGAAAAAAAGGCCAAATTTTCAATGATCATAACAATAATTTAAGATAGCATAATTAATTCTACGAAACTTGGACCATCTCGGCCTATTTTTTGGATCCTATCCTATATAAGGATTTGTACGAAAATTTTTATTTTGTTGGGCAGAAAAATCAGAAAATATATGATGAAAAATAATAACTATGCCGAATATTGATTACGTACCACATTTTTTTAACCTCTTCGGCACAACCATTCTTATGGAAAGTAAGCCTTTCTTTGCAAACAGGTCCAATTTTAATGTGCATTTCCATAACAGTAAGTTCATATAAAAAAGAGATACCGCTTTTTGTTTCCTGAGACACAAATAAGAATTGTGTTAGACAATGTGGTATAGGCTGTTCAATAGCCGGCCTAGCCCGACTATAATGTTTTCACTTGTTTTTTGTTTAAATTTCTTCTCAAATCTTTTCTTCTCAGCCACTGTCCGAATTATTTTAATTGCAAAACGTTTCTTTTTGTAAGTAAACATGCAGTTGTTACTTCTTACAACGCATTATGTCCAGTAACTAAAAGGCAGCGGTATACTTGTTGTAGTATACTCTTTTTGTCGATCGGTCTAAGAATAAGCAGCCGTTTTGATCATGTTAACCTATTCATCTTCTCTTTTTCCATTGTTTTTTTTTTTTTTTTAAATCAACAATTTAGGAGAGTCGAGCACAAATTCGAAACATACAGCCTCACAGATCGATGTGTAATGAATTACAAAACTTGATCCCCGAATATTGCAAATTGAAATTAGGAGGAGCTGAAAGAAGCCAATGTTTCTCAACATCCGAAATCATTACATTAATCATCATCAAATCATTTGATTGAAAATTTCTTAGCTTTAGTGAAGATTCAAAGGAGATCCAAACGAATTTGAACATAGTCGGTAAGTTTTTCCAAAATATCTGCTAAATGCCCATAAATTTTTATTTAGAAAGATTCTCGATCGGAAAATAGTAGCACAGTTTTAAGGATATTGTCGATCCATCCGGTATCCAAGATTCGTGGCAATTGATGTGATTTCACTTTTGCGCACCACTGTGGCCTTTGCTTTTTAACGTGTAGGGCTCTTCGTCACTTAGTTTTCATTTTTCTTTTCAGTCTACAAGCTCAGATGATAAAGCACTGGTAACTTTTTAGTTTCACACTTAAAGGATTTGATCAAATAATGGAGTTTCGTAAGTTTTGCGACAGTTTACAAACAAATGTAGATAGAACGGGATGTACGCACAAAAACAGTGAAAAAAAAGAAACAAAGAAGACAGAAAAACGAATGAATAAAGACAAAGAGCATTTTTAATTTGCTACAGTTGACCATTATCAGAAACACCAGCAAAGAACTACAGACGAAAGAGCAACTTGTGTAATTATTATGCTAGACTGAAAGGGCAAAATTTGCTGCGAAGGTTAAAAGACAACTTGAAGATTTTCTTTTTCAAAGCAACCATTAAAAGTGATAATAAGAAAACTAATTTCAATCCTTTTACTTATTTTATTATTTCCTTATTTTGTTTAAACGAAAAGATAAAAACAAGTTAACATTTTATTCGAATACACTCTCATTTAAGCGCAATTTATCGCAAACTTAACATTTGCATGCAACAAGTGTTTAGATCCCCCGTAAAGCACAATAAATGCAAGCGAAAACCTGTGATTCACCGGATAGTCCTGCCAAGTTTATACCTCTTAATAAGCATTGATGTATGCGCATTCGTTTCATTTCTAAAAACGGGAGCCGTGTTCTGACATTGTTATCGGTCACTAGTGTTAAGAGAAAACAAGGGGTTTTTTGTCATAGTCTTTGCGTTATAGTAACAGGCATGGCATCCCGGGGCAGCACTCACGGCAAAATTCTTTGATCTCAACTTATAAAACAATGTTCTTAAGTTGCGAATATCACGAACAAAAAAAGTGGTGTAGGGTATAGATATTGGTAAGGACTAATAGGCATATTTTCTGTACCTTTGGTATTAGATAAAGCAAGCTTCTTACCCAACAGTGTTCATAGTGCTCCTGACAAAAACGAAGGCCTTATGCTAAAATTTGGAACAATTTTCTGTCACAGTGCTACCAATATAGCAAACATCTGATCTCGATGGCATTCCATATACCCTCGCACTTTAACTTGAATATTGGTCTCACTTTTTGAACATCGTATTTTCACTCTATTGAATTAAGCAAACTTAAATTTGTTCATAATTAAGTTAACGGATTTTTTAAAGATTATTAATAATAATGAAAATAACATATTTTTTAATTTTCGTGTTAAATAGAGAGATAGTACAAACGGGGACTTTAAAATTCCCAAATTATATATAATAAAAATCAACCACTGCTAAAACTAAAGAGAAGAGAAACTGAAGAATCTGAGCCCAGCTAAAAATGGACAAAAGTATAAAATTTTTGTATGTGTGACTTTATACTACGCAAAGAAATGCTTGTGTACACGAGAAACCAACTAGACATAATTATGCAAGTGTGTGGAAAGAGGCTATGACCGCTGTACGTCGATTTGTAGACATTAAATGAGTATTTATTGAGCTGGTACGGGACGATTTTGTGGAGCTAAACGGCTTACAAAATTTACCCCGGTCCGCAAAAATTTCCCCACCATTGGTGGCGAGCGGTTGGCCAAAGCTTTCGTGGCCATACGGGGCTCAGGAAACGCATTACGCGTGTAAGGATTGCGTCGTGAACAATAGCGCATAACCAAGAAATGATAATAAACAATGGGTGTCATAAGTCCAGCCCGCTTGTGATTGCTCCGGAGGAGGAGGAGGGGGAGGTGATGACGCCGATTCGGACGAGTTAAACGGTGCCGAGCAGTCAGAATTATTTTCACGATTGCTACCAATTTCGTCACTCATTTTTACTGGAATGATGAAGATTTTTGTTATGCGAAAAGTATTTAACAAATTATTAAAGACCTTTTTTTACTTTCTATTATTTTCTACGAACAAATGTAATTTTTTCACCAAATTGTAAGAGGAAAAAATTGTAGATATAAAAAACCATTTGACAATTGGAAGGAAATGCGTTTGTGTGTTGAAATGAAATGAAATTGAAACATTGTTTTAACCCATAACATACAACTGTGACAGGCCTATTAAAATATAAATAACAGAGAGCTATTATAGTAATCTATAGTAAGTAAAAAGATTGAATGGATTAATGTAATCCATTCGTTGGATTATTTAATGGATTATTGTAATCCATTTGTAATTGGAGGTGTAATATTCCAGTTCTCTCAGTCTCCTTTTAATAACAAGAACCATTCAATTCAATCCATAATCGAATTTTCATAAACTTGACATTCATTTTTTTTGTTTTTTAAAAGCGCTTCCTTCAAGGGCTGGTTTGGGATGAAAATTCCGCGCTTCATTTCATGTACTAAAAATTTGTAATGGTTTCGACAATGCCGTAACCTAAGGGATGTACAAGAAATTGGTTTCCCGGATTGCCATCTCTACCACTCAGAAATTATTCGATCGTTTAGTGACAAAGGATCGGTCATATTTATTTCATTCTCAGTACACTGAATTTTCACCCACACTAAGACACAATCCTCATAATTTTATTTCGAGCGGCGCACATATCCAAATAAGGTAGAAAGTAACTTTGGTTTGTCACATTCTGCAATGCTACAAAAGGCAAGATGCTACTTCTCGTGAAGCGCTAGATGCTGTATTGTAATATCGTAAATGTAGATATTAACATGATCGTTATCACAATTGTGAAAGCCTTGATTCCCATACATACACGTTTACATATTTCACTTATTATTAATACCTCGTGTTTAAGGTTACGCAAAGCCTCTGATAAATGAAAGGAGGATGCAAAATACTTTCCCGGACTATTGGCAGCTAAATCTCTGTCTTTCCGCGAAGTATCTCTAGTCAATTCGGCGTTTTTCAACTGAATTTTAAGTGAGAACAAGATGGACTGTCAAAATAAATATCATTTTGATCATTTGTTTTTTCAAAAATATATTTATCTCACTTTCAAAACAAACGGTCCCTATATACTTGGAATATGGGGTATAAAGTCTTCGAATCGCTTTCCTGCGGCTTGTAAACATTTGATTAGTTTAACATAATTACCCTCATGACTTTTTTTTCGATTGCTTAGCTATCATTCATTCAAGCACATAAGCTTCATATGCATGAATTCTAGTTGATCTACGGAATGCATATTCTACCTTAAGGACCACCAAACTAAATGGTAGAAGCATAAAAGCACTGTGCAGGGTAAATTATAAAAGCTGTTTTTAAATTCTAATCAAAATTGCAAGTTTTAGTTTTTCTATCTAAACATGAAATAAACTTTATTTTAAGATAAAAACTTACTTTAACGAGCCCACGCGCATATTCAAATGTTCCATGAAATAAATAACATCCGTTTAACATGAAACCCATAAGTCGTCGAGGTTACTAGCCACCTTAACACAGAGATTTTATTTAGCAGTGGCTGGTTTTAAGCAACCAGCGAACAGCTCCACAAACTTAATAAACAAGTGAAGAAATAAAATAAATGACGTTTGTGCTGGAAATCGAACCCGTGCGCGTCTTGTGCTTTGCCGCTAAATTTCTGCCAATTGTTGTTCTGTCTTCGCCAGTCGCCAGCTGCATGACATGAATGTTTACTTGGTTTTCGCCCCTCCTTAGAATTTGTTTTCTTAGAAGATCGACTAATTTTCATGGAAACTCAAACACGGCATTTTCGCATCATGGCATGGGGTAGGATGTAGAACAGTCCATTGCGGAACATCGACACGCCTGGTAAGGAGTCTTGTCCGTGCGTCTGTCTTCATAAGGATTATCAGCGCATATATTTCTTTAGTGTAACAACATAGAAACATGTAGAGTCATGTAGGTTTTGGCCAAAAAGTGCGAGCAGTCTTGCCGCAAGTCATACGATTAACTACCAAATCTAGTTCGATTTTAATACATCTATTTTGTTGACATTCGTATCCTAAAGGGAAGAAAGGAGTGATTTTGCACAATCTATAAACTACATAGAATTTACACTTAAAACTTTAAATCTAAACGTTACTTTTTTTAAGTGTAACGAAATTCAGTCCATCAACAATTTATTTATTTTTCCGAAGCATTGCGATTTTGTATGAGCAACGAAATGTTAATACAATTGAAAAATTATTTTGTATTTAATTCATGTCTTTTTCATTATTAATAATTAGTTTTCCTTGTTTGTCGACAAACTATTTAAAATGTTGTACGGAAAGAAATCACGTTTACGTATTTATTTTGCATTTAATCCAGCTATTTATGTAAAAAGTGGTTTATTATTCAAAAAAAATAATGCGTTTCCATGAGAGATAACTAACTGTCTACGTCTTCATCTTCATGTTGTTGTTCTTCGGTCTCCTTATCGCAAAGAGCATTTATTAAAAGCATTAATTGATAAAAATTGACCGCTGACTTCAATTCAGTTATACAATTTTGACGTTGACATAAGGGTAGAGCTTGGTTCTTTTCTATAAACGCAAGAAGAGTTTCTTGAAAAATATGCTTAAAAAAATTTTATTTAACTAAAGCAAAAATATTTAAAGTATAATTAGTATCTTTTAAATTGCTAATGTGTTGTTCGCTAGCAAACCGTCGAGGCAGGGACAGACTAAAGCAAACTTTTAACAAATTGCTTTCTTCTGTAAATAGACCAACGTGAGTGTAGATATGTTGCACTTGATTCAATTTGCTGTTAAGGGCGTACGAGAATTGTTGTAAATTTAACATATTTAGCATAAACATTAAACATAATAGTCGCACTTATCTTTTGCATACGTTCCTCTATAATGTGCATAAAGGGAGAAAGATCATAAGCGAAGTAGTCGGGATGGGTTATCTATTGCAATTTGATTTTAGTTTGACCACCCATTCTGGTTTACTAACGACATCCGATAAAACGAATCGCAATTCTAGTAAACTTACCTCTGCCCCTGCCTTTTCTGCCGACAATGGGTGGTTCAAGTTAAGTTTTTCCTTTAAAATATATGTAATATTGGTATCCAATTACCGAATACAAATTTGTCACACAAACAGAATCGAATACAAATTTCTCACATTAACTATTACTGGGAATTCAAAAAAGACCACAATCTCTAGTCACAACACGTGCAAGCAAGAAATGTCAGCGACATCTGTAGTATTTCTCTACTCTTAAGCAAAGGGGATGGATAATCGCATAAAAAAAATATAGCTTTTGTTTTTGCATTTCTCTGGCTGACATAGACTCCTAGACTCCCTAGACACCGACGAAAGTCAACTTTCAGCTACGTAATACACCCAGCAGCGGAAAGAAGAAAAAGAACATACTCTTACATCTTTTAATACCTCTGTAGATAGATATCTTGATTATATAACAAAGAATTATATTATTTATGTTCAGTGGATTAAGTTTAATGAAGAAATGGAAACTTCGCAGAGGCCGCGAAATAATAATTGGAAGTTTGCCCTACAATTAATTGGACAAGATAGACAACATATTTGAAATATGACTAAATCCTTGTTAAATTTGCAAATGTTTCTAGCCAGAAACCACGCTCTTTTGTCAAGTACACTTCTTTGTGCAAAACACCTAACTACCTCTTCTTGTCTCTTAATATCGGAATCTTTACGAAAACCTGTCATTAATGTGTTTAAATACTCATTGCCTTGTGCGCCTCTTTCATGTTACTCCTTATAGTTGGTCCAGTTTCGCCACAAAACAATTTGGCATAGTTTACCTGAAAAAAGGAAGAAGATTTTTAAAGTTTGGCCAATAAAAACAGGAAATTTAAAATGAGTTGTTTGTACTTACGGATATCTTCACTTAAGATTCTTACCTATTGGAGCATGTAATAGGAGTTTCGCTTTTAAATACGCAGCTTGTTTGACTTCGACATCATAATCAAATTGTATTTTTAACCGTTCTAACGGATAAAAATAACAATAATATCTACGAACCGCTTTAAAAGATGGCGCTTTGTGCACTATGTAAATACAATACAAAAACTTTAGTTGCACAATTCAATCTAAAGCTTTTGGCGAACATTATGCTAAAAGCTCCCATAAAACAGGCATCGATAAGGTGTTTCTTTAATTCGAAGCGTTATTCTGTTAAAATGGCAAAGCAGACATATTAGAGACTGTTAGTGCCAAAGCAGTTGGAAGGAATTCTGTTAAATGGAAAGACATAAAAACATCCAGAGAACGGCGCGCCACCTGAAATACGTATTCAATGATGCAGATAAAACTGAGGAAAACAGATATTTTAATCATTGATAAGCAATAGTTTTCCGAACAAAGAAGAATGGCATACACAATAAACTTATCTACTTAGCGAATATTGTTAAAAAGTAATATTGCGCTTAAGGAGTTAGACAATTTAGATATTCGTGCCAAATTAATTGAGTTTCAACTCGAAAATGTTGTCAGAAAATGTAAAAATTTACAATCAATTGTCATATGAAATCATTTATTAAATAGAGATGAAATTAATCGAATAAAAAATGCTAACTCTGCGAATTACGTTACCTATTACATGCAAAACGGAAGTCCACTATATATAGTAAAAAAAAATTTGTTTAGATCTACAAAGGAAACTTTCAATGCTTTTTAAGTAGATGCAGAAACTTCAGGAAAGCAATTAATACCCACCTACTGTGAAAGACAGTTTCAAGGTAAATTTAAAACGCATTTTATTATATTTGCATCGTATGACAATTGAAGCTTATATCGATTATTGTAGAATAGGGATTATCTTTAGTGTGGACAGACTTTGATCGGAAGTCAAGTAACTTAGAAAGGAGAATGCAAAAAATTTAGGGCTTTCAAGATCTTTCCAGGTAGCGGACCTAAAATGCAAAGCCAACCCAATGTACAGTAGTCCTGTTTGCCCACCGGTTCTATTCTTATTTCGCTATTTCAATGCTGGCACAAAGTACAGCTTTCCTTATTAATTTATTTCTATTCATGCGGCAAAGTTTTTCTTTTTTTTTATTATTCTTTATTAAATTTTTCAATTTCTTAAATTGATTGCTTTTCAGTGGATAAGAGAAATTTCTTTTGATATTAATGTTACGCAAGAAAATGTTGCCTTTTCTGAAAAAATACATGCGGTGCCGGATTTACGAGCAATCTTCTTCAGTTATCTGTGAAACAGAGAGATTTTCAGCATCCTTCGCATCAATGAGAGCGGATTGGGCGATCGAGCCTACTTCTCACCATATTATTGTGTTTTTAATGCTTCAACTTTTTATTTCCATTGTTTGTCTTGTTCATACTCAAACTTGGGTGTGTATGTGTGTGGCGGTTATGTCGAAAACCTTCCGTCCTCTAAAGTGTATGTGTTAGGGATCAGTCTCTGAAAATTCTGAATCGATGTAGCCATGTCTGTACATGCGTCTATCCATTGCCATCTCTGTGGACATTTGTGATAGACAAAAGTCAAGAGATCGGTTCCAAATTTCCTAAAAGTTCTGCAGTTTCTTGTATGCAAGCCACTAATTAAAATGGGCGAGAGGACACATTCACCTTACAACATAACCTGAAAAGAACAAAAAAAAAATTTTTCTCGCTTATTACCCATAAACCACAATTGCAAGAACGATTAACGTTTCTCCGTGTTTCGTACAAGGTATGATCCCGTGGTACTGGTATAAATATAAAGGAGATCGTATAATCCAATATAATAGAGTAACGAAACTTCACCTTTTTTGGTTTTTCTTTTTCGGAGTAAATGTGCCGCGTGTAAAATAATCGGCCTGCCCAGATAGAATTCCCTTCACTGTTTAAGAATGAAATCAATATTTCAGATCCGCCTACAAATATACAATTATCTTATGAAACAGTTAAATACTCAAATACTTTACAGTTAAATACTTAATAACTTTCCGGTCTTCCGTCGTTCTATTAATATAATGATAGAGGGGATAAAGCTGGAATTAACGAGGAAAATTCTTTGCACGTCCTTTTAATACTTTTTTTACAAATCAATTCAAAATTGAACTCGTTTAAAGACGAGCCTCCAAAAGCCAAAGTGACGTCTTAAAGAGAAAGCACGGTTTCTGCAACATTATTGTAATTGAGCTACACGTGAATTTTAAATGGAGCTGAGATATTTAACGAAAACAATGGAAAGGGTTTATTTGAAAATAATCTATCGCCCTGAACGGAGTTATTCAAAATTAAAGTTAGTTTTGCTGGCTAATAATCACAACTCAGCCTAAAAGAAATGCATCTTGATCTCAAGCATTGAAATATGTCGCTGTGTGACTTCTCCAAACTCATACATCAAGATCTTCATGGGATACTCGAATACTCGTGATTAGCAAGCATTAGATTCTAAGTCAACGTAGCCGATATCCGTTTGATCTACCTATCCGCCTGAATCATTTTTTCCCCCCAATTTTAGTTTGCTTTTAGCTAATAACAGTAATTCTTTATTAAAATTATTTCTTATGTAATCATTTTTTAGAATTCGTTTCGCTTCTAGCTTTTGTTGGGAAGATGTACATTAACAATTCCATTGATGCACGGTAATCTAATAGTTATAATTTTCCATACATATAATAAAGAGAAAATTACTATATACGATCATTATCGTTACGACTTGATTGCCACAGCCAAGCTGGCCAAGCTTTTTCTTCTCTTAGCCTCTGAGAAAAGAAAATTAAACTTGCTATGGCACTCATTGTTATCATTATACAAAATACTCGTAACATACGAAGCACATATACACACAATGCATGTATGAAATTTAAACATGAAATGATTCATGAGCGAAATGACTGCAAGTTCCATAGGATTTATATGATTCTAATTATATTTTTTGACACAAGAGTGTTATATGGTTCGAGTGCAAGTCGATCAAGATGCGAGATCCGTTTATTTGAGACACCACCTATTAGTTTAGTTAATTAAAAATATTCACTTTTCTACTTAAAAAGTGCACAGTAATTGATGTGAATGCTAAATATCGCTACTGTTTGCCTCATTAGAATTATTTTTAATGTCTTTGACATCGTTTGACTTTTAAAAATCAAAGTCTAACATGGTAAGCAATGCCTACCTACACTTGCTTTGTTTTTTGTTTAGAGAAACTCTTCAACTATTCTCGTCGTAGTCTTTACGCCAAATTCGAGTTCAACAGATGGTTGTCGTTAGAAAACGGCGTAGGAGGAAATCAAAACAAGCTCGAATCTAACTATATATCCACCATCCAGCAATATTTCTAAAGCGTGTTTTATATCGCGTTTATCTGATCAATCACTTTTCTTTTGCTGCTATGGATCAATAACTCTTTCGGCTGGCCGCAATGACGCGCTTACGCAATAAGCTTTCAATTGCCTGAGTGTATCGTTTTTGCTTGACGGTAACTTTGTGTTGGTAATAAATAAGCAGATATTTCCCAAGCAAGCCAATGTATGAAATTTTGATCTCTTCATTAAATAATTAGGCTTTGAGAAAATTCACAAAATTTCCGGTTGTTATTATTACTCTATGCGTTTTCTCTCTTGCAATGACTAAAAACAATTTGCGTCGAAAGCTCAACAATAGTTTTTTTTGCTTGTACTTTTTCGGCATCTAATGCTTGGGTGTCTCAGTGTCACCTTTTCTTTTGCAATGACTGCGAAATGTGTGCATACGGACTATCGGAATGAGAGGCCGAGTTTATTTAGTCATGTGCTCCTATTTCCGAAAGTCGTGGCAATCAACAATCGTAGCTTAATATATTTTCTCTAGATTTAATTAAATGATTAATTAACAAATAACTTTTGCCAATTTGTTGGACATAAAATAGTACGAATCTAGCATACTGTCTGTTTTGAATTAGTGTTCTCTTCTTTATTTCTCTTGTCTTACTGTTATCACCTCCATATGTCGTAGTATTGATCATTCGTTAATACTATACGACTTCAACTTTTTGCTTTCATTTTATCAATGTGCAGGATTAACCGGAAAATGAACCAAATAAAATCAGTTTCCGCGTGCAACCGCATCAAACTTTAAGATAAGTGATAATATAAAAATGTAAGGTATTGAGAAATTCGTTGCATGCCATTGTGTACACTCTTTCTTTTGTCTCAAGTTTAATTTACTTTTTAATTACCTTTTGCTTGTTTTAAGTATACAGGTAGTTTTTACATAACATAGACCTATAAAAATACAATCAAGAGGTATATTATCAAGTTTATTGTTGACTGGTTTTGTTCATAAAAAAGTTTTTTTTTTGAATTTGATAGATACCTTACATTACTTTAAAGGCAAGTTATGTGGCCGATCCAAAAAAATAGTGGTGGTCTTCCGCGTTTATAACATGGTGCAATTCATTCCCAGAAATCAGCAAAAATGCAAAAAAGTCAACGATCATCTCCTTAAATCGCTTGGTTAAAACCGACCGAAAGGAAGTTGTTAAGCGCTTAAGAATATTCTCACCACATTCTGACAGATGCAAAGTGAAATCGTTTCTGCGTCTGCTTTCCCATCCGCACTCTATCAACAGTATGCACTTAAGCGCTCAAGCCAGTTTTTCAAGAAAAGCCCTTTTCTTCATAAATTTATGTGAAATGCCTCCTTACGGAATTACGTCTTTTGAAATGCAGTGCATTCCATCGTAGATTGTGATTGTAGGACAGCATACGTTTTATTTATAATTCATAGAAGACGTTTGCGAAAATGGGTTATTCACAAGAACTTCTATTACCATCCTTCAAATGCTCCTTCTGACCTTCTCCATTCAAATGTCAATATTGAATAATCTTATCTTTCGCAAGTACTCTGCTTGGACATCCTTTTAGAAGCGATCTACCGAGACCAAATTTCGTCGTCCCTTTTTCGATAAATTGTCGTCAATCTTTGCGGCACATCTCAGCTGCATAAAGACGTTTTCAACTAATCATGACGTCGCCAAGCAATCTTATGAATATGGTTGGTAGGACTCGGACTTTACCATTTTAGGAATTTTGGTTCATAGAAAATCGAGTGGTTTCCATGTTTTATCAAATGTGGTATGTTCGTAACCATATTAACACTCGATCGTCTGATAAACTTCTATATTCATTTAGTCCCTCCTATAAAGCATAGACCTCTTACCTAAGTACTTACTGCACTTCATGTGCAAACAGAAATTACAGCATAAGTGACTATGCAAGTCAGCTAGACTGCTGCAAATATTAATCCACCTGCTTTTGTCATATCGATACCGAGCCATAAAAGGTTTCACTTTAAGCACAGAAACTTTTAAATATATTCATGTCGTGGTTTTCACAGCAGTTGACTGCTTCTATTACTAAAGTTTTAGAGTTCTTTAATGCTCTATAAGTGAAACAAGTTGTCTCTCTGTCCCTTTTTTAAAAAATATGTTCATCTTGGATCGACTTTTCGATCCCTATCATGTGGAAGTTGTAGACGTCTTTCCCATTAAAGTTCTTAATATTAATTCTATACCTAATCTCTTCCTAACTGAGGTGCTAGCCGCATAAAAAAAAAAACAAAAAAAATGTATCGATCGATAAATAATTTTGGTCGACCAGAATTATTTCCCGATTACATTTTTCCATAGAAGAATTTAAAGTCAAATTCTGTTCTAGACAAAAATATTTGCTTATTGCAGCCAGATTTATCAAATATAATGTAAGACGAAGAATACGTCAGCTTTTTATTTTCGTTGTTGTGACTGTGAGTTCGTCCGTACCATCCAAATAGGCACAAGTCGGACGAACAACGAGGTCCGTATAGTTGAATCAAAGTCGGATCTTTCAATGATCGAGGATTCTGATGTTCATTTGGAAATGTTAGTAAAGGAAGCAAGAAAAGAAACTCTCTTTTATTCCCATCATTTTATTGCGTGTAAAAACACATATTCCTTTCAAATTGCTGCTTCTTTTTCCGACATATTATCGAAAGCGCATTTAAACCTTAAAAGGAAGGGTTTTTGGAACGGAAAGAGAAATTATGGAATAAAAAGGTTCAAGCAAGTTATGAACTTTAAGTACAAAAAAAATTATTTTCGAAAAATATAAAAATATTGCAACAGCGCAGCCATTCTCAGGAGGCATGTATGGTTTAAGACCTCTACGATCTAATTCTTCTCGGTGCAAATTTGAATCTGAAAAAGTAAAAAAACAAAACATTTATAAATGACTATGACTATAGCCGCGAAAATATATGGGCGGGCGTTCTTAACAATTTCGATTTTTGTTGAGTGGGTCAGCGTTTGAACGAGAAAGATCGATTTCTGACCAACACAAACAGTCTCTTTTTCAACAAAATATATGGAAGTGAACTTTTCGAAAAGGGCTCGTGTACTCTTCTAAAGAATAATATTTTCAAGATATTAAAACAGACTGAAAATCGTGGAGATTGCTTTGTGGCAGGTTTTGAGAAATCTTGTTCAAGAAAAGAACGGGTTTGAAGTTTCTGAATGTGCTGTAGCTATGCTTTTTTACCACATTTTTATGAATTTCTTGTTATTGTTCGCCATTAATCTGCATTGCAGGACCATAAAAATGTTCTTCTGCAATTAAGTTTTCCGCAGATGGTGTCGCCTATATGCTGCAGTCGTTTATTGGTTTGCGGCGGCTGACGCCGTCTTCATATGCCAGTTACTCATTGACTTATACCGCCTGTTGTGAAGCACTTTTCTATGTAAATAAATTCGATATAAAATTGTTTTGTGTTTTGTTAAAAATGCCTCGATATGAGAAAAAAGCTGTTTATTTTCTGTTTTTAAGTTTATGGTGTATCAAGTTGAAGTAATTGTTAATAATCTACAAGAAATAAAATATGCCAAACCGACAATTGCATCGGTAAAGCCGTTAATTGCGTATTCATTCTTGTTGTAGGCTGTGCATACCGCAAAAGGTTATTAAAGAATAATATAAAATAAGTACATAATTTATCCAAATATATATCCGCCTAAGTGGCCGAGTACGCAGAGAGAGTCTAGGCTAACAACTTAATGGTCCTGAGTTCAAATGTCGCAGGCGGCCGAGTTTTCAACAAAGGCCGATTGCCTTAGATGCTAGCGCTTTTAAGGCGTTAGTCTAACAATTTATTTCTTAAGCCAAATTTATGTTAAATATTTATTTCGTTAACGAGCGCAAAGTAAAGCTAGTACGGGTCATTAACCAGGCCAAGAATGACATACACAAACAAGCGAACTGTCCATGCAAGGGTACCTAACAAGCCAGATATGGATTCAGTTTCGATATCGCAAAGTATGGCACTGGTGTGACGTCGCGGAAGGGTTTAAAAAGTCTCCCTTATGCTCATTCTTCGAAGATTTCATGCTTGAAAGAAGAGTCTACATCTGTCAAAAACAGAATCGTTGGGGTTTCCACTTTATGTGTTCCGAACTGATCGAGAAAAACCTAAGAAAAAGTGTAAACCCATGGACACACTCATAATCACCTTTGAATACTTCATCCCAAGGTATTTTAATTCCTTGCCAGAATTATTGATACTTTTCGAGCTGCTTTCAATTTAATATGTATTCAATGGTCGTCTCAATGAAGACACGCAGATGTAGTTTGGTCTGGCAGCGCTTGTCAACGAAAAAAAAAAACTCTCAGTACATTAGAAACGTTAAAAATCTATAGGGAAGACATTAGTTTAAATGCCGGGGTGCATTTGGCTTTGGCAAAGCTAAAAATTTCAAAGAATACTTTCTTACCAGGTAATGCATTTTCTTCCATACCTTCTAATGGGTTCAAAACATGCATTAAGTCAATAAAAAGAAAATTAGTTTTCTGAATAATTTAGAGTAGTTGCTACGCAAGTGTAGGCGTGTCGTTATAGAATCCATTTGTACCACAAGAGCTGTCACACAGATATTACTGGTTATTATAGAAATCTATCAGTCAGAATCTCTTTAATAGAAGCTAAGCGAATGAGAAGGTAAGTCAATCTATTTGCGTTTTAACCTTTAGGTGATTACAGGAAGAATATATATATATATATATATATATAGATACATATTTTAGCAGCTCAGCTAAAAGTTGAGATTAAATTCGATGTCAAAGTTTAATTTCAATGTTTTCAATGACCAACGACGATCAGGTGAACCCGTTGTTTATATGAAGCAACAACAACTGTTGTCTTCACAAAGTTAATATATTTCTTGAGGTACATATAAAAATGAAAGTTTTCCTTTTATTTTTTTAAGATAACCAAATAATTTATTTTTCTATTTCTCCGTTTGTTTCATTTGTTCTCTTTATTTATTCATTTTTATTTGATAACTCAAATTAAAACACAATCTATTTTAACCCAGTTTAAGAATGAATGTTCTATATAAAAGTAATCATTATATACCTACATACATAGGCATGCGCGCAGGGTATAGCGATAGCAACATTTTTCCACCATAAACAGCAGCATAAAACCGTTTTCAAGTAAAAGACTAAAAGAATGCAAAGGAAATCTAAACAGCAACCACATTATGATTTCCAAACCAAAGTCTTGTCAGTCTGTTATGAACAAAACGCGTATATTGAATGTGCACGGTGTGGCTCTTAGGCCCAGTGGTGCAATGTTTTCATTTGTAAGTTAAGCATAAAACAACACAATCTAACACAAACACATGGTTTAAGACATGTTTTAAACTTTAAATCAGTCTTCAATAGAGACTTAAAGCATACAGACGTCATAGCGAATAGACGCGAAAAAAATATCATTTCACCCTACGAACGTCGAAAGCAAATAACTCGTATTGAAAGCACGTTGAGTACGCGATACAATAGATTGTCTTCTAGCCAGTAAACTGCATGTTGTTTTGCAGGCTACGGCTCTTACTCGCAACTAAAATGATCTTCATGATTACGATTGTTATCGTAGAATAATATATGTTCAACCTTGAGAGTTTTTTTTATTGCTCGTGTTGTTACTTGTGAAACTAAACGAACGTGTAGCTACACATCGTCGTGCCATAGAGGAAAAACAAAAAACCAAAAAAAAGCAAAAAAAAAAACTGTGCAGTGTTTAAAGTTATTAGTGTCGATTAAATGGTAAATAAACATCGAAGAATTTCTATTTATTTATATTTATTTATTTATTCGCTAATGGTCAATACATGCATAGGCATTAATAGCGCGATATACATAAGTAGAACATTAACACTTTGCTAGAAATGTTTTGTTATGGTAATTGCTTTCGATCCGAATCTGTGAAAGCAAGCTCGAGTTGCAGCTGAAAACAACAAAAAAAAAAAGAAAAAAACAACAAAGAAAAATCATTTCGTTTAACGCTAATATGATAAAACTACATTTTATCGGTCTAATAACAACAATTATGTGCAGCATGTTGAAAACGAATTAAAAAAAATGAATTTTTGAAAAGTTATTTAAAATTAAAAAAAAAGGAAAAACCTGAACTATCTGTCTTTTCAAAAGTCAGCGTAATTTTTTTCCATTTTCTAGTCATTAACTTTTTCATATGTAAAACGTTCAAAAAATTAGAAATAAAAGAAAAACAACATTTCGTCAAAGGAGTCAGAGTTCGCGGGTTGAAATCCCATTACGGTAGGGCCTACTTGGACGTATCTATAGTCAGTGCCCTGTCGGTCAAGGCATAACACGACGCATTAACACCGCATCCACTAGACTGCGGCTCTATTTACATTTCTTCCTCTTGCCTCACTTCTTTCTGACGGTTACCGAGTTGCACGTACAAGAGTGATGAGTGGGTGATTATGCGAAAAAAGAAATAAACAAAAAAAAAAATGTAGGATAACTTTGAAGCCCTCTTTCGTTTCCCAAAGTATTTAACTATTGAGAAATCTAAAGAAAAACCCCGAGAGACCGTCTATGCGGTATTTTTTTCTGTAAGTTTTTTTTTTGTCTTCTTTTGATTTTTTCTATCCAAAGAAACGTTGAAAAAAGCAATGCTCACAAATGTTGTTGTTTAATTAACGCAATACTCCATGCAAACTCGTTAAGGATTTCCGCTGACCAATAAAGCTTTCAAATAGAATTTTGAAGCCTTTGCACATACTTTGCCCGTCCCGGTCGGCCCCCCCAACATCATTCGAAGAGAAAATCATTGACTTAAAATGGAAACAATTATGTTGGAAAAGAGTTATTTAAAATTCGGGTCAGTGGCTCTTGATATCGACATTTCTAATAAATGCGTCCGACGTAGTTTTGTATACACTTTGCGCGTGAAAACTGTTGTCAGTATATTTTATGTACTTGTGCGAATACCATCTGCTCTGCCTTGACCCACCTTGTTGTGAAAGGTGCTATGAAAGTTATCATCACCGCTTCGCATGGACAATCGGTTCCTTCTGTAACAGAAAACTACAAACGACTTCTAGTGAAGCCTTGCAACTCAATCTTTTTATTTCGTTGTGCTGATGCCTGTAAAAATGTCATCAAGGGTTATGCAGTTTCTAAATAACCGGATGTTGATCTGATAGCTAAGTAGCGTGAAATAAATAAATAAACTCATCTTGTCGTTAAGAAAAAAAAAAGAAGGAGCAGAATTGTTTCGTTTTTTGTCAGAGGCTCAACTAATTTTTTCATCCGTATGCGATTGTTTTCTTTCCAAATATGTGGAATTACCACATAAGGGAATTGGGACTGAATACTTTCGCCGCAATTCTCTGCAGAACACATGCCTATGCAGGGGTTAGCATGCACGTAAAAGGATCGCAATAATCATTAGAAAAGCTGTCAATTCCGGGTACTTCTTTCACGTTAGGCATTATTGTCAAACCACATACGGAGCTACATCGGAGATGTCATCAGAAATATGCATTTTTGTTCAACGTGACTAGCGTAATCGATTTAACCACGTGGGGCTACCTCTTTTCGAGAAGAACAAGCATATTGTCATTTCGCGTTACACTAAACTGGAAGATCAGCAATGTTGCACAGAGGGGAACAGAAATGATCGACATTTCTACTAAATGTTTTTTCTTTGCATCAAATTATCGTATAAGAGATAAATTGACACTCGTAGATCCAGCCGAAGCCTAAGATATCTACTTTTTTGGTATCGAGGAAATGGACGCTTATACCAAAATAACCCTAGTCCCGATACTTGTTTTTATAACGAATCATTCCACGCCTTGACCCTCAGCCGTTCATGAAAATCATCGAAATATAATTCAAATTTATTGCTTTTTTTATATATATATATGAGCATAATGTGTTATAGGCAGCTCATGCGTAGGTTGATTTCGAATTATGTAAAAATCACAAAACATTCGAAACAGGAAATAATTTACTTGTTGAGACAAGTTCTGCATATAGTTTGGTTCGGCGCATAGCTCGCAAATAAATTATAAAAAGTCATGCTGTGGTTCCCGTTCTGAATCGATATGCACAGTTCCTCAACGCATCCTTTTCCAAAATTTAATCTTCGATTGGGTTCTTTCTGTCCAAACTACGCATTTATTTTCTAACAGTGAGGCTATGAAGCGTGGTGCAATGGCACACATTTTGTGAAAGGGGTTACTTTTGATGCCATGTGGAACTCCAAATCTATAAATGCTCTTTTTTTAGTATTAACTGTTAATTTAAAGTAAAGCAAAACAAGTAAAAGCACTGTTAAGTGCTTTACACCGCTCACTTAATATAGTTATTGAAGAATGGGGCGTTGTACAGGAAGTAGTCGAAAAATTGATCAAACGACGTGGGTGTACCAAGTACCAAATTCCATTATAGTATCTCAAAATTTGCGACTTGTAGGCTGAATATGAGGAACAAAGACAGACATATGGGCAGACAAGCTTGAATCGATTCCGATAGTCACTCCAAATCGAAGGTGCGTTTGTCACAAGCCCTGCTGGGTGTTATAGAAATCCGCTAAAAATTAATATGCCCTTCCACTGCAAAGTCGAGTAGGATATAACAAATTTGTGAAATGGAATTAGAAAAATCCTAAAATTTATTGAGAGATAATCCTTAAAGGCTTATCATATGCATCGTAAAGACGGTATGCGTATTAGAGTTAAGCATTGAAAAAAAATTCATCCAAAAGCTACCACACGCAATAGTTAATGTGTTGGTGACGTTACAACCTGAAATATTTTCATCGTTAACTTTCTGGTGATAAAGTCTTGCGCTGAGCAAGTAAACGTCAAAGTTTCGTGACATACTTAGTACACATGTTAGTAATTATTTCCTAAGGTCTGTTATCCTTAATATTTAATGACAGGACATTTTATCTTCATTTCACTTGCCCGTCTTTACCAACGATAGTGCAGGGCACCTAGAGCTTCAAAAACATTTCGAATGCGTCTCACTATATCAACAAAGCGTAAGGGAAAATTTGATTTCATTTACTCCAATTATTTTCATTAAAACCATACCATCTAGCAAATACAGTTAGTTTGTAGCAAAATAATCGCAAAAAATAAGAAACACCTTTGAACACCACTCAAACTAAATCATATCGTTTTGCACAAATTGTTTAGAGCAAGCTTAGGCTAATACCAACAAATCAGGTTTTTCTTTTAAATCTTTTTTTTTTATTTTTTATCTATAAACAAACAAACCATAAAAACATAACATTTACATATATGGCCGGATCGTTAAATTTAATTATGTTTTCACAATGAAATCGGCGATAATAATGGATCTGAAAGGTATATATATACTTTTTTAGTACAGTATAGACTCGCAATATCAAGAAAAATGTAATGCGAGCAGCGGCAGAGTTAGTTCGTCGATTTGTCTGCCTCCTTATCAAGGTAAACGTCAATTTAAGTATTTCGGAAAGTGAGTCGAAGCGAAAAAGCTATATTCGTCCCAGATGGCTGTTGGGCACCTCAACCAAACATGTGACATTTATGAATAACTAAATAAAGTTTTACTTAATTACAGGCATGTTAGTTAAATGATTGTCGCTTTTTTTAATAGACGATCTTATAGATGGTCCCCAGTTCCCAGTATTTTTTTTGACAGAAGAGAGAGAAAATCGCAATTAAATTCATCCGTTTTAAATCCCACCAGTAGAATATTTAACTCTCGGTGTATATCTTAAATCGTGGACTTGGTATTTCGCCTTCATGAAGTCGACAATGCTGCTAGCAAGCTTGCATTACTAAGCAAGATGTGCTCCGCAGCTCAAAAAAATGTTAAGCTTTCTCCGAAGACGTACAGACGATCGAACGAAATCTGCCAAGTCGATTTCTGAGCGTCACAAACAGAAAGCTAAAGTTAACAAACTCTTAATTTTCGTTAGAAATTATAAATTTTGTGGCCATGTATGCAAAACTAATTAACATTGGAAGGCGATGTTATGTCAATGAAAGAGAAGAAGTCGAATTCTCTAATAACCGCCATCGTCACACACCTTAAAAAAAAAAACGGAAGATGTCGAATATGAATCAAACCTTTCAACATGTGCCCCGTGTTCTGAATATTAAACTATACAGGAACTACGCAGACTAACAGACGAATCAAATGTGTGAAGTGACGTAGATTTTCTAAATGTTGAAATTTTACGCGGTTGGTACGCTCATGGATACCCTTGATATGTATTGAAAGTTTCAGTTTGGTCCGAAAAGACAAACACATATTACGAAATTACATGAAGATAGGAGCGGGAGAGTGTGCTCTAAACGAACAATTTACTCGGACATATCTTATGAAAAATTTGCGGCGGAGATTGCGAATCCCCGCTCGCCCTTGGCAGGAACTGATGTAATTAACGTAGGAAAATCAACTTCCTCGAAACATTTTTGATTTAAAGCCAAGCAAATAGAAAAACACAAAGGAGACTGTGTACGCTCGTCGCCCTAATCTACTGCTAATATGCATACTTTAAATAGATTCCGAAATGCACGCTTAGTGAAACAACAATTGTAACTACCCTTTTCTCTCTCTCCCTCTGTCACCACAAATATGCCCTTTCAAAAGTAAGTCCATTAACATCGGAAATTAAAACGTAAAACGCATTCATCTTGCAACAAGTAAACGTGTAGCATAGGGACGTGTCCTTATTTTCGTGCAAAACAGCCACATAGAAATTGTGTCGAACGATCCTCGTCACACTTATACAATTAGGAAGAAAGCGATTTCTTATTTTAGATAGGGTTCACGCAAAGACAATATTTGTGTCCCCTTTTTGTGTCTCGTTAAATTCTTAACCTCAATACAAAAGTAAAGTGAGTTGGTTTGGAAATAACAAAGAGAAAAAAAAAAAAAAACACTAATCCTCACGTTAGAAGGCAATAAAATCTTTCACAATATGCAAGCCAATGGTTACGATAATTTGATTGAAAGCACATGCAGGCCGGACCGGACCGGTTGCAAATGCGTAAATATCTCCTTTGTATTCGTTTGGCTAAATATATATATGTATATGTATATATGTAGGATTTTCCCTGGCTATCACTTTTGCAAAGATAGCGATTTCATTTTTGTTTTCTATTTTTTACTCATTTTCTTCTTCGTTTTCTTCTTATTTTATATAACGCAAAAGTATATTAACGTTTAAGTTGTTTACTATTTTGATGCGTTCACTAACCTCTTTTTCTCTTTTCTTTCATATTTCCTTTAGCGTGGTTTTGAATAACTCTTAATTTCTTGTAATTAATTGCTAAACGCAAGCAAAGAGACATCGATCATAGTTTTGCGGCGTTAATGCTATCCGACGCATATACATATGTAGATTTGTAAAGATCAATGATCCCACGCATTTTTAATAAGTATTAAGCTATATAAGCATTTGAGCCGTAACGATGAGAAAATCTATGGATAATTGAAAGCATGAGATCAAATAACAAAAATATCGAGTGTGGTTATATATACTATATTACTATATACTATATTACTATTGATGTCGAAAAATTATGAGTTGAAAAACCGCACAAATATTCAATTTCCTGACAAGCGTGTACTACTACTAATGAACTAAAAATAAACAAGCCAGTTATATGCAACTCACAGTGAATGCTTGAGGATCGCCTATTCACGCAAATGTGTAACAATTCCTCCCCCGCAAAATTCTCTCTTTATTTGTGGAACTGACTATGTTTGCATTAAACTTTGAAAGCTAAGGATGAATATTTTTTTCAATATTTTTACAATGAATGACATGTGAGTATTATTATTAAAGTGGATTGGACTTTCCCGATAAATTGTTGGCAGCACTTCAAACTAGAAGTCCTCCAATTGTTCCAACTGTTAGCCATTCTCCACACCATTTGTAGCATTTGTAGAACGGATATCTGTAGCGCCCAGACGAGCTTAATTATCGTTTATTATCCTGATCGGTTTAGAATCACTTTTGAATCGATTTAAGCATCTGTCCCTATGACGTCAGTTCTCCCTACAGATTGCAATTTTTGAGTTATTTTGCTAATATTGGGAGGAATGGTGTATTTTGGCTCAAAGACGAACTCTATTGCAGTTTTCAAAGCTTCCCGACAAAAATCCCTGTATTTTAGTACTTTGGAATTTTAACTTGATGTGAAATGTTTAGAGTGGATGGGGCAATTTTTGAATCCCCTTCCCATATAAGCTTTCAAAATCTTACAAAAATTAGTCCTTAATAGTAATTGGACATTTAATTAGTAACCAACCTTATCAAATTCAGATCATTCAGGTCTATTGGATCCCAGCTCATATAAGGGTCCTCGTGAAAGATAAGATTTTTATGGAAAAAATGCGCAATTATTAATATTTTATGATGAAAGTTTCTCCGTAGGAATAAATTGACACAAAAATTGAGCGGAAAACATTTCAGCTATATGGATCCATTTTTTGGACCCCATAGTAAGCGAAAAGATTTAGTTTTCAATACTTTATGACAAAAACTTGTCCGTTAGAACAATTTGACATAAAAATTAACCACAGGAAATTTGGATGTCTCAGACCCCGCAGACCAGTAGTCTTTAGACCCCAGCATATGCAGAGTTTCCCATGAAAAGAAATGCTTTATATGATGACAAAGTATAAATTTTTATTCTTATATGAAAAGCAGGTGAAAAATAATAAAGTCTTTAAATCTGCATCACGCCAGGTGACTTTCCAGGCACCCCCTTCTATGAAGGCTTCCAAGAAAAATATGTCATTACACGGAAATAATGTATAATTTTTGGTGTTATGTCACGAAAATGAATGAATAACTGTATCAGATGAAGTAGTGTAGGGTCGTCCTTAATGGTCGTCCTTGCCCGACAATATTGTTCTTGCTTGTTTCCTTTTTTAATTTAAATAAAAAACTGTGTTTGTGGTGAGAAGTTGAAACTTTTTACATAAGTTACTCCCGTACAATTTACGTACGAAAAACATGCGTATGTTCGTCATGGTATCTTCCAATAGGTTGTATTTGGTTATCCGACTTTTCGAATACTTTTTCTAATAATATCGCAGTTCTATACACTAAATCTCTCAGCGAATATTAATTTTTAAGCCGTGCATAGTTTGTGAATTATTTGACTTCCAAGAAAATAGTCCAAAGGTAGAAAACTGCGTGATCTTGATAGTCTATGGGCATCTGAATTCCTTACAAACACGGTGGTCGAACTAGGATGACAACAAGCTTATGGTTTCACAGTTTATTTTGAGACACAAAGTTCAAAAGGACTTCTGGTTAGCGAAGTGAAAAAGCCTTTTTTTCCCCAGAACTTACTATGAAAGGTTATTAATGTAACCAAGGGAGGAATGGAGGCAAGCAAAATTTGTGTGCATATTTTGCTTGCTCCTTCCTGATTATTAGCCACACCCGTCACAAAATAATATTTTAAATTTCAACGAACATGGAGCGTGGATCGTGTTCGTAGAATTCTACTTCACTTAAATCTCATGAATTCCGTTTATTTCATTATTATTACTTAGCAATTAATGAGATCGGAAATGATCGCCAGACATGATAACACCCGCAAAAATTGCTTTAGAACTATAGAGGAGGAACTAGGCCTACCTGCTGGCGTCGGCTTTTGAAATGTCCGAACATATGATCATTTTCTTCTATTTGAAGATTAGTATTGTTATCATCATACGAGTACTTGTTATAATTAATTTAGTCGGAGAAGTAAATTCTAAGGCTAAGGTCTTAAAGCACTAGCATGCTACCACAATTGAGATTTGAACTCATGAGACTCTTTGCCTATTCGGTCATTCAGGCGGATTCTATTTTTATAATATATAGAAATTTGACATGAGTCACTGAAACCCTTGCACTTAGAAAAAACCTGACAGAATGCTATCGTTTTCAACTTTACTTTAGCACAACTTGAAGACATCTCAGCATCACCATGCTCATCGACACTCGGAGCAATGTTAATCAAATGCCTAGTTGCACATTTCTGCCCAGAAAAACACAAAACGCATAATAAAAAATAATAATACTGACCGGGTCCTCAAATTTCCCAAATGTTCAAATTCTTTCTTTGTTCGCAGATGATCTTTCATTTTCTACAACAACAGTTATTTAAACCCCTAAGGTTATCATTTGATAATACTCCATATCCGTGTAGAACGTTGAATAAAAAAAAGTAAAGAAAAAGTCTTAAGAGAAGAGTGTAATCATACGTTTGCATAAAATGTATACGAAATTATAGTAATAGCTGTGCGCATTTTAACATTTTTACTAAAATACGTAATCGTGAACGTGAACGCAACGAAATGAAAGGAAGTCATTTTTTGTGATAGGCATCATCAGCGAAAAACCGGTCTTCGCTGGAATGATTTATAGATGAGAGGAAAAGCATAAAGGCGTGTGCCTAACATTAAGCAAATCATAACTCTCTGCCCGTAGTTACATATGAATTTTTATATAAATGAAAAATGTTTAAATTTATGCATTTTGTTTTGTTTTTTTTTTTCTTTCTTTCAAACTATAATTTTCTGTGTTATCGTAATTTCACGAGATAAGTAACTTTGGTGCTGCTTTCTTTCCGCCGTTTAAAAATGTTATGCTTCTGAAGTTAATTTCATTCTAATTTTCAACAGCAATTGGAAATTTTTCTTATGTATGCGCACATGGTCAAATATAGAACATTTTCTAAAACAAACAACAAACAAAGTCGAACTACTAACCTACTTTTACACATGTATGCATGTAGCTATAGAATTAGCAACACTTCAGAATTAAAATAAAAAAATTTAATCACAGCTACTGGGTATTAATCACTAAATTGGCAGTTTTGTTCTCATGCAATACATACATACCTCGTTCCTTTTATTATATTTAGATTCGTTTCTTTGCGCCTGACATTCTGTTGAATAATTGTTTGTTATCGTGAATAATTACATGTAAAAGTGTTAGGAGCGTGCGAAACTCTTCTCTCTTGACAATAGGCGGCAAAGTCTTAAGAGCGCATCATTTCTAGCGAGTAATTATTTGAACACGTCTTTCAGTTTACCTTATGGCCAGCGGTAGAAACCAGAATTCATATTATTTTAAATGTTTAAAATCTAATCAATAAAACATCGGAATTTAATCGAAACCATTAATACTCTCTACCGAGGAACCAATGAAAGATGTTTAATCGAAAAAAAATAAAGAATATCATTAAGCGATGTGACTACATACGAGGGGTATGCGAAAAGTGTCCGAGTTAAGTAAAAAGCTTCGTTTATGTTTTTGCAAAGTTCTACTTTGTTCATCAACTTAGTCTTCGTCAAGAATCATGCATTCACTTCAAACATTCTCCAAAATTTTCGCCACTTATTTATAGATCCATTTATCGAAGTCTTCAAGGTATGCTTCAGTCTCCACAAAGACAACATTATTTGATGCAAATCTATTTTCCTAGAGTGTCATTGTGCGTTTTGTCAACTAATAATAGGCACTGGGGGTTAGCACGGAAAAATACGGCGGGTAAGTCGGCAAATTGAACTTCCCTTCATACACTTTGTCCGTTTTGTAGTCAACGACTTGGTTCTCAGTAGATTTAGTCCGCCGCAAGGAAACTCGGCATCAAGGTTTCTCAGGCTTTCTCTAAAAGGCTTTCCCTAAAAGTTGATTCACTAGGATACTGCTTTATCTCTAACTTCAATTCGGTCCTTCTCCAACACTATTTGGTAAAACTTAATAATGTTTTCGTCAACGGCTAAAACCTTTTGCCTTTCCGAACGTTCATCGCTACCCAAGCTGGTATGGCACAACCCCTTTTCAATTGGTGTAGGCGTATTACTTTCCAAAAACCATTACTTAATGACAGCCCGATACTCAATTTTTTTTCTATTTTCGCATCAATTCACGAAATTCACGAATGCGCGTATAAAATAACCCGCGCGCATACAAAGGGAATAATCCATAACTTTTTTGGACAAATGCAACCCTCTTCATATTGACTTCTCCGCAATATACCTATTCGCGATCTGCGGAGGAAAGTGCAGCACTAATTGGTTTCTGTCCTTATTTACGCGCCGTTGGACTAAGCAAATATCTCAGCCTGCTTCTATCGCGCCACCGGGACCCTATAGGTTTATATAAAAATCTGCTATTCACTCTAATATTTTTGCTTTAATTTAAAAAATTAAATTACATATGTGTATTATAAGAAGAAGAATAGAAACAAATATTTTGACAAGCATTTCTAAGAAATGGAAATAAATTTATAATGATTTTTAAGCGGGACTACAGCACCCTTTATCTTTTCCTCACACCAGTAGATATCTTTTTCCAATTTTTTTAAACCTATTACCGAAAAAAGGGGGGTGTATTCATTTGTCAAAACGTTTGCAACGCCCAAAACGACGCTTCAGAGACCCCCAAAGTATATACATTCCTGATGAGCCTCCAATTCTAAATCGATTTAAGCAAGTCAGTCTGTTTGTCTGTTTGGTTGTCTGCCTTTGTAATGTCTGCTGCAAATACTCTCTTGGAAGTGAGAATGAAGCTATCGACTTCAAATTTGGAAGAAACATTGAAAGTTCTTGCACGCACGTTGGTATTAAAACTGGACCAAATCGATTGAAGGACATGCCTACAGTTCTGCGTGAAGTGGGACCACATCTGGTTTTTACAAGGTATAAAAAGCTGATTTCTTGCCCATTACTCATACCCCACAGCAGATAAATGGACAAAACTATGGGCGATGCGTTAGTATCTGCACAAAAATGGAAAAAATTTTTACCACCCTTCAGTGCCTTGCTAACGAACAGAAACAAGCTTCAAAAGCTCCAGCGAATATGTAAATTCTTGGCCACTTTCAAATTTGAAATGCACCTTAACATGGCAGTTGGTTCGTCTGCCCATCTGTGCATCTCTCCGCCCACCCAACTGTGTACAGTGTACATATGACAAACATTCTTCCTTTTGCGAAGTTTAAGAAGTCGCCTAGAAAGTTGCAACGAAAGTGAAAATACTCTAAACCGGTGAAAGGACGCGAATGTCATTTCCTGACTTGTTTACATTTTCATTTGTTAACTACAAAACAGTACAGGTTTCTTAAAGGCTTCTAAAGGAAGTGTTTTGATGTCTTCATATTTTTAAGTGCAATCCCACTGGCGAAAGACGCTTTTAACCCTTTGCATTCCTAATTTTTTCACATACCACTAACGAAAACCTTAATTATTCATTTTTTTTAATTAGTTATTCTCTATATACTTTGCAAATAAATGTACAAAGTGTGGGTTTAAAGGCTGATTGATAACTTAGATCATATGTTCGTCCACCACACTTGAGATGTGGACCTGCGACCATTAAGACTTTAATTAATAATTTTCATATTACGTAGTCGACATAGGAGTACAACGAGTTAATGTACAGCCTTATAATAAATTTGGCAAATGTGCAGGTAGCGAAGTCTTCGTTAGTAAATTTGCGTCAGGCGGATATAAGTACCTTTCTGTTTACCGTTTACTTCAGGCTAAAGACTGAAAGAAAGGAAATCCACCTCTCTTAAGCAACGAAACGCGATCAAAATAACTTGAATTAAAAGACGTGCGAGTATGCTGTGAGTAGACGACCATTGAAAAATGGATACATGCACCTGAAGGCGATACATTCGTTTCGTTTCTTTTCTCTTTTTCAAACTGATATGCATTCTGCTCGTTAGTAAAAATTCCTCTCTCTTTTACGAAAACATTATTTACACAAAACTGCCTCGAAAATTTCTTTCTATAATTATTTCAAAAAGAAACTAAGATAAATGCGCTTTATATAATGTCTACAGCTTAACTATGATTGCACTTTTGTACACGTTATCCGCAATGATTAGACTTCCAAGGGTCATCACCGAACAAAATTTATTGTATAATCAAATAAGTTAAACAAACTCCAATTAATTTTTGATTTTTTTTCACATCCAAAAACTTTCCAAAAGTAAAAAAAACGAGTACACACAAAATTTATAATTTTGTTGATGCGACAAAGATAGAAAAATTAAAGGAAACAAACAACTTCAACAGTCTGTGAAAAATTAATCAAGATAAAGAGAATCTGTTAAATAATTCCGCAAACCATCGGTTGCTACATTTCCTGCAGTCATGGTGAGCAAAGTGTAACTTTATTTTACGCAATGATGTGCAATGATTTTGATGTTTTGTTTTTTTCGTATGTTATTACACCGTACACCACTTGTAGTGCAAGAGTATATCACAGAAAGACTTCAGATGAACCCTCCTTTTATTACACCAATCAAGTCATAATCACTTTCTATTTTATTTTATTTTTTTATTTATTTGTTTATTCCACTTATACATGAAACTCGACTAAAACAAATGACAGTCGAGTTCAATTGACTCTTGAAGTAAATCTTATATTAATTAATATTAAAATTTAGTATAAGTATAACAAAACAAATAAGAAGGAAAAAAGAAAAAAAAAAAACATGTACACAACTAGCACAGAGCCACACCCGCAACCGGTAGAGGACCAAATTGCAAATCAGCCCCTATCGCAAACTTGCATAAGCATGGCAATCGGTAATAGTTAGCAACAATCAATTTTCGAATCATAATGACTTTTTAGGGTTAAAAGCTAGTTTAAGTGCGACATTGGTTAGTCACGTATATTAAGCAATGCGGCTTTAATGGACTTTAAAGAGTCCGATAATGAGAATAAGTGATAGACGTCATTTAGGTTTTTGCAAATAACTCTGAGCGGGCTAAGCAGCTCATAATTATATTTACCTTGACTAAGCTTAACCAAGATAAAGTGCCTAGTGAAGCGGTTAGGGACATTAAAACTTATTTCACCAAATAATGAAGGCGAGACAATAGCACCACTTATTAATTTGATTACAAAGGAAACGCCAAGAACAAAATCTACGTTTCTCAAGAGACGGACAGCAGAAACAACCTATTTTCATAGGAGGGAAGAGATTTGATATAAGATTGTCTGTTCGTCTGAACGAAATTTTGACGAAATTTGGTACACCGATCTGTTTTGGCTCGAGGGCGGACTCTATTGAAAAGGATTCGGATCGGACCGATTTTTCGGTCCCTCTTTATATGAAGAACTGTAAGGTGGCGTATGGTATTGAATAGTGAGCCATGGCCCACTGTAGTGTTTTTGTTCGCTTCTGTTTGCATTTTTCCGAATTTGCGATGCTACGATAATCAAAATCGTTAGCAAATAATGTTCGAAACTTTATATTCATTGGAGCTTTGAAATTTTTAATAGATAGTTTTCTAATACGTCGTTCCTTTTAAATCAGTTTTTTTCAGAAAATTCATAGAAGAAAAGAATATGGTTTTCCGAGACTTGTCACGCCTTTAGTTCGTTCCAAACCTCTTGTAATGCGCGGTCTGTTAAGAGTGTGCGGACGTATGTAACACGCAGAAGAGCTTAAGATTCATCCCGATATAAGCCTGTCTGTTCGCCTGTCTGTCCGTGTGCAGGTCACAATTTTTGAGACACTCTCTCTGAAAGCGAATTTTGGAAACCAACGTTTCACACTAATTTTTTTATTTGTTTTGAACTGACAGTGGCCGTTTTCAAAGGCCTTTGCATTCCATTTCCATTGTCTAAAGATTGTTTTCAAAAATCAATTTTCGAATTTATCTCACATTAGCGTCCTATTCAACGCAATGAACCTCAAATTTCTTTTGGAGCATTTGTTATAAATCTTAAGTTTCCATCTTTACTTTCTGCTTTTTTGAAAACATTGAGTTAAAATATAAAAAAAAACGCATGCTTCAATACTTCGCTCACTCGGAATGATTGCTAAAACTTTATTACTTTCGTTGCTTAAAATTACTAACATAATGATTAAAATGTAAAACAACTCAGGTTCAAAAAAAATGACCACAAATACGCTGTCATGATCTTTGTACTGGAAACAAAAAGTTAAATGTAAAGAAGAAAACCAGCCATGAAATCGACCTTCTGTCAAGAAACTGCAACCGATGTTTAAGTCGAGAAAATGCAAACGCAATGACGAATGAATTTTAATAGCAATCATAAGACATAAACAATTATGCCAACAACACATCACTCTGTGTGAAGCGAATCTGCGAAGCACAGACACTAGTGGGCAAAATTAAACAAACAGGGTAATTACATAGATACATATATGTGTGGTGTTCAACAGAATGAATGTATTTCTGGCTTAAGTTGCGTAATCTTTAAATCTCGGCCAGTCGCGCAAAGCGCAAATTTAGTTTCGCGAATAAAGTCGCGGTGTACCTGGCTGTGCATCGAGAATCAGAATAAGACTCTGGATTGTTGGTTGAATCAAAATGTGTCCTCTTTGTTATTTACCTGGGCCTTAGATAATGCAATCAATTTAATAGAAATGCTTATGTTGACAAAATGCTGAGTGTGAGAAAATTCTTATGCGAAACGTAAAATAAAAGTGCTTTCGCTTACGCTATGATATTGTTATACATAATGAATGCTTAGAATACAGAATAATGTGTGGGGGTAAACAATGAATTGTGGTGTAGCGACAGTACTGCAATATATATATATATATATCTCATATGATCAATCACTCAGAGGATGCCCCTTATTCGTGTAACATGATGACGGTCAGAAAGCAGTGAAGAAAGAGAAGCAGATAAGAATAAAGCGGCAGCCTAGTAGAAGAGTGCCAAGCCGATAAGCCTTTACCGGCTGAGTAGTAGAAGCATTTCGCAAGTATAACAAGCAAAAGGGAAAGTGTGTAGAAGCCTTTCCTTGTGTAAAGGGTGCAATGTGACTGTAAGACTGGATCAATCACACTATTCGAATCAGAACTAAGGCAATCTTTCCTCAGACTCCATACAGTTAACTTAACTCAAGAAAGAAAAATTATAGGAAAATTCAAAATATTGAATGTAAGCCGAATATAGGCAGAGTTTTACTATTTTATGCTCTTAAGTGAAAGAAATACTGTGAGATTTTTTGCCACTAGGTGGTGCTGGGAGTCATGTGTCAGACAACACGTTTTTGAAAGCTGATATTTCAAAACGGTCTGTACTTCATTAATCATCACAAATTACATTTTTGTAAAATGAGTCAAATTTTCAAAAAAAAAGCTCCATATGTTGAAAACGATCAAAATGCTACCCATGCACGGGAAAAATTTCCTACGCTTCTGGCCAAGATGTTTTATCAAGCACAACAGCATATGTATATGGTTGCGAACTTTTATTCTGAAAATTTCGATGTCAGTGACGAACTTCGCTCTGGCGGAAAAAGTGATAAAATCTTGCAAGAGATTCGAAATACACCATCTTGTAAACAATCAAGACTAGACTAAGTAATTAAATATCGTTTATGAAACATCTATGATGTTTGGTTCTCGCATGAGTTGTCGTTTAAAATTTTGATTAAGCGAAATTCTATCAGCGAAACATTACTAAAACGCAACGACAACGATTCACTTTTAAAGGATACCCTTCCCCTTTTTTTGTTGACTAATCACTCAGGGAATTTCTACTATACGTGCAGCAACATTTGGGGTAAGAATTGGGGTAAGAGAAACAATTAGTTTGTGGACGAAAGATAGTGGATATGTGCCCGATAAGTACTATGGTTTTGCCGAATGAGCATTCACAATAGCTACACATTGACCTGTTAAGCAATGAACACTGGATTAGTAGTTGGGACAGTTATAGCGCGGTTGATCATTGTCATCGATTTAAAAAAGGCTTGCCAGCATTTATCATGATCTATGATTTGCCAAGATGAAGTTCGGGAAGCTTCGATGCATTTGCCATTTGGCGACAGCTACTGCAAAGTTCGTTCGACTATCATATGTTTTGCTCTCTGCTGTCTTCAGAAGACTGACTTCAAACTAGACCTATAGAAATCACTTTGTGTTCAATTCTTCACCCAGAGACTTTCTAAGCTTTACAACGATAGCATAATGGCTATACCACAAAAATTGCTAAAAGTCATAGATAATAACAGCCGCTATGTACCTAAGTAAAATCAATTTTGAATAAAGGAAAATGTAATAAACATTCGCAAATTATTTTTTACCAAACCTATTACATTTTTATGACGTAACAATAACAAGAAATCTCATAAAACGTTTATATATGAGTCGAAGTGATCCGAATTTGAGTTCACTTAGCCAACAAACTTGAAACTTGCTAATGATACGTTCTTTTCATTTATTCGCAATATAATAGACAACTGGGCTCTCTAAGGAAGTTCAACATTCAGGCATCAATGATGAGGTCAAAAATTTTTTATAAAAATTTATAAACAACAGATATTAATTTTGGGCGATTTCAGAAAGCAAATGCGAACGCTGATGAGGAAATATTCGAGGCTAAGGTAATTCTTCTAGACAATTGCAATCTATGGATCCGATATTATCGGTGATCAAGAATATATTTTTATAAAATTTGCGATGAGCTTTGAAGACGTTTGAAAAATGTAACCTCTCTGATGAATGTAATAAACAGGGGATGGTCTACGGTTCTCGATTGCGTACTTCATTTCACGATCAATCTGGATGGTATCGCTTTGTTAGTTCATAATACTCGACTGCTTTCGAATCAAGATAATACGGTTCAAGCGAGACATAAAGAATGTTGTATTTGTGCAATCACCTGTGCGAGAGTAACAATCTTTCCTTTTTTACCAATCCATTACTATATATAAGTACTTGCTACATCCTTGTGTGCGATTTCGCCTATGTTTCTCAACTGAGTCCAATTTTGAATGTTACGCAACCGCGTAACCTTTATATAGTCATTTTGAATATAGTACTCGACAGCAACATAATGATCGAGAAATTTTTCACCAGATAATAAGAGGAGTGTATACTTTATCGGTACGTTCGATATGACTCGATAATTGACAACTATAAAGCCAAACGTAAAACCTATATTCAAGTTCATTCGGTATCAAGACCCACAAGCTGGTCCCAGTTTTGATAGGAGTTTTTTTCTCCGAACATTCGTTCGTCTTCGATTTTGATTCCGAGAGAACTGCGCTATACTATTTATAAAACACGCTACACTAGCGACAAGTCTGAAGCCTAAAAACACGACCTAGCAAAAAAAACATCGCTGATCCGGGATCCGGTTAGCATTAAAAATTTAAATTCCTATACAAATCTGCTTCACTTGTGAATCATGTATATTCTAGCAAAACGAGCTTTTCATCCTCTTATTGCATTCCTTTCACCCACTGTCTGGCTTTCTACGTTGAAGACGACTCAAAATAAATCGACAATCGTTTCATCATAAATTACTTGATCAACTTATTATACTCTATCCCAACTGTTGTGCAAGGGCATGCTATTGTGCGGATATATGCACATACGCATCAAGAAAGACTTGAGATAGAGCAAGCCTGCCTGTCCGTGTAACCGTCTCATTTTCGTGAGTTCAATCTACAGTGGTTCGCATCGGACCACCTTTTCAAGCACTTCCCATATAGCGCCGCATTTTGAAAAGTATTCATACATACATGTACCCGTAGGGTGGTGTAGAGTATTTAATTGTAACCCGTGGCCTGCAATAGTGTGCTTTACTTGTTTTATAATATATTTCTAGAGAACAACAATAATTGCTTTGTTATTACCCATCACTGTACATGATGTATTAGATTGCAGATGAAAATCTTTTATGTGAATTTAAAAAACTCTCGCGTTTTCCTATTTATTTATTTTCTCTTTTTCAGCTAAGAAGGTCACGTGTCACTTGCAAAAATTATAAATAATCAGAGTGGACGGAATCATGATTTCTTTTTAATTAAGCAACAAACGATACTTGCATTCAATACTGGAAAGTATACGAAGTAATAATTACATCCAGTTGTTAACAAAATCTTTCAACATTTATCGTCATTTCATCATCATCATCATGTACAAGTAATTACGCATTTTATTATAACATAAACTTCGTAGAAGTGTACAAAAGTATATGGGGTAAAGTAGCCCGCCTTCGACAAGAATTTTATTTTTATTTTTCTCTCACATTCTCTGCGAGTTACTAAACAGGCCATGCGTGCATTTAAATCGTTAATCAATCCCAAATTATGTATGCAGCCTTAAGTATTGATATTGTAAAAGAAATGTAATAAAATGTATGGTAAACAAAACCAGATTTCCTTAAAGCCGGCACACTTCTGCTTATTGTGAAATGAAAATGAAAACGAAAACGAAAATCGACATTGTCTTCAAGATAGAGTCAAAACAAAAATATCTTCATTATTAACTGTTTAAATAGCAAAAATTAGTTAGCCGGCAAACACAGCACTACGTCAATGCGTCAAACTTCATTATGAGCATAGCTTTGCAAAATTTTTATATCACGATCAGAAGTAGCAGATTATTAACAAAGTTAAAAGCCATGTAAACGAGACTAAATACAAGTTTCTTCTCAGCTACTCATGAAAATGTTCTACAAGAGATCAAATAAGAGAAATTATATCCAGCTCATGTCGAATCTTTTAATGCTCTTCTCACTTTTATGGTCAAGAAAGTCGGTTATAGTAGCAGGTTTCTTTAGCGAAGTAGTTATAAAAAGATTTGAACTTATTTCAGTTAAGAGAAAAAATTACATACGTTACGATATTAAGTGCATCTACCCTTCTCTAAAATAACTTTTATACCCTACGCCACTTGTTGCACACGAGCATATTAGGGTTGTGCGGGATTATGCAACTCCCCGAAGGACTTGGGATAGCGCCACCTGTCATTATACTCATCTAACTTTTTCTGTCCATCTGTCCGCTTTATTTTTTTGTGTTTCGATGAAATTTGCTAGACTGACCTAGCTTTGGCCAACGGCGATTATTATTAAAAATTTCAGACGGGACCACTCTTTCGATCGCTTCCCATATAAAGTCTTATTTTGAAACACTGTATGGCTATAGTGTTGTTATTTGTCTTAAATAATTTCGAAAATTTCAATTCGATTAATGCATTTGCTACCAGGCTCCCCTAGGACCAGCATCCATCGCAGCCCAAAGTTTTTTCACGATTATCTGACATCGCCTGGAATAGATTTTGCCTATGCATATGTAAAGCATTCTAAAACAATGCAATAAACGGTCTTTTTAAACCGGCACATATACGAGACGTCGGCTCAAATATATGTTGGTAGCGAGGGACTTAAAAGAATTTAATTTCTTTTTAACTTTCTATGAACTGAAAAACCACACTCGATAACTAATCCGCTTTTCTTCCTTCCTCTTATAATAGGCGCATAAATAACTTCTGTACATTTTCTGGTGAAATTGAAATTTATTTCGAAATGCTTGTTGTTAGCCATCGGCCCCCCTTCGTATATCTTCAAACTTGCAGAAAAGCTGATCTAATAAATATGGCTGCACCGATCGACTGGCTGAACCAGTGGTAAATAGAAAGAGACAGGTCTGGAAAATACCCCGGAATAGAGAGGTGTTCCGAACCGAAGTTGGAGATTACTTCCTGTGTTGCTTTCGCTGGAGACAGGAAAACACAAGCGTCCCTTTGCACCTTCATATACGCTGAGCGACAATTTGTAAGCAAGTAAAACTTATGTCATACAATCAACATCTGTGCTTAGTGTATATAAAGTTAAGAAAGAAATGAGCATGTCGTGTCCGTTTTATGAAGCAACACATTTTAATTCAAGAAGTTCACTTGTCAACTTAATATTAGTTGCCTCGCTTAGCTGATTTTAAGGATCATAATAACACTTGTAGGTGCAAATCTACGATAACTAGAAATGTATTAAGGAAAACCGTTAAACTTGATCGTGTACTTCGCTGTACGTTGATTGAGACCCTATCTTATAGAACATTGGTTCTATACTATCTTTCTAGAGCCGATAGCCTGTGTTGCTAGTGCTCAATGTCTTTTTGTTTAGTCTCAGAATTTACTTCATTAGTCTAAAATTATAATAATAATAATAATTATAATAAAGTAAGTAATACAAAGATTTTTTAAAAGTGGCCGGTCGTTGGAGTTAAAAATGCTTTAGTTCAATGAAGAGCGTAATATAGAGCTCTGGTGATGTTCTCTCAACGGATATTAGTAATCTTTATGGCAAGCTAATAACGGCCAGTAGCTCAGAAAAATTCAACAGCAGGTATAGATGTACGCTTCGTAAAGTAATATCAGCGACTTTATAAAACGAGTTTAAATCCCGGAAGCGCTACGTATCCACGAATATATAGCTCCAGTCTGACAAATGAAAACGGTATTCGAGGTAGCTTCGTGGTGAGTGTATGTAACTCTAAAAAAATATTAAATTTTTAAGATGTTGGATAGGTTCAGCCTTCCTCAGACGGGAAGGCACGATCCGTACGGATACCGAGTGGTAATGGCTCATGTATCTTAACATCTCGTGTGCCATCGCATGCCGCTGCACTAAGCGTTCACGCTTAGCGCTTGCGCCCACATTGATCCACTAAAGATATGATAATTTCATAACCTACCTGATCACACTAACACGGCGGACAAGCGCAATAACAAATTGAACACTCTTCTTTTCTCTACTGCGTGTGTGCTGCTGATCACACTAAGCCACAATAACAACAACTAGAAAAACTACTGTTTGTAAACAAAAGTTATGAAAAGAGTAAAACATCTTCGGCCACCATCTGTTTAGCCGGCAGTGTAGATATTCTGCACAAAGCGGCAGCAAATTGAGGTCATGTACACGCATACGTGGAGATAGCTTTTTGCACAAACACAATTTTGCGATTGTCATCTTAACAAAATGTAGGTTATTATGCCAGAATCACTATACTCTCTTTTCTATATAGAATATATATCAGAAATAGTAAAATTAGTTACAAGCAAACATAAAAACATAAAAACTACCCATGAATGGGAAATGGTTTTTCTACTAAAAAAATCTGTTGCTAGCTTTTCTTTACACACATTTTCTATACACAGGTTGAACATGTCCACATTTGTAAATGGTCTATGTTGACCATTAAGGTGAATTAAGAACGTCACAATAAACTATGTTTTCCTGGACATTATAAAAGGAATTCGTTGGTACAAATAAATCATTTAACACAAACGGTTTATCAAGTTTGACACAAATATTGAAACAATAGCATTTAACTCAGCTTCGTACAATATAATTAACGGGCATATCTAGCACGTCTGAGGAATCTGTTAAAATTATACAAGTATTTTTCTATTGGAAAACTTTTACAATCGATTTAAGATAAAAAGCTTTTAGCTAACAGCAACAATGTAATCGTTTATCTTGACAAACCATTGTAGAAATGGTTATACAATCAATACAAGAAGACCACAGTATTGTAAATTGTTTGACGTGAAAAAAGTTACTGTGCAATTATTTTGCTATGGATGTGAAAAACATCTGACGAAATCTTCCAATTACGCTTAGCACAAGTGACCCATTATCTACACTTATACAGTTTTTACTTGGAAAGTGGCCTCTACGCAAACGCAGATAATTAAAAGAAGAAATGGCGCCAGGTAGGCCTAGTTCATCCATTATTCATATTTGCTTGTGACTGCAAGTAAAACATTATCAAGCAAAATTGATACAAACTTGTGTGTAATTTAAAATTCTAGATCAATTACTCACCAATTAATTTTATGCAAAACACAATTGCTTTAAAATCTTACATTATTCACAATCTATCTGCATATACGTGTACATATATGTATATATACATGTATTCATGTCTACATATGTGTTCCTTCATGAAATATTTTGTGACATAAAACAAATAAAAACACGCTTACCATTAAATACCCGACACCGCCCTGTAATTATTCATCTAAGGACTTTTCATAGAAAGCTCTTTTATAGGAAGTGATCGAAAAAGTAGTCCAACCCTCACCATTTCCAATAACATTCATCTTTGGGCGGCACAAGTCAATGTACCGGTATCTCCAAACAGATAAGCTTAGAATCACTTTCGGAATCGATCGGCCTAATGAAAAGTGGATGTAACCCACAACCTAACGATTAAAAATTATTTTCTGAATCGATCCAAGTAGGTCTGTCAGTCTGTTCGTCTGTTTGTTTGTGCTGGTAAATTTGTATTCAACGTACAAGCCGGAATTTTCGATATATTTTGGTGAAACCCTTCCTTGGTATATCTCTTCCTACGAGAACTGAATCCGTAAATGATAAAAAGGTATAATTTTCAATATTTGATGGTGAAAATGGTTTCGTAATAGTAAATTGACGAACAAGTTAACCCTGTCGAATTTGGACCACGTAGGTCTATTTTATGGACACCACCGCATTTGAGGATTCTCAGTAAGTGTGAACACTTGTATGCCAATCTGCCAATGTTTTGTGATGAAAATTTGTTCATGGTAGCAATTTGATATAAAAATTAAGTGGATCAAATTGGAACCACGTGGGTCTAATCCTTGTACTCCACTTCATTTATGATTTTTCGTATATAGTAAGCCCTTTGGAAAAATGTTTATTTTTCAATATTTTACGATAAAAATTGGTCTCTAGCAGCAGTTGATTAAAAAAATGAACAGTGGGGAATTTGGATCACGTAGGTGCATTTTTTAGACTTTAACATCTATGAGCGTTATCAGGGAAAGCAAGCTCTTGTTTGTTGAGAATGTACAATTTCTAGTTTTTGCAAAATAATAACATTTTTGGGGAGTAAATTTGCCTAATTTGGATCACGCATGAAAATAATGAACAATTTTTGGTGTATTATTACCAAAGCGAATGATTAGCTATATTAGAAGATTGCACGGTGTAGGGTATCTAACAGCGTCCTTGCCCGTAATGTTCTTATTTGTTTTCCACTTATTTTTGTCATAAGAAACTGCAAAGTAGGCCTTTTGGTCACATAAGGTCTAGCTTTTCATAACAACCTCTATATATGGCGGGATCTAAGAAATTTACTTACGTGGTCCAAACCCTCTACGTTAACTTACTAAGGATCAAATTTCATCACATAATATTAAAAATTAAATCATGTCGTTGTATCGTATTGTACGCGATGGTGTCCAAAAATGGACACACCTGATCCATATATGGTACAGTTAAATTTTATATTAAGTTGCTCTGACGATTATAGCATAATTTATAGCATAAAGCATCGTCGATTAAGTATCTTTGCCATATAAAGGCTTATTTTTCATTAAAACGTAGAGCACATTCGCGAAGGTTAATTTGTATGCCAAATTACTGTTATGGACCAACTTCCAACATTAATTTTAGAAAATTAGATAATTTTTGTCATATAAACATTCAGTTTTCGACGGAGCTTTTATACGGCAAGGAATCAAAAAATTACCTTATTCGTTCCAAATTTTTCATACCGAAATGTTATTAATCAGTGGTTTTTACCGCGAAATGCCGAACATTACATTTTAAAAGTATGACCTAATGTAGGGAGTGGTCGAAAAATGTTGCTCACCAAACTTTTTTCAATAGAACTCGTCTTTGAATTCAAACATTTTGGTCTACCACGCAGCTCCATCAAAATATCTCAAAAAAATTGCCCCCTTTAGGTTGAACGCAATATAATTTGGACAGACATCAGACATACAGACGGACAAATCAGCTTAGATCGATTCAGAGTTGTTTTCTAAATTATTTTCTAAACAGATCGATCTAATAAAAGGCAGACCTATCTCGAATGCATCAAGGTGTTATATACAGCCACATAAATTTAATACACCCTGTGTATAAGTAGAGCAATGTTTTCAGTTAGAATGGATTTTCAGAAGCTCGTAATGCACAACAGTTCCCAACTAGTTTATGTTAATAATGTAGGTCAAATAATAATTTCCATGTTTACACCATTCACCGTTTGTGGTGCAGGGTATATTAAGTTTGTGCAGGCGGTTGAAAATCCCAGAAGGACTTCAGATAGACCCATGGCCCGTAGATATCGCTCGATTTACAATCATTTTCTGACTAACATTCTGTATAATTTTCTGAATCAGTCTGTGCTTGTCTGTCTATCTGTCCTCCTGCTAACTACCATTGTATTCATGTGTACAACATATAGGTCGCAATTTTTGAGATATTTTAAAGAAATTTCGTCTAATAAGTAGTGTAGAGTATCTAATGGTCGACCTTCTTCGGCTTCAGCATTCTTACTAGTTTCTTTTTTTTGCCCAAAATGTAAAGGGAATATATCACCTGATATATAAGAGTTATATTTTAATGATATACTGCATGATTTTTCATTTTTTTTGTTCTTCTCTGGTATCGTTTCTTGCCCTTAATTTTTCTCCTGTCTCTAAGTATGGTGCACATTTACGACTTGCACAAGGTTTCTATCAAATCTTCTTCGCGCGTTGACATGGGTTAAGCATCTATGTTTTTCTTTATCTAAAAATATTCTACATGTAAGTCGAAGACGTCTGTAAGGAAATGTAAATCATATTCTGAGACCTTTTATATGAAACGTACGCACATATACATACGCAATGTTCAAAATAATTCCTTCTTCAAATATTAAGCCGAATGTTGTTTCCCTTTTAAAAAATTGTTAGAATTAAGGTATGCATTCTTGTCCAAAAATATGATAAACATTTGCACTTCTCGAAATAACGCCCTCGTCATTGATGGAATTCTAGAGAAATATATGTTTGAAATACTATCAAGCATAAACTGACACCGATCCATGTATCACGGACGTCGAAACAGGGAACTTGAAATAAACAAACCAATTTTTTAGTATATAAAACTTATTGCATTAGTGAAACATCTAACAGGTTGGCAGGAATATTCTATCGTATACTACTACATGCAGGTAATTTTACTCACCAAGTCAAAGTAAGCATGTAGAAAGCGTCTTATGAGGTTTTATTGTTCAGGATACTTCTCGTGATATAAGAGAACTACTTGCAAGACCTTTCATCAGTTAGTTGCGACGTTCAGATTGAATAAAGTGCAGTGGGCAAAGGGCTTTTCAGAAACCGCATTTGGGATGAGTTCCAGAAAGGAAGCAACACATCGGCTGCTTGTGAAGACTTATCTGATACGTTAGGAAATGAAGTTGTAAATACTCGGACCTGTCGAAGATTGTCTGCCAAGTTTCGTCCGTCCGTGTTGGAGAGTAACCCACAACGAATCGTTTTGCAGTTGCAAAAGAACTCGGCATCCACCATTCGATTGCTGTGGAACACAACGTACGTCTTCCAATTCCAATGCGTTATTTAATATGCGACGTAAGCTCCCCGCCAACCTACTAATATGCCATTACTCGCCTCTTGTGGCTCTATGTTAACTCCGGAAAGCTACAAGATAGGTTATGACCAGCTCAGCCCTTCCAAAGAAACTCAATCTACTTCAAACCAAATTCACTTGATTTGTAATTCGTCTTTTGCCTCATTTCTGAGACATTTGAAGTGCTACCGTCAAAACAAGAACTAAGCAGATGTTGGGTATATCGATCGCAAAAACCTTTTGCTTTGAGAAATCCACTTCTCTTTAAATATTACAAACCAAAGGATAAAGTTAAGATATCTCGGTCGAACCTAGCGTAGGTCTTTCCGAACGCAATCTTATATGTTTTCAATGCCAAAACCCTGCTTGTGTATGGTTTCACATTAAGCGTGATAGGTTAAGCGACATATTGTCTGAATAATTATGAAAAATGCAATCAATTTTTTTTATTTCCAGTAACTTGTTTTTCCAATAACTTACACTTACAAGAAAATGGGGAATTCTTTAACAAATCGTACGAAAACTCCCAACGGATCTACATATGCACCATCGATCTTGAACAAAAATACGTGGAAACGTGAAAGATATCGTCAAGAATATGAGTTAAGATCGAAAACTTTACCAATACGTAGCAGTGCGCCTGCAGTAAATTTAGAGCCAACAGCCATAAAATCATTACCAAAAACAACAAAAACCGCAACAACATCCGCGACAGCAACATCTGCACAAAACGCAGGCGAAACATCGCGTGTATTGTTTTTATTGTATTTAATACATCGTACATGGAACGTCTTAACAGACAATAAAAGCAAAAGGTATACATACATACAAACATATTTATAAAGAATTATTTTAAAACTTTTTTACTCTTTTTCTATTTCATTGCAGTTCTCATCACAGCCAGTCCATGGCTAAAACAGTGAATGATTCGGCCTATTTTGAATCGTCCGATTGTTCTTTGGCCGTAACGGATCTTCAAGGTGGCGGTGGCGATTCCATATCACAATGTTGTTCGCAGTATTCATTATGCAGCTGCAGTTCGTGTTACAATGAATTGCAACAACAAAATATTTATAGTTCTATAGACGAAGAGTATTCACAGGATTCTATAGGCGAAAAAGCGAAACATGTTAATAAAAGGTAGGTCTTTTTTAACCCCTTTTAACACGAGATATACCGATGTTTGCTATAAACCTAGCAAATTTTGTGACCCCTAAAGAAAAGGAAAAGAACTACATTTTTATGTTCTAGACTATTGGATGGGCGCGGCAGGTTTTTTCTGTTTCCAGAATAGAACTTGAAACTTATATGATGTGTGTAATAATTTATGAATAACAAGCAGAAAACACGGAAAGCAGATGTGCTCACAGTTTTTGCTGCATAAACGTTTGGTAGAAGGCGTGTCCTTTCACCGGTTTAGGCTATTTTCAATTTTTATTGCAACCTCATAGGCAATATCTTCATTGTCGCTAACGGGAGAATGTCTGTCATATGTACTACACAGTTGGGTAGACGGACAGATGGACAGACGAACAAACTGACATGTTAAGCTATATTCTTCATTCATATCCCTATTTTCATTAACGGAAGAATGTTTATCACACATACTACATAGTTGGGTAGGCGGACAGATGGACAGGCGTACACACGGACATGCTTAGGTGTATTCTAACTTTGAAACTGGAGAAGAATTAATATACTTTATGGGATTTTTGAGATTTATTTCTACACGTTATAAAGGCACTGAATAGACAATTAAATTTTGTTAGACTAGGCGTGGTCAAGTTTTTCCATTTTTGCATAGATACTGCAGTATCGTATATAGAACACGCGTTCACATGTTGGTAGGTGTATATGTTGTAGGTTATGAGTAGTGGGCAAAACACCAACTTTTTAGTCCATTTGAATACCAGCGTGTCCTTTGGCCAATTTGGCCTATTTTTGATATCAAAGTGTGTGCAAGACCTTGCCGTGTTTCTGCACAATTTTAAGTCGATAGCTTCATTTTTGCGGTAGGAGAATGTTTACAACAGACATTGCACCGACGGACAGACGATTCAGAATTTGATGCTGATCAAGAATGTGTATACTTTGTGGTGTCTCTGAAGCTTCTGTCTGAGCGGTTTGAGAGAATGAATGCACGTTTAAAACAACAAACAATCTCAGAAAGCACTAACCATTTTTTTCAAATTTTCGTCTATAACTTTCGATCCCGTAAATATATTTTTGAAAAACCCAAACATTCGCCAGCGCCACCTGCATATTCGATGCATAAATAGTCCATACATCCATAAACAATGATAAAATTTTAATTCCAACTTTTTTCCAATTTATTCTAGCGATCAACGAATGTTTGTGACGAATGTCAGTTACCTATTTTCATTTTTGCGATTGTGACGATTCACAAAAGTTGCCCCACAAATTGACGGATTTCGGTAAAAATATATAGAAACGCCGGAAGTGGGCTTGTCCCAGAAAAAAAAGTTGACATGCATACTCGCTGCTTTAAAGCGTTAAAACCCAATATATAGCATTTGAAGATATATTTCCTTATGCAGACTTTTTGAGCTAGAAATCACAAACCCGGTGCGGTAAATGTAGCGTTAAGTGCAAACTGTGCGGTTTATATTCTTCATGTGCACCACAGCCATATCAGATTTTTAAAATGATCAGTTTTTCTTCTTTTGTCACATCGACATTTTACCTAAAGTAGAAATATTGTAGTGAAACCGCTCATCAAGTCACCACAGACTTCAAAGGAAAATGTACCCAAAAGCAGGAATCATATTATTATTTTGTTTGCCACATTGTGTGTTTGAAAAATTTATTTACTTTGCTTCTTTCTAACAAAGCCAACCAACAAATATGACCAAACAGCAGCAAAACTTATATCTTGGTTTACTCTACAACGGAGTTGATAAAGCAGACCGTTTAAATTATGATGAAGTTTTTTCATCTGTAGAGGAAAAAAGGTTTATGTCTACGATAATTAATGATTAAACCCGAAGTTAGGCAACACTTTTTTAATATTTAAAAGATTTTACACTTGGAAAAATATTTAAAACATTTGTTGAATGTACAATATTTCGGAAAACTAAAGATCAGTAAATGTGAGACTCTGATCAAAAAGTACCACCAATTGAGAATAAATTCTTTTAAAAACTATATGCTTTAAGTTTTAAGAAAAATAGCTACCGGCCAAAGCAACGTAATCCTCTTTAAAAAATAATGATTTGATTCTTGATTGCCAAGTGCTGCGAACATACGGCGCGAAAATTTTATATAGATATGCTTCTAGATATACCTATAGATAGCATAGACGGGTTAGTTAAATCTATTAGGTGTATGACTAAATCACTGATTTTTTAGTAAAATAGAGGGGATATTTTATAAAAAAACGTTACGAGTTACTTTGTTCAATACATTGTCCAAAGACACTATTTCTGTGATTTCTTATGCAGCATATGAAACGGACATCTAATCTTTTGAGTTTATCAGCAAAGGAAGCAACATTGTCTTAAGAATGGAAGTACCGCCCAAATAAACAATAAGTCCTCTATTGAAATCTGTTTTAGGAGTAATATCTACTGATAACATTGCAGACGGTTAGACATTGCAAGTTAGAATTGCAAGCATTTCCGGAGTGAGTTTTGCTACATGGAGTCGAATTTTTTTATACCGGAAACTCACTATGCTACACATTTTGAAATGTTGCTCCCGTTTTCCACCTCATTGCACTCAGTCGTTGTTGGTAGCCTTTGTTAGGCCTCTCCACTATGCCTAACTAATCACCACAAATCGTGTCATCGTACTTGTTCGGGTTTATCGTCGATTTTAATGATGCGGCTGCTTTACATCATAGTCATTTACTGTTCACCGTAAGAACTTAGCAGAATCATCTTTCGTGTTAAACAGAAAAAAGGGAAAAATCAGCAAATGCCGTTTTTTTTTTGGCATAGAACTACATCCGCTCAAAGCTGCAAAAAACCATGTTGTGGACGTTCTAGTATTATTATTATTATTATTATTATTATTCGAGCAGAGTAAAGTTAGTAACAATACTGTGCAACTTAACTGCAAACTTTTAAATGGACAGGTTAGGGTGTTGTTCAGCGCCATAACGTGCCATTTGCACTCTCTCTCTTAGAAAAAGGCGGACATTTATTCACACACCAAATGTATTACAATAAATGATCTTCCTTCGAAGACAAATTCCTAGTGGTTTTGTTTGAATTATCATATATATTATATTTATATTTTATACGCTAGAGTCTATCTATCTATCCCATGCACACATATTACATTGACATTGTCTATTTACTCGATGCTGTACACATTAAAATTTATTCTTAATTACTGATAGGACAGGCTGATATTTAAGTAACTGAAGCTAATAGCTTTTTTAGTAAGTAGTAGTAGTAGTAGTAGTAGTTTTAGTAGTAGTAATAGCTTTTTTTGTCTCCGTTACACATACGTACTAAAATAAGAAAATAAGTACTATGTTAAAACGTTCACTCCAGTACTTTATTATTCGCATCACCGCTTTATAGCTATTACCAAACAATAAAAAGGAAAGAGGAGTGTGAAAGTAGTGACAATGTGCTTTGAGAGAAAAGCGAATGATTTTGAAGTGTCGCTTTAGAAAATTAAAAGAGAACACATTCAAATCGCAGAGCGAGAGTGGAGAGAAACAACAACAAGCCAAGAGCAAAAGAAACCATGAAATGAGAGGGAAACCCCTTTCGGTTACGTTTGCGATATATTGTGCATATATTTGTTACTTGGCAGCATTGAGGGATTGGTGGCAATGTTATTGTAAGATTTGATTTACTCTGAGAGAAGATTTATTTGATCATTTGTCATCACTAGGGAATTGTCGACATTGTTGTTGCGAAATTTTATTTATTTAGTGGTTGAAAAAGAGAAGAAGGAAGATGGAGAGAATCACTACTTTTTAACAAATGCTTACCACGAGTATAAGTTAAATGTTTTCTAATTCGAAACATTTTTCAGTCTCATTCATTCTTATTACTCTTATAAAAGTCAAAACAGGTCTTATAAGAATTTATAGCAAAGACAGCAGCATAGCAAGTTCAAATTGTTTTAAATCGCATGCACTCATACATGTTACATATATTTAGAATATTTTAAAAAAATTTTATATATATAAAAATAAAATAATAAAAAAAATTTACATTTATAAATAGATATATAAAGTATATAAATAAAACAGTTTATGTTTATTCACATTTTCTCAATTTTCAATTTTTAATATTCAAAGTTAATCATAATAATTTCATTTTTTTCATTTTACGTTCACATTTTTGGCATTTCTGACAATAAAATTTTATTTTTTTTATATAACAGATGAAAAGGCCCTTCAAATGTTGTCAATATTTGAACATTCTATACCTTTGGAAAAAAAATTTATAAACACGGCCCTATAATCCGCCCCACTAAGCCCACAAAAGCTATAAAAGTATATAAAATAGCTGCGGATTCTCCAGGAGCTTAATTTTCCGGTACAGTATCTCTTCGAATTCTCCGACATTTCTCCGTTCAATAATGCTTTATAGCCTTTTGAATTCCAAAGGCTCTTTTAAGGCTGAAATACCATCTAGTCTGTCCAGCTCACTAGATTTGAAAAAGTTTTCCTTTCTCAAAATTACTGTTGATTTATCGAACAGATGATTGCAATGCTATGAAAACGTCCATCCATATGTTCTTTGCTTTTTAAGACCATTTTCTAAATGTAGTAGGAAACTGATTCTGATTCAAGTACATACACACCAGTATAGGATCTATGAAACTTCCTTCTGCGTGTTGCAAACATCTTGACCAAATGAACATACTCCGTATCTCTTGCGGCTAATCAAGCTAACATGTCTCCCGTGTTTCCCGTGTTTGTTGCCGTTGTTATTGCTTTTACACGCTCTCAGCAGTCGCAGTCGCAGTCTCTGTCGATGTCGTGTTCATTATGTTTATTGTTTCATTTGCGTCAGTCAGTTTCAGTTTGAAGTTAGTTTTTAAACGAGCGAGTTGCATAAATTTGTTACCGCATGAGTTGCTATTTTCTGTTTTCATTGTAAAGATGTGTAAATTTCTTATGGCGAGAACTTTTGTGAAACAATATACGTAAATGTATATAATAACGCTTTTAATAAATTTAAAGTATTTAATTATTTCTTAATTAAACATTTATACAATTAACCGCCTAAATAGGACGTAACTGTAAAAAGTCGCTCGTTTTGCAAAAAGAAGCATAAAAAAATTTAAAAAAAATATACAAATAAACTAAAAATTAATAAAAAATATATAAAGCATTGAGTTACTAAATGTTATACGGTTTTTAATTTTTTTATGGTTTTTTTTTTTCGTTTACAAATTTATATAAACTTGGACAAAGTGAAAGAGGTCACTTTTTTCTTTTTTTGTAAGCATATGCTTTTCAAAGATTTATTTACATCGATAAAAACAATCGGTTGTGTGTATTTTATTGTTGCGATGAACAATTAAAATATATAAAGCTTAACATGTGTGAAATGCTTTAAAGAAAACGCACCACATCACGTTTTGGAAACAAAAAGAAAAAAAAAACTCATCAAACGTATGCCGCAACAAGATAAGCAATAAAAAGAGGTAGCGATTTTATTAAGTGCTTTCGTAAATTTTTATGTTTTCATTCATTCGTTCATTCGTTCATTCATTCATTCATTTATTTAATGTACTCAGAACAATAGATAAATGTATACACTAATATACTAAATGTACACTTGTGTGTATGTGCCTCACCCGGAGGACTCTAATTTTGCCCTTTCGTTGCAAAGTTTCTACAACTTGCTAAGGCACATGCCAGACGTGACAATAAGGTTAAGAATCCATCCTCTTAATGTTAGAGCACACCCTTTACAAAAACGACGCCCCCAACAATTGAAAAGCTCAAAAACATTTCAATATATTTTCGTTACTCATGTCCGGCTCACGATGATGTATAGTTTGGCGCAGATGACTACCTAACGTCATGTTGTTATAATACGCGGAGAAATATGGTCTGAATTCAGAAACTAATAGAACAAGAATGAGCAAATACTTGCAGCAGCACCAAGTAAACACTTTGTCAAATCCTTTCTCAGCAGCCGCTTTATGTTTATTAGTCAAAACCATATTTCTGGTTCTTCAGCCTTGAAGCGCCAAAAATTTAGGTGAAGAGCTTAAGCTCAAAACGAGAACAAGATCACCAGTGAACCACGCACGCACTATCTAAACAAGATAACTAAATTTAACGCTCGTAGAGCGGCACAACTTTAACCAACCAGCGGCATCTACCTATATAGCGACATACTCGTATACTCGTCGCACGCACAGCGTCTGAAATATGAAATTAGTGTCGGTTATGAAAAGACTTGACAAAATAACAAAAGTAACTTCTTAAATACATTATTGTGACAAATATACACTCGTGACGATAAAATCTTGTGAGGACATCCAACAAGGACGGATGGGCGAGTCATCATGTATATATTCGTCGTGCCTGGTTAAATGGTCAAATAATTACCAAAACTGTATGCAGTGGTTTTAATTATTGGCGATAATAGTGCTGATCTTTCTAGGGAAGTGCCCCGCCACGCCCAAATGACAAGATTACTTTTCTGTTATTACGCTGAAGCTCTCCAAAGAGAGACAGAGCTCATTTTTAATTTTTCATTTGTCCAGACACAGGCAGTTGCCTACAGATACTTCGGAGGTAACTGGTTCTACTACCTATTTATTGTACAGAAGGCAGGAAGTAATTTCAGTGCTGTGTTTAGTTGTATTCTTTCTTCTTCTCTCAATACATATCAATATATATCGATATGTTTTCACGTTTAATTTTGATTGCAGATGTGCCTCGTATAATACGATTGATTCGTACCGTGCTTTATCGGAAACCGTACTGCAATAAAAATTTTATATTCATTCCTTTAAAAGATAGAATAAAATGATTTAAAGATAGATTGTTTTGTGACATGACCAATTACTTGGAGAATAGACTCTACCGCACTGAGATTTGGACACTGGCGAACACTGACTTGCTAGTCGCGATTCTTACCCACTCGGCTATTGTTCGAAAGGTTATTTTGTGTTATATCAAAAGCGTGTTGTAATAACCGCAAATTTTGTAGAGTGCTTTAGCGAAATCGCGTTTCACCCACTATCGTGTTGTACGAGGAACGCGTGTATATTTCAAACATGCTCAACTTCTGATAGAATTATTCAACATTAGCTCAGCAAAATAAGAAACACAAAACCCGAATTTATTCTTCCTGAACATTTCTTGTTTCATTAAAACTGCTTCAACATTTCTGCTTGCTATTCATTAAATTTTGCTTTGTTTTTATTTTCGATTGTGTTTATTAACTTTCGCTAAGCTTTCATTACGATCTTGTTACTCAATTGATAGAAATCGATAACTCTTTTATGAAAACTATATTCGCCTAAATGTGAACGAATCGTTCAATTGCGTATTATTTATGCCATCGCTTAAGCTACCGTTACTTAAGAATCATTAGAAATCTTACAATCGTCAGCAGTCTGTCCAAGAAGTGCTTAAATGTAAAAATCGCTGATATATAAGCCTATGCAACCTTTCTAAAGTTCAATCATCTTTCTATCTTTTCTGTCTATTGCTCTGCTGCTCTCACGTTAGGATTCGTTGCAACGGTTTATTTTAGTTGATTGCTTATGTTTTGAAAGGAACTTTATTGAGAAAAAAAAACATTTACGAGCGTTTTATGAACGAATCGTCATTACGTTCGCGCCAAACTTTCAGCTTAAAAAGCTTGCTTAACACTCGTAATAAATTTTATTACAGCCTCTGCATCAAATTATTAATTATTAATAATATTATATTGAAGTTTTCTTTACACTCTCTCCCTCTCTCTCTCCATCCCTCTCTTTCACTGCTATTGAGGCTGTTCAGTTGCTATAAACCTTTTCTACAATAGTTTACGTTCATCGTGAAATCTAATACTGCACATCAACTACTGTGAGCAGCAGAAGTCTCTAACATTAGATCAATAGACAGTTTTGGGTAAATGGACGCATAATCTCTAACATAGGATATCTGAGTACAAAAATTCCTATTCGCCTTTCTATGTTAATAGAGTTTGCAGATATTGAATGTCAAAATCGCATGACTAGGGTGTACGCGAAAGAGCTCCATTCTATGTATCAAGTTATATTCGGTCGTGATCGACTTTTTTAGACCCATCACCGTGATCTTCAAAACAGACTAAGAAAAAATAGGTAAACCATTTAATTTTCATACTCTACAATATTGGCAGGGCGCGGTCGATTTTTTCTATTTTCGCAATAAAAATGAAAATTTACATAGCGTATGTGTTGTAGCTTATGGGTAATAAGCAAAAAACACGGGAACCAAAGGTGATCACAGTACATGTGAGAATCGTACGAGTCTCCTTTAACTGGTTTAGGCTATTTTTACTTTTGTTGCAAATTTGAAGTCGATTAATTTTTGCGGCCAATAGAATGCTTGCAACAGACCTTACACAGACGGACAGACGAAAATGTTTAAATCGATTCAGAACTGATCAAATATATATATACTTCGTGGCGTTCCATCCCTCTCACCCTTCGTTGATGGGCATAATAAAAAAATACATCACGTCTTATGAGTAAGTCAATCTTCTAATTCGTCCTGCATAATAAAGGAACAGAATATCAAATGATTTTCAACAAGATACTCCGTAAGAAATTTTTTTAAAATTATACTTACGCCTTAACTAAAATTATTCTTCAATAATAAGAAAGAACAAGTAAGGCCTGCGATCGACCCTTCTATACCCACCACCTTTATCTCGTAGCATATAAAATTTCGATTCTCTATAGTAATGGATCGGCGGGGCGATTTTTCCATTTTTGTACGAGAATTATAACATCGCCCACAGAATATAAAAATTTTGTATTTATTTACTTACTTTAATAATTAACTTACAATTAAAATCACAAGATAAAAAGCAGGGATGGAGGAGGATATAGGTACAAGGCTTTTGAGCCTGCCACAAATTAAGTGCTATTTTTGTGGTCCCAAAAATCGCTTTCCTTTTGCTTTTAAAAACAAATGTCTGCTCAGTTCACCACGTATCGTGGGCCTGCCTGCAAAAACTTTCAATCTTTTCGCCAAATTTGGCTCCGAAGACTACTCCTTTAGAAGAAGACAGAAGTTCAAAATGGCAAAGTTTTTACACGGGAGATCCCTAAGCCAAGACATAAGAAATATGCCCATCGACATGTTTCTGCTCTACGGTCTTTCTTATGACATTTTGAGCCATTTTCTTACCGTGTCCTTCTTTTCTATTGTCTTCAATTCAAAAATCTTACATTTTCTGCCCTCTCATCTTTTCTTGGTGCAGTATTCCACTTCCTCCACGACCTCCGCGTTCGTTTCTTTATTTGCTTTATTGGCATAAACTAAAGAAGTGAAGTGGAGTTTGAAACTTTTTCAAAAATACACACAAAAAAAACCAGTGCATAACCTTCTAAAGGAGTACGTCCGCCATTGTGCCCACAGGCCGCAACAAAAGGCTTAAGATTCACGATTATGTGCCGAAAACAACACATGTTCTCGAAATTTATGTTATTGTCTTTTATTTCGATCGTGTATTCAAATCTCTACTAAAGTCCAAGAAATATTCTGACCTACCTTTGGAATGAACTTTGCTTCATCAGTCTATTCTTAAGCGACCGAACCACATTGTCTTCGCAGTATAAGTGACCGATCCAATGATATCTGCTTTAAGTACGATTGAACCATGCTTGGTTTAAAGCCGGTGTTTTTGATTTTCACAACGGGAATCTATTAATTTTAAGATAAGAGTTTGCTTTTGAACACGGGGAGGCACATGAGGAAATTTGTACTACTTTTTTAAACATATAACATTCATCTAATGGAAAGAACTGCTTCGCTTACCGTGATATTCTTTTCGAAAAATGTTAATATTTCTTCTCCTACATCCATAAGTTACTGGCTTATGAGACGAGCAAAAGCCCTGGCTAAATAATATTAAGTGTTCTATAAATTGCTGAGGTCAATATCCCATTAGTCATTTAATTCCATGTTCCTATACATACACAGATGAGGATAAGCAATTAGTGCTGTCTTATACGCTTAAGATCGATATCGTCTTCAAGACGTAATAAATCCAAGAATAGTTTTTCCAATCACATTTTTAATGTGACATGGCAGAGCGTTGTGATCGATTTGGATACATTTTAATTGTAAGCCTTAATCTTGGCACTTTAAAGATCTATGAGATTTTTTCTATTTTTCAAGTGTATGACGATATCAAGAAATGTTTTTATTTCCTTTCTTTTATTTTAGAAAATTTCTAGATAAGAAAAAACCAATTTCGAAACTTTAACATTAACGGTATTCCAATCAAAGTAATTGTTATTGCGTTATTACAAAAACAATAACAACAATAACAACAAATTCAAAAAGAATTTTAACATTAGAACATAAACAACGACTTATAGAAGATGATGAAGAAATAAAAAAAAAAAAAAGTGTAAAAAGTATAGAAACTGATTACAAAAGTTGAGAGCACACAAATCATACGTTAATCCCAATATAAAGAACATATATATATATATATATATAGCTAAAGGCTTACACAACGTCAATTATATTGATTATGAGATTTTGTGTAACAAACGCCAGCAAAGATTTGCTGTTAAGAGTCTTAAGCAAGCAGAAAAGCGACCATCGTCATCAAGTAAGCAATCATTGAGGCATTTGTTCTATGCATCATTGCATGCATAACATAAGCTTACGTACACGCACGCACACACTTACGTATATGTGGATAACGATCCTTTGAAAATAAAAAAAAAAAAGAGAAAACACACAAGAAAAGAGGAAACAAATGAAGTAAAAAATATCAACGAAGTATAACAACAGCTACTTTTCTACTTATAAACCGGACAGTAAACTTTGGTCTTTTTTTCATTATTATTACTGCTGCTGCTGCTGCTGCTGCTGCTGTTGGTTGCTGTTACTTATCTTACTATTATTGCTGTTGCTCTTGATGCGTTTGTCTCTAACAACGTATGCAACACATGTATGTTTGCATGTGTTAGGCTAGTATTTCTGCAATTCTTCTTGAGATCATTCACTTGAATTCTAACGGTAAAACGGGTATTTTTGCCTATACACACACACACACACGCATGCATGTAAACATACACACAAATATATTGAGAAATGTATTAGCAATAGTAGCTTCGAACCGAGCCAACACCATTCTACCCATTCTGCAAACACACAGACACACACACACACAGGCATGCGTCAACCAAGTTATATTTACGTTTAGCGTTGTTTGTTGTTGTCATTGTTCACATAGCTGTTGTTGTTATTTTTAATACAATTTCTTTACTCAAGCGCAAAGATGAAGATCAATATTTAAACAAGTAAGAAAGTTGTAGTCGTCTTAAAACGAATCTTGGATATACCACCTCCTAAACTACATAATAATGTGTGGTCTAAAAAATATTGAGCCCAAAAGTTGAAACATAAGAAACTTTATGTCAAATGACAGAACTTATAAGTGCGAAGAACTTACATATTTTAATGGGCTCCAATGCGAAGGCTTAACACATTTTAGACTTTATAACAGATGCAAATGTGTTTTTACCGACAGGTCAAAGGACGGAGGAGATAGTCTTTTCAACCTATCGATTCCGTCCGAATCTTGACTGCTTTTGCAGAATAGTTCTGCAGAATAGTTGGCTTCTGCAGAAATAGTTGTGCCCTCATATAGTAACGATTACGATCCTTACACTATCTTTCAACGCCCACGATTATTTAGCTACCACTCTAATGACTTACTTTATAAAAGTTTTGAATTCATTGATCTCTGCAAAGATGTCGTCCGTCGCTCGAACAACTATAGCTCTGCCGAAAATTAGATGAGATGCAAGCAGTCATGATTGAAATGCAATGACTTGACTCGTATTGCTCTGAAATAACAACTGCGAACGGTATACTTCTTCACACTCTTTATGACAAGTCCATGTGCTAAAGTCTCACTACTCTTTGCTAATTGGACCGTTGGAATTATCATCGACTTTTTAAGTAGGTCTCGTAAGCATTTACGTCAAAGAACGCATACATATTACGTACATTTTCAAACTTGATATAAGCACCTCAAGGGTAAATATATGGGTCAAAGCTTGCCCTTAGATCCCACCGCTTGTCACTTTCGGAATTCGAAAAACCAAAGGCTTCGATAGAATGATAGAGATCGTTTTCATCCTACATAGCAATTTTAATACGTGTATCTAGCTAGAAGTTGTAAACAAATGGCTTGAAGCAGTACGGCACCACCACAAAGAAGCAACAAAAGAAATCAATCTAAACATTTTTTTTTTTTTTCTATTTAATATGACTTGTTTTCCTTCCCATTTCGCTTATATTTTAGACACAATAATGATGCATGATGATGATGATGATGATTATGATTAAAAATATAAGAAAACTATTTACTGGCAATCATTCGTAAACAAACACAAGAGAGTTTTAATCACATTATCCAGTAAAAATAACACAACAAAAACGCATTAATCTTACACACACATAGGCGTACATGGCGTACATATGTACACGACGCCAGCTTATAGAACCAGACCTATAAAATCAGCAAAACATTCATTTTTCATAGTATGTTGTAGTCTTAACCTATTTCGATGAAAGACAAAAAGTGATAGAAAAACACCATAGAAATGATGTCAAGCACATAAGAAGAGAGGTGGAAAGAAGGAAAGACTAACAATCATGTCCTAAATTTTGCTGTCAAGTGTGAGGTTGTTTTTTTTTTTTTTTGAATTTTTTTCTACTAGAAAACAAACAAAAAAAAATCCTTAAGTAAATCCCGTAGAGAAGAATTTTTTCTTTAATTTCTTTTTCTGAAGATTTGTTATGTGTTTTTATGGCTTTTTTTTTCTTTATATCAAACAAATGTTATCGTTTTAAATTTTAATAAAAAAAATACCTCTTTATTTTTTTTGTATCCGTCACCGAAGGATGAGGTGTATGTTCACTTTGTCCAAACGTTTGCAACGCCCAGAAGGAAGCACCAGAGACAACACAAAGTATTGAGCAGCATCAAATTCTGAATCGATTTAAGCATGTGCATCTGTCCGTCTGTGTAATGTTTGTTGTAAAAATTCTCCTGGCCGTAAAAATGAAGCTGTCAACGTAGAGTTTTGCAAAAACATAACAAGTTCATGCACGCTGGTTGATATTGAAAATGGGTCAAATCTCTCTGTCCTTCGAGCGCCACGTAAACTAAGAACGCCTCTGTTTTCCAAAAGAAATAGAAAATTGATTTTTTCTCATTACTCGTAAAGTGTAGCACACAAATGTACAAAAATTTGAGCTCATATTTTATGGGTGATCCTGCAACACCTGTACAAAAAATGGGAAAAATTGATAACGCCTGCCGATATTGTAGTGTATCAAAGTTGAATATTTTTTTTCAGTACCTTTATAAAGCGCAGAAACAAGCATCAAAATCTCCATACAGTATATAAATTTTTGTCCAGTTTCCAATTTGGAATGCGCCTCAGTTTGTTCGTCTGTCCATATGTCTGTCTGCGCAATCGTATAGTGTTTGTGATAAACTTTCTACCATTTACAAGTGATTTAGGCTTTTGCAAGGGCGCGCCTACAATGCCCATATGCCTAAGCCCACATGCCATGCACCCATTCCATTTCATAGAGCATGAAAATGTAATTCTTTTATCTTTTTTTGTCTTTTTTAGCATAATGGTGGTGGGTAGAAAAAATTCGGTCATGACCGAATATTATTTTCGTGCTTGTTACTTTTGAAAACAACTACTATTTACATTTTGTTTAGCGTTTTATTACCAGGTCATTGCCTCCGAGGCAGGTCAAAGTTAAACTGCAGTTGCTCTTTCCAAATCGGTCTTGAGAAATTAATTTTGTTGATCAAATTTACTCACGATACTGATAATTAAGGTTATGTTAGCATAGCTTTATTTAACCACTTATAGCTTTTTCTACGTCAACTAATTAGTTGAGATTTCATCATTTCCTTTGATTTAGTCAACTAATTGAAAACTTTCTTCAGTATAAATGACTTGGCAAAAAAGAAAAGAGAAGAAAGAAGAAGAAATTAATTAATATTTCTACAAATTTGAATAATAAATGAAATTGGCTTTTAGCTCGAATCTGTGATATTGTGCCAATTGAACGAGGGACAGTCATCGAAGCATCTGATCTGACAAAAAAAGAAACATAACAGTTTTGAAAAATGTGCCTTTATTTCGTTTTCTGTCTTTCCACTTTTCGCAGTGATATTCGGTAACATTCTTCCATACTTTGCTTACATTGATAACCGTCGAGTCACTCAAACCAGTCATCACACGCAGAGTTCACCTATTCATCATTATCAAATCTTCTATCAAAGAGCCATTTTTTCAAGTTTAGAGAGAAAATCAACTAAATCCGACTAATAGCTGCATGAGGAGGCACTTAATAATTTCAACTGCTTGATGACTACGATAACGCATGTGCAAATTGGCGCATTATGAGCCAAATGTGGCAATTTTTCATTCAATCAATCATTGCGGGAAGTTTGCACGCTTCTCGCCATTGATTTTTTCTTGCTTCTGAGGAGAATCAATCACAATTACTCCAAGCATGTTGCAAAAAAAAAATGGGACTTCATTTTGCCAGAAAATCGCTACGCCTTGTTTGGAGCCTATCCGGCTCTCTCTATTCATTGCTTTGGCTTTTCCTTCGTCCTATATGCAAAGCAATGACCCATCTTGTGCGCAATTTTCTTATGCACAAACTTTCAGTCAATAAGAGCTGCCTGCCATGTCTACTAGCTCGCACACGTACGACATCGACGTCTTGCAATATTATTTTATGGTTTCGTTCACTATATTTAGCGACATCAACTGATTTGCTCGATCACCGTGATGGTCGACTTGGAAATTCGTGCGAATTCATTTCACTCTCCTTGCGAATATTTCATTGTCGTAAACTTAGAATCAGATAGCCTTTGATATTGATTGCACAGAGGTTCTTCAGACGAAACCATTATATCGCATATCGCTGACCAATTTTTTTTTTTCGTCTGCTCATTATCGTTGGCGTTTAAACAAACATTAAAAAGTACAGCGTCTTCATACTTTAAACCTAAACCTTCATAAACTGCGATCATACTAATGATTGTTTAAATAAACAAACGCAATACATCTCGTTGTGGACTTTTCAAACCCTCGTGCTATTTCAGCTAATAAAGACTAAATGAATTTGTATGAGTTCTTGGCTTGTTACTGCCTTTCCATAACTTATTGTAGTCTCATGCATGCATTCATGCCTTCGCCAATCACAGTTGTTTGATTTTTTCTTTTATTATCTCACCATTAATCGACAGCTCGCAAGGAGAATCGATGATTGCGGAAGTAGTAAGTGCATCGCAGATTTTTTTAAATCTATGATATCATTGATTATTGGCAAACGGTCGCAGTGTCTTAACTGTAACCGTTCTATCAATTTTGCTTATTTATGAACTCCATCGCTCAAAATAATATCTATACCTGACATCATTTGTGGCAACCAACCAAAGTTTTGTTATACCGACTGATTAGGAATCATTTCCCGAATCCATCTAATCCTGTCTGTTCGTTTGTCTGTAAGTCCATGTGAATTGTGTTCAAGCTACAATTCTCGCAATTTTTGAGATATTTTGGAGAAATGTGGTAAACTGCTGTGCTTTGATCCAAGTACGAATGCTATTGAAAGCTATTCGGAGCGACCTCCTTTCGACTACTCTCCTTATAACGCCCCCTTTTGAAAAATTGTTATAAGGAAAAAAATTGAAATTGTCGAAATTTCTCGACAAAACACGCGCTGTAATAGTATTCGGTTGTTCCAAATTGATGTGAAAAATTTGGTTCGGCTGTGGCAATTTTTTGAACCCCGTCTCATATAACCGTTCCTGCGAAAATTGAATCTTTATGTAGCAAAAAGGTACAGTTTGAATATTTCATGGTGCCAAGTGGTTATCAAATTTGGGCAAGGTCAATTTTTTGGAAACCGCCACATATAAGGATTGCTTCAATATGTAAGCTTCCAGGAAAGGTGATGCCTTTGCCCGAAAGTAATGTGTAACTTTTAGTGTATTTTCCAAAACGAGAGAATAACTCTATTAGGCAAAATAGTGTAGGATATCTAAAAGTCGACTTCGCCCGACTATAATGTTCTCCTTTATCTTTATTTTTTCTTTTTTTTAAATAATATCTCCTGTCATGCATGTGCAGTTACAGGTTACGAGCGGATGTCGCTTTATATTTAAATACTTCCTTTTTATCTTTCTACTTAGCAAATGTCATTGCAATGACAATTATACGTGGACACGTGAAAAACAACGTGATATTTAAAAAGTCCCTGAATACCAGCGAAGTCTTGGAAAATTGCTGAAGTGTCAGTTAGGTATTTTTTAATATGAGTATTTACATCCATGCGAAACGGCTGCCGGTGTTTAAGCGTCGGCGACCAAAAAAGCTGTTGATAGAATATCGGTCGGTAATAATAAAGTAATATTGGTCTGCACTAATAACACTTCTGTTATACTTTTATTATCTGTGCCTAGTTCGCCGAAACGACTTCCACAACTTTTTTTACTTATATTTTCAACAGTTGCGGAGACTAACGAAGAAAAAATCGTCCTCAAGGGCTAGTGATCTATTTGGTATCATCATAAGCCGCGTACGATCTTACTCTGCTTACGTTCGAATAAACGGCTGATAGTTTATTACATTACTTGCTATAATATTATTATTATAATGCGCTATGCTTCCAGTTCATTATAAACTCATTCAACGAATCAATAAATGGAGCAACGCATAAATGAACAACCAATGATCTTTGTTATGTTTCACTTGATTTGAATATACGAAGCGAAGCCAAGCTGTTAGCAACAAAATTAAATGTAGAGTAAAAGGAAAGAGTATACCGTTAGTAAAACGATAAAAAAAGTAATTATTAATTTAATTGAAGATTTGAAAGTTTTATTATTATACTCATCGCCGAAAGATGAGGAGTGTGTTCATTTTGTCAAAACGTTTACAACGCCCAGAAGGTAGTATCAAAGACTCCAGAAAAGTTTGGAGGTTCTTGCACGCCTACCGGACCACGACTGTTTTCCAACGAGGAAAGGATTAGTTTGCTTATTACTCACAAACTACAGGAGGTAAACCTATAAATATACGTTTACCAAAATGAAACAATCGACCACGCCTACCCGTTATTATAATATATCAAAATTTCATTTGTTGCCTGAAAGTTTCAAAATTCCCTAAAATATGTACATCCTTGGCCAGTTTCAAATACGAAATGCGGTTAGGCGTGTCCGTTCGCTGGTCTAGTCATCTGCCCACCTATCCGGCATTATGGATGGTAAGCATGGCCTACAAATTTGAATATGACCAAAATTGGTCAAAGGCCACGTCTGCGATGCCCACACAACTATGCCACAATACTTATGGACACTTTTGCTCTCCGCGGTTTTTTGCTTATTGATCATAAGATACCCTACACAAGTTTCCACTTTTATTCTAAAAAAGAGGAAAATTCATCCACGCCCACCCAATGTTGTAAGGTATGAAAACGTAGTTTTCTTCCTTTTGTAAATCTTTTTTAGGAGAACGGTGAGAGATTAAAGGATAACCTTTTTTTTTTTTTACTTGATTCATTTTATTCATTTATTTATTTAATCAACAATTTCTTACAAAAGTAATGTTTGTTTTGAATCATACTTTGGATACTCGTGGGAATATAAAACAAGAAAGAAATTTATATGCGGCTGTGATCGACTCTTTTATGCCCACGAATTTTGATGCTGTGTAATACTGGTTGGGCATGGTCGTGCTTTCAATTTTTGTACGAGTTTTGTAGCATCGTTCATAGAGTAGAAATTTTTCGATTCAAAATGAACGGATCTATGGGAAATAGAAGTTAAGATTTGCCAGATGCTATCTGCGATGCACATTCAGATAGTCTTAATGCGATGAATTGTGAACGATAATAGGTTGCGACTGAGAAGAAGAACTGTAGCCATGAACTAAGAGCATTCATAAAAGGTTCAAGCTTATAGCAGCTGGTAACAGGGGAGGAAGCGGATCAATGGACGGAACATAAGCGAACATTGATGGATCGACTCAGAATATGTATATGAGATATCCAAGTCCATCAATCTAGATTGCGAGTTTTTCTTTAAGGAGTCTGATGCTTCCTCTTCTCCGACGCGTATTAAAACATCACTTTTCCCAACGTCTGCTTGCACTTATAGGCAAATTAGAAATAATAGTAATCACAACTTTCATAACAATATTGTAGATATATTTTCCAATTTGTGCAAATGAAAAATTGAAAAAATTTTTATTATAATTTCCATGGTAAACAATGTAACAATAGCAACAACGAACGCGAATGGAGTTGTAAAGCGCACAACTAATAATGACGGTGAAGATGATGAAGATTTTTATTAAAAAAATGTTTAAATTAGACCGGAACAAAACCATATTTTTTCTTGTCATTAGCGTTTAGTTTGTTGCTTGCATAGCAAATGTTTGGTGGTTTGATACATTTGTCTTTCCGTTTGCTATATGAGAGGACTTCAATAGTGAGATTACTAATAGAAAATTTTATATTCCACCTCGTCGTAAAGTTTTACTTTCACTGGTTTCTAAATTAGTCAGACGGTTGGTTTTTCGAATTGAATGACGGATCAAATTTCAAAGCGGATCTGATTCACATACAAACAAAAAAGCTCTTCACAATCCATCACCATTTAGAACCAGGCCCGCTTGATCGTTCAAAACGAAATTGATCCCGATCGGACTTGAAACATAAAGAAGAGCGGGATATCCGTTTGCCTCTCCACGAGCATACAGGGCCCGCAATGTATACATATTCTCATTGGCTCATATCTACATATATATACCCATTGAGACTCTTAATCCCTAGATGTCAGTTCACTGAGGTTCTCAATGCATAAATACATCAGCTCACTGAGATTCGTAATCCATAGGTCTGTTTTTGGCACTTGAAGCACTAGGAGTTTTTTCGTTATAAATAAACAGGTCCTATACGTGTAACACACCGATGGTTCGAAAGAAGTAGCGAACGCGACGAACGGAGTGGCCGCAGCCCGCGAAGTGTGCACGATCGAGAAATGTTGTGCCTTTACCGACGGAGTATCCGCTATAGCTACGAGTATCGGTCCAGTCGTTATCAAAGGATGGTCTATGGCGCCGAGAATTGAACCGGTGTATACTACTACGGTTACTTGCCTATTCAATAGCCTAAGATAGCGCAGGATATCTTTGCCACGTCGGGTTTTAACTGAAGTCTTTATATGTCGAGCTTGAAATTTGACCTAACATACGAGCAAATGTGTTTACAATTAAGCTGTGAATATATCAAGAATTCATCCTACGACGAATAACGAACTGCCGTGATTGCGTCGTCGTACGAGATATCTTCTTGAGAACATTTTGAAACTACACGATAGGCATTCAAGATGCGCTTTAAGCTAAATTGCTAGCTCTTTTCTTTCTCTTCTTTATTATTATTATGATGATGATGATGATGATGATGATGATCATGCAGACGTTATGGTTAAAAGCAATCAAAACCATTATACTGTGGGCTAAAAATGAATTATTATGAAAATTATTTTATAAATTGTTGCTGCCCGAGAGTTTAAAATTAAATTTTACTTTTGCTTGCTTGCAATTAAAATATTTACAAATGAAATTTTCATTTCTTCTTCTAAGTGAAAACTGTGGCAAATGCTTCATGCATTTGAATGACCTTTTTTTCACCTCTGAGAAATTGAAAATGCTTCATATACATTTTTGTTTTTTTGTATTTTTGTTTTTAATTCTATCTCTACTACCATCAAGCGTAAGATTAATTAGAGAGAAATAATTGTTTTTATATTAATTTTATTTTTTTTGTTTTGCGTCCAACTACATCAAGATATTAAGTCCAGCTTAAACATCGTTTCTCTGGTACTTTCTAATTTTCATATAAAATCTTTTGCAAGATTTTCTGCCATTTTGCATAAGCGTTCGTCAGATATTTGATTATAAATTCGCAAATTAATACCGGCACAGAAGAAGACGACAACTCTTACTTATTTAATTATATAGTTTTCATTTATTAACCTAAATTTCATTAATATAAACAAAGACTTGTCATTTCAATTATAAACATTTTATTTGAAAATTATGCGCTTATACGATTAGTGGAAAAGTCAAAGCCAATGAAGCGTATACTGTTTTAAGCAATGACTAGCATTCACGCGGATCCTTATTAATGCTTATTAGCAAAAACATTTAACGAACAGAAAAAACAAAAAGAAAACAGTTGTGGATCATAAAAATTTAATTTGAATTTTATTGCAGTGAAGATGTTGTGTTTGATTGACATCGTATTTGCATTCTATGCATATGTCAAGATGTTGTAGCATATAAATCATAGATCATTTTAGTTGTAAAACCGAAAAATTAATCAAATGCACAGTGTTTTAATCAAGCACTTAACCCACGCACGACCTAAGTAATGTATCTGCATTCTCTGTATGTCTGCATACCTGTATACCTGTACATTGTCTCAGCTAAATGTTTTCATTTATGAAGACATTAACACTTCTCAGTTGAACGGAGCGAGATGCTAAGTTACGTAAGTCTGCTACCTCGCTTCTTTCTATTGCAGCAGTCGTCCGCAAGAAAGTTTACGAAACGACTGTGGAGAGAAAGTACGCGAGTTAGGAGAGATGGCACGCATTTCAAAAATACCTGACAGTCGCTAGTCACTCATGGCTTGTGCCACCCATTCGTGTAAAAGGGCGACGGTTGGAGAAAAATGATGAAGAGAGAGAGAGAGAGAGGGAGACAGAGGTGGATGTGGCAGCAGTAACCTAGTGGATATGTGCCCAATTGGTGAGCGGTGTGCCTTTACCGACAGAATGACCAAATAAAATTCTACCGCATTTGAGTTTTGAAGCCGCGGACAATGATTTGATAGTCGCGATTCTTATTTGCTCGATTACTCATGTGAATATTGTCTAATGACATGAATATCAGAGAGCTTGTTATGCACTACTGTTTCGATAGCCAAAGTCAAAAAGTCACTTGCTTCCTCATGCAATCTGTTCGCCAGATTTATCCCACGATAGGGCAGACTAATAAACTAATTATTCTTATACGACTTTGTTGAATTCAAAGCGCAGATATTAGTCTGTTAGGAAACTTATTAGATTTTTGTATGCCATGCTGATGTAGGCCTAATGCTGATAAAAACTTATAAGCTTTATTATTCCATTCCCATCTACAAGAATTTAGGCCTTCAATTAACACGTTCACGGGCCGTAAAAATTCGTTGGGCTACAAATGTGGATGAGCAATATTTTTGTACCCATCACCAAAGAATGAGGGATATATTCATTTTGCAAAAACGGAAGACGGAAAGAAGCACCGAGAACCCCACAAAGTATATATTCTTGATCAGTATCAAATTCTAAGTCGGTTTAAGCATGTCTGTCTGTACGTCTGTGTAGCTGTGTGTCCGTCCATAGGTAAGCTTGTCCATCTGTTACTAAAGCAAACTGAAGTTATCGGCGTCGAATTTGGCAGAAACAAACTATAGCAGATCAATTTACAAAAATTTGAACGCATATTCTACGGGTGATGCTGTAGCACCTGTACAGTGTATCAAAATTTAATTTTTTCTTCACCTAAACATTTCTGTTTGTCTGCGCATTGTATAGTATTCGTCTTAAACATTCTTCCATCCGTTCAAGAATTTCGAAGTGACTTAAACTTTTTCAAGGACACGCCGGTGACGCCTACCCATCTATGGTAACAAAAACTTTTAATTTGAAAATAGAAAAGTCCAGCACGTCCACTCCCTATTATAGAGCATTAAAATGTAGTTCTTTTACTTCTTTTGTCTATTTTACGATAACGGTGGGGGTATAAAAGATTTTGTCACGTCCGAGTATAATTTTCTTACTAGTTTAAGTTACTTGGGATATCCAAAGTCTGAATATATTTTGTAAGAGCAGTTAGATTACCATGTCATATATACAACGCATTGACTGTCATAACATTCCCGGCAAAACAGATAAAATTTTCCAAACTAATTATTATATGCAGTTTGAATAAAACTAAATGAATAAAAATCGGCTTTAAAATATGCATGCTATAGCGTTCATATCATTTTGGATCATAATGAAAATGAATGCCGTAGCGTCCACGTTCCTGAACGTGTTAAGTACATTTGAAGATTCGTGAAAAATTCGTAAAAGCTACAAAGCAGAAATCAGAACATATTTTATTTTAATATAATTTGCACACCGAAATCTCGACCGTCTTTGGAAACGGAATGCGATCATGTTTGCACCGAGTCTTTACTTCACATTTTAATGTTAGCAAATATTTACATCATATTATTGCGTGGTACAAACGGACTCGCCAGACGCCCATCCTTTCATGGTGTTAAAATGGGGGTGAAAGAGAGAAAGAAATTCGTGGCTTGATCCCTTCCTAAAATGTACCTCTTAACGACTTAAATACAATTTTGAATGAAGCTAAGCCAAGCCTTTCCAGTTAGCCTTAGCTTAGCATTCCAACGAAAAAAGTTAATGTTCAATGGACTTCGTATCACTGCACAAATCAGCTGAGTAGTTAAGTTAATGTAAGTGTTTGGAAAATATTCCTAACCGATGATATACCCGCAAAAAGGCTATTTACCAGCATATTTATGCAAATTTTTATGCATGTTAGCGGAGTTTGTACAATTTTTATAAAAGAAAAACAAAAATGTAATAACAAGTAAAAACGTTATAGCTAAACAAGGCCGTAGATCGTTACACTTAATACAATTCTTACACTTTCGCGATAAAAGCTCATGTGAAGGCGTACTTTTCATTAGAAGTCTTTTATGGGGTGAGTTTCGCGATTGACCTACGCAGTCAAAAAATATCGTAGAAAATTTGTATCTCGAGTCTTGGGTCAAAGTATACCATGAAGTAGACGTTGCTGCCACACAAACACCTATTTCTTGTAAGAAAGATTATGTAGGGGAAGTTCAAAAAATTGGTTCATCCAGTCCAAATTGTTTGCATCAATTTAATGCCCAATATGCCTAAACGTTGTAACGTAATCTTTATCGAAGAATTTTGAAAATTTCAAGTTTTCTCATATAATAACTTTTTTAAAATAAGGCGTTATATAACGAGAGGAGACCAATCGATTTTCAGTAGGGCTCGTTCTTAGGCCAAACACTCGTCAAAATATCTCAAAAATGGCGATTTGTAGGTTAAATGCAAAAGAACACGGGACTTTATGAGACAGACAGACAGATACATAGATAGATAAGCTTAAATCAACGCATAGCATGATTCCATATCCATACAATAATAGTTAGGCATATTTTAAGTCTTTCTGGTTGCTGCACATCCATCCAAACTAATTTAATAGACGCTGTACAACAAATGATGCGGAGCACAGCTACGATTAGCAAATTCGATGGGTTTAGTGGAAGATGGTAAATTATCCTACCAGAAACTGCCTCTAGGGTTCAAAAAGTTGCTGCTAACGAAAGGTATAGCTTTGATAAAAAAATTTGAATGCTTTGTATTCAAGGTCAGAAATGTTAAATTGTCGAAAGAAGAAGCTAAGAGGATAACAATAACATCATCTCAAGAAAACAAGCGAGAATGCTGCGCTGCTTTAAAGAACATGTTTGAAGACATTTCAGTTTAGGCTAATGTAGGCGTATTTTTAAGCAAAGCCAGTCTGCTTTTCAATTTAGAAGCTAAGCAACTAAAGATGCACGTGGAAAATGTTAGATCTCCCAATCTGAATTTTCGCTTTCTGAAGAATCTTAAAAGTAGGAAAATGAACCGACGCACAGAATGTGGCATCTTAGGTTAATTGAAATTGTCATACTCTTTCTCTACTAAGAATATCTTATTTTTAAAGTAACCAACCAATTGCGAAGTATAATAAGAAAATGCAGGCATTCTTGTGTTGTAAAGTCTAATAGACCCTATAGATGGGTTACAATATATTCATATAGTGATCGCAAAACACTACCCATACTTTAGACCACTTGTGCTGCAAGGGTGTACTAAGTTTTCGCGAGTGTATGAAATACTCAGAAGGACTCGATATAAACTCAACTTTCATTATACCGATCGTTTCAGAGTCACTTCCTCACTGTTGGCCTTTACGCTTTGTCTTCTTGTGTTCAACCAAGATGCCGCAATTTTTGAGATATTTTGATGAAATTTTCTACACTGGCATGTTTTGACCAAAGGCAAAATGCTTCGAATCAGCCCCTTTTTGTGCACTGCCTCACGTTGAACAGTCCTTAAAAGAGTAACTGTATGGTGCTCACTCCAATGCTGTCGCTTGTTACTCTTAGACATGGTAACAAGCAGACCTTCGTGGCTGGACAGCGGACGTGAAAATCACTAAGCACGTCTGAGCAAAGTTGAGTGTGTAATTGACATAACTTTTGCATTAAGTTTTAATGAAATCAATAAATACATCCTCGCTTTAACAACCATTGCAATATTTATCAAACAAAATTTCTCTTTTTCTTTCTTGACAAAAATCGTTTCATTATCTCGTATCTATTTAAATGAAAAAATAAAATAAAAATAAAAATCGTCTTATAAACAATGACCTCCGTCATCAAATGCTATAAACGTTGGATGTAACCTTTTCGGTAATTCGAATAAATAATGGGTTTGCGTGCTTTGTCTGACATATGCATCTCTGCATGCAATGGCATTGTGTACATCTCCGAATGAACAAGTGAGTGAAGCTGGGATATAATTCAATATAAACATCATTACTGTCGGTGTCAGTTACTTTATACTGATGGTGATAAGGGGGAGGATAACCGGTCCTTAACTTTATTTAAAAAAATGTCTTTTTTTGTCTTTTATAAATTTTACTTACCATTCAAATTGTATTGAATTTATGTGATGGTAAGAAAGTTGTACGCAGACACTTTAATGCAAAAGCTTTTAAACGATTGCATTGATAATTTTAGTTTTTTGCCTTTTAATTTTTCAAAGAGAGAAATTTGTATTTTTGGCGGAATATTTATCTTCCAAATAACTTAAATTCAATGCTTTGCTCATTTAAATTTAAAATTAAAATTTATTTAAAGAAAACTTCGCAATGCCTGCTTTTCTTCGCTGCTTTGTTTCAATTTCATCAAATTCGATTTAAATGTTCTTTGCATACCCTACAACGCCCTTGTCGTACAAGGGTATATCTAGTTTGGTCGGTATGTATAAACTTAAGCTTGTCTGTCCGTCTTGTTTTTTTGTGTTCATCAAACATCCCGCAATTTTTGGATACGCTTTGATGAACTTTGATATATTGACATCTTTGTACCCGAGGGAGAACACTATTGGAAAAGGTACGGATCGGGCTACTGGTTCGACCACTCATCATATAATCCCTTATTTTGAAAAGTTATTACATTAATAACTGCATTAGGCGAAGTGATGTACATAAAGCTACCTTTTATTGTGCCGGCCGATTCAGAATCACGCTCTGGATCGATCCTGCCTGTCCGCCGGTCCGCCTGTCTTGTTTTCTTGTGTGCAGGCCGCGATTTTTAAAACACTTTGATGAAATTCGATATATTATGTGTTTTGGCCCGAGAGCATGATTTAGTCAATTTAGAATTTCATGGCTTTACAGGGTCTTTGAAGCTTCCTTTTGGGTGCTGCAAACGTTATGACAAAATGAATATACACGCCATCCTTCAGCAGTGGATATAACAACTTGAAGTGGAAACTGAGTTAATTCTGCGTTAATTCTAAATTAAACGTGACCGACATCACGATGTGATGGATTGATATTTTCTTGACAATTCTTCCGATTCGAATATCACATGAAATGGCTTAGAGTGTAGCACGCGAATTGTCAGAGACTAAAAAGTAAAAAATCAATCAAATGAAAAAAAATTGTTTTTAAATAAACTTTTATTTGGATTAGTTTAAAAAATGGAGAATAAATTTTGTAACAATTTTTTTATGAATCAGAGAAAAAAAAGGTTATTTATAACAAATTTTGTTGTTCACCTTTTTCTTTCTTTTTTCTTCACCTTCTTATTAAAGACACTACTTGAATTGTTAAGCTAATCCTATGATGTTTGATGCATAAATTTATAGATATTCTATCACGAATTTGATATTTGATGACTACGCTCCAAGCTAATTGATAATTTAAATGCGTGAAGCAATAACACTAATGGAAAAATTTTATAAATCCTTTACAAGCATTCAAAATAGTTCATAGGGAGACTTTTAGTATAAAATGAATGCATTTACAGTCAGCTCTGAAAGTTCAACTATGAAACTTCCTTAAGCTATAATGTGTAAAACCACGAGAGCATAACTTGATTGAATTTTCTTTTTCGTTAAAAGCCTACAGCAAAATTCAATTTCATTTACCTTAGATTCAAAAAGGCAAATGTATTCATTCGCGTCTTGCTTTTAAGGTGTGTGATCGAAAAATTTCTTATCTGACTTTTGCTTTCAAAGCTTTAAGCGTAAAAAGCCTTTCTATTGTACTCGAAACTATTTATGTTGCCGTAGAGTTTCAGAGTTTTTTTCTTTTTAGGCCACTTATCGATTATGAACAATTGCTGTCAAGCATTTTTTTTTTAGAAAGAAATCCATCACAGTCCAGAAGAAAACATTTTATTGTCTATCGTGTTATATACGATATGAAGCCTCTGAAGAGCGTACAATGCAACCGGATGACTTTCCTTTTGCGATCATATTACATTAGAAAATAATGAAAAATTAATAATAACATCAAGAACAATTAGAACTCGTTTTTTCACTTTAGTTTCATTGAGTGTATGTTCTCTAAGAAATTCCATTTTAATGAAGACTTGATTTCTTGATTGAGCAACAATTTCTGATTACAAACAACTGATGCATTCTTTTGCTACATCTGCATTTAATGCATTAATTAATGCGTAAGATTATCTGCACATTATTTATTTAACTGAGAAACATTTACTTGTTGTTTAACATTATTGTACGTTTGGCTATTATCAAGGAAGGCGATGCTATTTATTCATTTCTTTCGTATTCTTTAAAAGTGCATGAAAGCATGTTCCATACACGTATTGCGTTATCTAATAAAATAGCAGCAGTTATGATGCGTTACAAAACTTGAAAACTATGATAATAATTTTTTTAAATATGTTTACATCATTAGTTAGATAAGAAGACTAATTAAAACAAATCGACTCGATCAAATAAGGCAGAAAGAAATAAACAGAGATGGTTAAGCAATGAAGTGTTTGATTGCAATTCACTGACTTTACATTCAACTGCATAGCTCTATAATGTTTTGCGGAGCCTTAAACAGAGTAGAGTATGTATATATAGAGATATATATATATATATATATATATATATATTTATATATAGATGTGATGGTAGATAGCAGCAATGCTCAAACTAATATTTGCGATTAGAAATCTTCTCATCATCCATAATAGTTATTGAGATCATTAGGTCACATCGGTTCACTTACTATTGTTATTCTTAAAACGATTTACGATGAGACGGAAAATTAACGTTTCGTTGCCTTTTTAAGTGTTTTTCATAAACAGATTTGACAATCTACACAAGTAGAAGTGCAAGTGTAAACGAAGCCCACATTTGGTTAAATAGCTTTGTAAATAAAAAATGTTACCCCTTAGTAAGACGAAAACCCACTTGCACCCGGTGATCAAAAAACATATATAAACTTATGGAACTTTCGTGTGCTACAAATATAATAATGAAAAAACAAGTCATTGAAAGGCGTAAACCTTTAAACCTACAAATAATATAGAATTTAGGTAGGAAGGAATTGCGTTCAAAACGAACTTCAAGTCTCTATTGTTCTGCCCACTGCGGAGTCCTCCTGTCGAATTGTTGTAGTGCTTTAAAATAGCGAAATGAAGTACATATACATATCGTCTTCCATTCTTGATCAATTCCAACAGAGAAAACGACTTAGTCTGACAACAAAAAACTTGCAAGATTTTCTATAGGATTATCGCTGATTTCAAATATTTTCTTACTATTCTCGCCTAATATCATTTTATTTTTCCTAAACTCTGTTCATTTCATTTCCATTTATTTCAAATATATTTACAATTTGACTAACTACCGAAGAAAGGAAGCAAGGAAAAAAAAGAGAACTTATGATCTACATTTAAATGATTAATCGAGCGTAAAAAAAGTGCAAAAGCGAAAAAGGAAAGCGTATTCACAGTTGGGCAGGAACAATCTCAAGCGATATCCATCGAACTAAGAATGTATTAATAAAGCAACGCAAACTTACAAAGGTCGTATAACTCCTCGGAACTATACCTTTTGGTATCTTTTCGCGTGGTTAAGCGACTCTCTCAAGACACCGGCAACACTCGAGCATTGAAGAGAGTGGATCTTATGGTCTGTGTAAAATCCGATAGAGGGCTCACCTTGTAAACATTATTTAGAGTTTCACAAAGGAGTTTAGAGTGGAGTGAACAATTCATACCGGTTTTACAAAAAGGAAGAATAAGCACCTTGAAGTTTCTATCACTTCGCCTAACATGCGGATTAGTAACATCACTTATTTATTAATTTTACTAAAAAGGAGTTTCCGAAGATGACTCGATGCTGCTTTTCTTTAAGTTAAATCAATGATTCTCTAGCCAAGGTAATGCTGCTTTTCCATGATTACAATAGTGCTTGTGGGTCCTACGGAAAATATTATGTTGTAATCTCTTCTCTAATTTTGAGAACCGATTCGGTGGCGAAAGCATAATGCTGTGTTGATGTAACCAAAATCGTATACGATCTCTTTGTAATCTTTGTGTCAACGAATTCCCCTGAACAACGTTGAATAAAGCCTAGCACAGGACTTCTTTTTCCTTTTGAAAAGTGCAGTACGTAAATTAAAACGAAATTTACTATTAAATAGCATGTTTCGACCAACAAACCATTCTACATCCTTCAGCTTCCGAATCAATGAATTATTCTGTCGAGAATAAATTTCTTCGCGAAAGAAATTAACCAAACATCATATAAATACATTTTTTCAATCAGTTTGAAAAAGCCTGGCAGCGACTTTCAGATTTGAGGAGGAACTTTACAGCGTTCACATACAGGAAAGATAGGATGAGTTGATCTTGCATGGAAGATTGTTGATATATAAAAACAATCGAATCGATAACAAGTACTTGTTTTGAGGAAACCGTGAGGTAGCAGGAAATTCACCAGATTGAAAAGAATTGAAAACCGCTCCGAATCATCTATTATGGAAATACAAACCAATCCATTTCATTAGATATGAAGAGCAGCTTATCCATTATAACTTAGATATTAGTAACCGAAGGTCTGTTCGGCCGAAAGCCTTATGTACCTATGACATCCACTTGAAAACTGCAGAAAAAAACCTTAAAAATATGCTTTGTGAATACTAATGGATTTGTAATAGTTATGATCTGTCTTGTTGAAATGCTTGCGAAGGCAATGGAGGATTAACAACACGCGCGAAAATTTCAGTAAGACACTTTTCTACCTTCAACGCGGTGGAAAAACAACAATATTCATAAACAAACTAAAAATTCTTGGGATGATGCTGTGAATGTATTAGAGCACGATTTAAGAATACATGGCGAAATGCTATCAACCCCTGGGAACCAATGTGCTTTAGTGATCTCAAACGATGAAGGATTTTTCATCTTCTGAAATAACGATATTTGGAATCAACATAGTGGCTGTTCTCTGTAGCCCCACGATGTGTGCGGTATATTGAAATCCGCAAACAATACGATAATATGTGTGAGTTTTGAGGCCTCAACAATAGAAATTCTTACACAGAATGAAACAGAATTTCTTACTTCATATAGACTTCGCTATCCGATTTGATGACCAGGGTAATAGGAAATTTTTATTGGCGGTTTATACACTAAAAGCTATATATTCAATATCAACAAGAGACGGGAATTCGAGTGCAAGGTATATGCAGCGACTGTTGGAACCTCTGTTTCAATGACACACGTCAATCAAAGTTTCAGTACACACCACGAAGAAGAGTTCAGTACTTGCACCTCTAAGATAGTTACTACACAATCAGAATTAAGGCTCGTTATATATTGACACACGATGTGATTACAAGTCGAAAGGCAGGGAGCTGATATTAATTCCAGAATTTGTAGTTCGAGGCCTTTCCCTTGGAATGAAGGTACCTGCCGGCCACAATGAAAAGATAAATTTAGGCGAACTTCAAAGTTTTCAATGAGTACAAGAATTTTAAAACGTGAAATTGCTTGGCATTTTTTAAACGCTCACTCGATTTTTGATGTTGGAGAACAGTTTATGCTACCGATTGAGATTTCCGGAAATAAACACCCCCTTCCGAGGAGTTACTGCTGTTAGAGTTGACATAAGGCCTGCAGACGGAGATGCATTCTTCAAAGAAGAGGAAAGAGGAAACAAATTGCGTGAATTTATTTGGAGGGAACTGTCTTTGAATGTACCCTTGCGGAGGCAGTGGAACCAAATAGGTAGGAGAAGAATGATTACCTAGGTTTAAGGACATGAAATCCATTAGATTTGTAGAAGGAGGGTCAATGGTTGCCTCAGGAATGATGACGGGAAGAGGTGCAACAAGGTTTGATGATACAAAGCATACATGCATGATATGTTGACTTCGATGACCTTAGGCTAATTACTTGTTTACAAGGAGAATTTGTAAAGTGCGATACCTTTCTTACTGCAGTCGATCACTCTATCACAATTTATGTAACGCTCACATAACCAACACGTTACGTATCTACCGCACTCTTTGGCTTGGTGTGGAATTGAAGTGTAAACAATTAATTATTGCTTTTGAATAAGACACTGCGTGTGTATTTATAAAAGGCATGAGTCTCTCTCTAAATATATTCAACTACAACTTTTCGTATAAAAACGCAACTTTTGAAGCAACGAGTTGAACGCTACCAAAGCACGAGTTGGTTTGCCAAACCTTGTGTGTATAATAATAATAATAATAATAATAATAATAATAATAATAATAATATTTTTATATAATATTTAGAAGAGCAATTAAAGGAAAAGTGCAAGCTTTGGATGTTGCCACTATCACTATTGTTATCGTTGTTGTTATTAGTGCAATAAACGTTGATTGAATTATTGATTTATATTAGTGTTGTTGTTTTATCGAATAATTAGTTGATTTTATTGTTGAAACTGAATCTATTGTTACTGTGGCTGTCGTTATAATTGACTGTAGTTGCTATTGATGTATTGTTATCGCTGATTATTTACGCAGTTATTATCAGCGCTGTTGTTGATGGTTTAATGTTATGTTTTAGTTCCGTAATCCCTTCAGGAGTTGCTCACAACTACGTACGTCATTGGTTTCATTACTGCTTTGGTTCGCACTGATCTGCTGATGTCTCTTTAGACTCGACCAGACTAGACAAGGAGAGCCGTAGCTGTTAATTCTTTCTAGTTACTATTTTTATTTTTATGGCCGTTCTTTAAATTGTTAATTTCACGGCTATTACTACCGCTATCACTGTTGATGCTGATTTAATCGTTGTTGACTGCCGTTCAAAGTGTTGATGCACTTGTAGAGGAGTTATTGTTGATGCTGTCACTGAAAATGTTACTTCTGATTGACAGTTAGGAAGAAGCTATTTTGTTCAATATTGACCTCACAGAAGCGCTAGCGCACCACATGACAGCACAGAGGGAACCAGCAGTTGAAACTGCAAGCCGTAGTAACCGGACTTTTAAATAATAGCTCACCAAAAATTAGAGACCTACAGAAATTTTTCAGTATTAATCAATAGGATTTTCAAACGTTATTTAGTGGGCTTACGGGCTTTTGATTTAAAATTTTGGATGTTCCTTACCAAAGTAACTGATTCGAATCTAAAAATCGAAAGAATGAGTTGCAAGGTTGAACATAAATATCATTCGCAAAGTATTCGATGGTAAAGATATAAGATATAAGATCTTCGAAGATATTAAGTAAATACGATACGCGATATAAAAATTTACGATGTATTATATATCTAGTGACTATTATATGCAGCTTACGATAGATGCAATTTATGCTATAGATGTGGTACATCGTATAGGTGTGGTACGCTAGGCGGTACACGTTATGTACGCAACAATATGTACGATATAAGAGATAAATGCATATATGTATATATTCATCAACGTATATATGTATCTTCAAGCTACTTTGCGCGTGTTTTGTATGCAAGTCTATGCTTTCGCTTTGTGAAAACGTTTGCAACAACTAGAAGGAAGGTTCAGAGTCTCCACTGGGCAAATATATTCTTGATCGACACGAAATTCTGTATCGATATTTGCATGTCCGTCTGTCTCTGTAATGTCTGCGGTAAACATCCTACTGGTTGCACAAACCATATGTTGGCTTTAGATTCGGCAAAAGCATTGGATTTTATGGCACGCATGTTGGCATTGAAAATGAACCAAATCGATCAAAGCACCCCGCACGTTCACAGTAAAATGTAACATGATTGCGGCTCGGTTTCCAAAACAAATTTGGGTTTCTCCTTGTTGCTTACACTGCAACAGTAAATATTTGTGTATTGTGTTTTAATGTAAAGGCGGTCTTTGGCTTCAGCCAAAAATAATTTTGTTGCTTGTTTTCATTTTCTCTGCACCTTTATGTTATATATTAACTAACTGTTATAGGGAGTATCAGCAATAAAAATCCTCAGACTTACATAAACAAAAAACGATCAATTTCCAGGCTAAAATAAAATTTTCGAATACAATACAACAATACCTGTCATGGGTTCGATTTTGTTTGATGTTGATATTTTTTATAATCCCGTAGAAATTCTCTATACTCTCTTCTATACCTTCTTTGCATGCTGTAGGTAAATATTATATAGAAAAGGGCAATACCAGTGTACATAACGATTAAATTCGATAATTTTGACCTTTCTCTACCTAAAATAATAGTTTTCCATTTAGTATTATTAAGTTTGTTCAGTGTATGCAGACGCTAATCATGGAACGCTTAAAATTGCATTTTCAACATGCTTTGTAAGTTTTATCGTTTAATTTGAAGAAATCTACTGCCGAAACCCACCAAATATGTTCCGAAGCTTATAATGGTGGTTATACTGCTCCATCATACCCCAAGTGTTGTTTCATCGGTTTAAAAGTGATGATTTTGATCAATCAATGACAAAGGACGGCCTGGAGGATCGAAAAACTTCAAAGACAGTGAATTGCTAGTCCTATTGAGCGAAAACCCAGCTGAAACTCCCAAGGCACCTTTGAAGATCTTAGCAGTCAATAAATCAACAATTTCTATACGTTCACATGCGATGGGAAAGATCCAAAAGGAGAGAAAATGGCTACCATACAAATTGACTCAAAATGCCATTTCGAACTGTTTCAACAACGCGGTCTTTGCTTGCCGTGCAACAAAAGCAGAGTTTTCTGTGGCTTAGTGTGACTGGCGGCGAAAAGTGGCCCTACTACGACAATTTTAAATCCAAAAAACGTAGGAGGACCACATCCACATCGACACCGACCTGGAATATTCACCGCGATAAAGTTTTGCTGTGCACACAGTGGGATCAGCAAGGTGCAGTTTATTACGACCTGCTAAAAACGAATGAAACTGTTGCTGCAGATGTCTACCGACGTCAATTGAACAAATTCAGCGATGTATTGTTGCAAAACAAAACCAACAACAGCGGTTAACAGACGCAAAGTTATCCTCTTGCATGACAACGCTCGGCCACACGTTGCAAGACTTTTCAAGGATAGACTGTTGCAGGTCTAATGGCACGTTCTACCTTACGCAAGGCACTCACCAGACATGGTGCCTTGTGATTACCACTCAGATCGATGCAGCATGGTTTGGCTGGTACGCGGTTCCGCAAAGTTGAAGAAGTGCGAAAATGGGTCCATGATTGGGTCGCTGTTAAACCAATATCGTTCCTTCGACACTTTATCGACATGTTGCCAGAAATGAGGGAAAAAGTTGTAGAAAATGATGGAGAATATTTTGATATTTGAATTATTCAAGATACATGTCGTAATTTTTAAAATATTTTGATAAAATTTGGTCCACTGACGTGCTTTGACCCAAGGACGCACACCGCATGTAAGGATTCTTCCAATATGCGCGCTTTCATGAAAAGTATGCCTTTCTATGGAAGTAATGTGTAACTTTTGATGTAGCTTGGTAGTATTACCAAAATAAGTGAATAAGTGTATTAGACGAAGTGGTGTATGGTATCTAACAGTTGGCCTTCCCCGACTATGATATTCTTACTAGTTATTACTGTTAATTCAGCCAGAGATATAAATTCTAAGACTAAAGTCTTAAGGCATTAACAATCGATGATCATTGAGTTAATAGTCACTCAGATCCTTTACCTATTCGACCACCTAGGCGGATGTACCATGCTATTAAAGAGCAGTTTTCCTTTCGCAGACAACATAACTTTTCTTTCGATACGTTTATTGGTGGAAATGTTGCTTCGTCTTTTTATAGGAGAGTACATAAACAATGCTCTTGAACCATCCATCAGAACTGCTACGAATTTGGAGTAAGCCAGTTTCTTATTACAAAAGCGTACTTGTTATGGTCCTACAAGACTGACGCAAATAATTGTTCCAATTTGATCGCTTGATTACACTCTGCTCTCAAGAATATAACATAAAGTCGCGCATGCTTATTAGGGAGATTTTCAAAAAGACTTGGTACGCAATAATAAAAATAACGGAGTTTCTTATTTAAATATGATTTGATTTATTGCTTACTGCAAAAAATTATTCAAAAATGGAAATAACACACGGAACTTCATGTAACAAAAATTCCATTAACTTAAATATAGCAGAAAAAACAAAAAAGATATATTTTTTGCATAATTGTTAAGGAAAGACGTCATAATTATTTATTTATTTGTTTACAACATAGTTGCGCTTAAATTGCGTGCGTGACTTTAGGTTTTTAAACTCAATTGAATGTTAAACAATTGTTCAGCAAACAAGGGCTTTCTTATGATGAATCGATTTTCTTTACCAGAGTGTAAGAGAAAATTTCTCATATCGTTACAAGCGATATGAGAAAACTTAAAAATAATTACTCCATGCGTATGTGCCGTTAAAGAAACGTTAAAGAGAAACGTCAAAGGTTAAACAACCTTTCAAACTGATATTGACCAAGTCAAGGACCTTTGGAAGCGAAGATGGAAAAGGATAATTGAAAATGATGATGCGAACAACCTTCGTGCCAGCGAATAGCATATTTTAATGTTTCTATGAAACATTGTTCAATAATAATAACTATTATTAAAAATTTATTTCGCCGCTTATTTATTTGTAAGTAAAATTTTCACTTGTTTCAAGATAAAACGTACGTGCATAACTTTTGTCAATGTTTAAAAGATTTATATGTGCGCAAGAAAACGTTCATTCACATGGCAAACGTGCATTAGATTTTCATCACTAGTTGTGGATGTACTTCACCTACAAACACACTTACCGATGACTAACTGCGTTATGGAAATAAACGTTAAGGCAGGAGACAACCTGTTTGTCTTATTAGTTGTTTTTTTTTTTTCTTCTTTGAGCCAATAATGGATCATTTGTTATTTGCGTGTTGTTTTTGTTTTGACTGCAATTACTGTCCCATTGCAAAATCATTTTTCATCATAAACAACTCGATTTTGTTATTATGAAAAAGTAAACAAATGCAAAATTTCACTTTTTTTGTCTCTACTCTCTTCCAAAGGATGGAATATATTAACTTTGTGACAATGTTTTCAGCACTTCAAAATGCAAACAAGCGAACTTGTTAGATACCTACTAAGACAACGGAATGTTTTGACCGATTTAGTCACATTTGACCTACAGACTTTTCTTCGCTTTTTGTTTCAAATTTTTGAAGATTTCCTAAATATTGCAAATTGGTACTAAGCCTTACATCGTCGGAGTTTTGCTTTTCTTTCCAAATTTGATCCATGACAAGCAAATTTTAACTTTCTATGTCTCTTTTTTTCAATTAACTCCTTCTCGCGGGCTGATGGGGAATAAGTAAGTTTTATACTTTGATGGAAATGAGGTCACTAACTACAGTCCGTCCTTACAGACCCCATCTCGATTTTACATATGAAAGAACAATGCCGCTATTATCTTCACTCTTCGATCAGGTCCCTAAGAAACTTTTCTTTTTTAATTATGGGATAAATTAATCCGTTTTTCTCTTATTACTTACTAACCATCACATCACTCTTGCTGATGAACTAAATTCTACTTCTGCGTACTTTGCAGCGCAATTATGAGAAAACTCTTACTCGTCTTACCTTTTGTTTACAATCGATAAACTATTTCAAAGCAACCGCATCATAACTTGTAAATTCCAAATTATTCAACAGCACACAAAACATGGTGTTATCAAGTTATTTTACTGCTTATCGAAAATGCGGGTATGTTGCGTTAAATACATTGCAGGCAATGTCAAAAATATCCACCGATAGTTGGAAGCATTTTTCATCACATTACAATTCTCAACGTAGACAATTTCTTCAATACGAAACTGAAAGGTAGTAAATTTAGATTACGGGTGCACCCGATACTGATAAACAGCACATTTAATGCAAATATAAAATTTTAAAAAGTGGAATTAGGAGAGAAAGGGAAAGAGAGTCATCCAAGATTAGCTTGAAATCAACGATAGAGTTATTTAGCAGCTGTTGTTAGACGACTTTATAAATATTTGCTCAAATTTTTTTTTTTTTGCGGCTTAAATAGAAATTACCCATAACGGTAAAATTATTTTAATATCATTTTAACAGTTACAGCGAATTTTATTTTTTTTTAATATTATATGTTAAGATATTGGAAATCAACGACATAAGAAGTTATGTGTGTATACAGCATTCCTTCAAACTAAACAGCAAACTGCGGGCTACACTCACGCATAGATGTGGAGTGTCCGAAGTAGGAGTGACTATACTAAATACAGTAGTTGTGGCATTTTAAAATAATATCGATTTAATTTATTTCATTTTGTGTTATACAATTCTTAGTTTAATTTTTAATCCACGCTTATACAGGCAAAGCGGCGGCACTGGCACGCGTGTAATCAGGAGCAAAGAACAGATAGGGGAGAAAGAAAGAAAGTGTTCATTATTTTAGCGTTACTATCACACTCGTCTTTACCGAGTTACCATCTTACACTGCAGTACAGTAACGAAATCCAATTTCAATGGGAAACAAAGAATTCTCTTTCTTGATTGAAATGTAATTAAGCGGCAGCTACGTGCAGAAGCTGCAATTTCAGCCCGCAAACATTGACTTGATAGTCACGAGTCTTACCTACTCGCTTACTCGTGGCGTCAATTTAGACTTTGCCACCGATAGCGCAGCTTTATCTAGCTTCGACTATGTTTTCTTTGGGAATTCATCGTGGACTGAGAGACACATCTTATCGCCCGTCGACAATTTCGTTTTGCATCAGGAGTGATTTGCAAATGCAAACTTAATTCATTATGATTTGCATTGTTAATGCATGCGGTATCCAAACTTCCTTTTGTATGCAGATTTATCCAAGTGGCTCTACAATTTTTCGATCAATGTTTGGTTCCGTGGTGCTGTTGCAAAACGAAATGAGCCGATCTTCCTCAATTTTTTGGAAAGTGTTAGGGTCCTACTAGCGATTGGTTGACCAGAGACCGGCGTGTTTTGAATACGGAAATTTTCAGACTCGAATTGAATGAACCAAAAAACAATTTAATTCAATTAATCTTCACCGCCTTGATTGAAGTGATTTCGTAAAACATGACAAGAAAATGACATTTTCAAAAGTTTGGTTTATTAGTTTCTCTCGACTGGATTAACATATGTCGTAATGCCTTCTTTCACGTTATCTGCAGGCTGTCGACTTTCGAAAGCGATATTATCTGGCTTTATGCCAGTACGCTAGTATTACTAGAGTTACGCGGCCCGAAACCATCTATAAGGAAAATATTCGCATAAGTTTGCAATCGTCTTATATTTAAAAATCGTAAAAGCCTATGCTGATCCCGGTAACCATAAGCATATATATCTGCCCATCTTAATATATCGTAGATATAAGCAAAAATATTACTTACACGCAATTTATAAATATAATAATAATAATAATAATAATATATGACAAAGTAAGGGGTGATGAAGCTGACGTATGTTCTTCGCGGAACCCAAGTTTTATGCTAACCATAAGAGTGAACCAGATTATGGAATTTAAGTGTTACAATCGAAACGGTCAAAGTACTTCATTCACTTACTTTTGATAGAGAAGAGGATTCGTTTCGAAACTTCTTCATCAACGTCAAGAGTCTTGAGTAGAAATTTCTTACTAGACTCAACAGAGTTCGATATCTATCACAGCGATCTCACTATGAGTTGTTTTTTAGTTTTTGGCTTCTTTGCTATTATGCTAATGATTTTGTCTGCACACCAATGAATTTATTTATCATACATTTAATTGTTGCTATTTGTCTTTGAAGCATCATGTTAACCAGCAAGCTGCAAAGGCGTTTTGTTTATTTATCATGCGCTGTTAAACAATATGCGCCATGCGTTGTCTGAGTTGTCTGAGTAAATTCAATGTCAGCGAACACACAAGCACAGCCGCGAGATTTCAAATAGTGAGTAATGATTACATATGAATTTATGAAGCGCACATACACATAGACAAAGTAATGGTGGGTGTAGAAAGCAGTTAGAATGAATTGATGTAGAAATTCAATTTTGAATAACTAACTGGAAAGCAGTTTGAAAAGATCAAGTTGAGAATTTTGCTTTTGTTTGCTTTTTTTGTTTTTTTTTTAGTACACCTTTAGTTTAGTTCGAATTTCCTCAAGCTAGAATCTAACGCATGTTTTTATCATAAAACAGCTCAGTAATTCTGCAGCGCACCAAGAGTTTATATCGCCAGAAATGTTAACCTCTATACTATCGTCCTAAGTACAACGCAATTGTTAGATAAAATGTCATAATACGTCACTTACAGATGCGTCACTTCGGTAATCAAATCGAATTCTACTCCGTTACCGAAACACAAAATTCACGAACTTTCTCTCCCTGTTTGAGCAGTGATGGGTATCGAGGAAACCTTGCGGAATTTCAATTAAATTAGTATTACATGCTACTCTGTTCAAAAAGTAAGACTAACTTAATTTTATCTCTTTTTAAATCTATTTATTGTTGGATATCTATTTCGCCGCCTTCCAAGTAATCGCTCACTGATACTAGATCCCATAGGCCTATATCTGAAATCCTTAAAACTGATTTTATAGTCAATTTTCCGAGTGGCCTTCAAAGCTTTCTGCGAATCAGCTTTTAGCTTTTCAGTCGAGTTAAAACTTTGTCCCCGGAGTGGTCTTTTGAGTTTCGGAAATAGCCAGAAATTGCACGGGGCTAAGTCAGATGAATACGGTGGTTGGGTATCGATGTGTCTTGAATTGCTAACGAAATTGTCTCGAAGAACCAACTGAATGTTTTTAGTACCAATCGAGACTTGACGCGTTGTTAACTGGTCCGTTTGAAATGTCAACCGGGTCAACAAAGTGCCTAATTGTTAATTGATGGTTTTGTGAGCAAAGATTCTTTGATTGGTTTGTCTTTGACTTTCTTCGATGAAATTGATGGTCGTAAGGGATGCTTTCCGTCTTCAACCCGTCCTCGGCTGTTTTAAACTATTCATACCGCTTGTAAACATTTCTTCCCAACAAAGACGGTTCACCAAGAGCTCTCTAAACGTTTTGGCACAAAATATTTCAAGCAACTTCTTTGCTCAATGAAATCACGCATCGTAAAAATCAAAAAAAATACTTGTTGTGTCGCACAAAAGCAAGGGCAACGGAAACACTAACGACGCTAACGATGCAAAATTGGGCACAGCTGTGTTGAATTGATTGAACTTGAGTAATTGAAGGAAGAGACAAAATGCTTACGAAGTGGATACAATTTTTTCTACTGAGAATAAAATTTCAAGTCACTGTGCTGACAAGAACGAAAAAGTTTGTCCACTTTTATCACGTATACTACCGATAGTCCTTTCTTGCCAACCTTATAGTCGGTTTTCCTTATAACGTAATAATCATAGTAATGTAATTACTCAGTTTTCCCCTTTTTTGTTTGTATTATTTTAAGCTGCCTACATATTGCTTATTATCCATTATCGTTTTAGCATATCTTTCCATTTCACTGCTTTTGTAGAAGTAATTTCCATTTCTTTTGTTAGTTATTTTACCCCGTCTGCGATTCCTGTGAGAAATTTATTTTTTCTAATTTAAACTTAAACTACTTTAACGACGATGATAATGCATATTAATGGAAGACCTGTTGCTTGCATTATAATGGATTGTATAATATTCTCCTTATATATTGCATATATATGTATCTTCGTTAAATACATGCAGGCAAAGTTCCCTAAGTACCGGTCACGCTATTTAACAACAAAAGCAGGAAATTCTCAAGAAAAAGAACAACAACAGCTCAGTGGAACTCGAAAATTTCAATTTCAACTTCTCGCTAAGAGAAAATAATTTAAAATAGGCAGACACATGCACTGCACTCAAACATCTACTCGTAGATGAAGGCATACACATGTAATTACATCTTAGTTTTCTTGCTTACCTTAGCATAAATAAGAAGAAAAGGTTCATAAATATAATTTGAACTCGATTTAATAAGAAAGTCTCTTCTCGCTTGTCTCTTCTCTCTTGTGTCTCTATAAAATATTATAGAATAAGTAAATTACGCTTTCCTAAGTGCTTCCCTTATGTTGGCCACTAATCATTCTATTTATTTAACATAATTAGTTAATAAAAACGATTTATTGAAGTCTGCTTTATTGGAAACTGTTTTCCGTTTATCGTGCGAAACAACCCAGATCCACGTTTATAATATAATCTCATTAAATTTCCTTTTTTCTTTTTTGTCTTTTACTCTAAACGTAGCAAAAATATGTTAAATGTTGTGTTAAAGTTGTAATGTCATTTCAAATGACAAATGACTTTTGACGGTTACTACTGTGTGACATTTTACGTTTTTCTGTTTATTTCATTGCATCCATTGTCTATCCAACTAACAAACTAAAGCGAAAAAGAAGAAAAAATGTTTTTTTTCCAATCTTCTTTTCTTATCTTAATGTCTGCTTTTAGACGATGACTGATGATAAAGTAATTAACGAGAGAAGCTTCTTGTATTTTTTAAAGCGTTTTTAAATGTTCCCAAAGCTTAAAATGTTGCAATTTGTTTGGCAGGAAATGCTTCTTTTAAACATGGATGTAAAGTCACTTTTACTTTTTTTAGGTTTTTGATTCCGGTAAGAACACTACACTAACCAACGAACTCGTTAAGATATTTAATTGATTTTTATTTCGAAACGAACCGTTAACGCTTTTGATTGGCGGTCTCTCGGTTGGCATTGTACTACCGAAGAATTTTAATACATTTCCTGCGGCAGGCGTGTAAAATTTCCAGTTGTTTTATAGTTTCGCTCACATACTTTTAAGTGGGATATTATTGCATGAGAATCATATGGAAGATTATTTTGTTCGAAGAACTATCTCTTGTTCGCTGTGTATTTTCCCTTTGTCAGCGATAGAATATGAATTTTTCGTTCTTGAGATTATTCACATACATAAACATTTTTTAGGACACCGTCATAAGAATGGCAGCACGGCTCAGGCAAATAAGTCATTGGTTGAGTTGGGTTTAAATCAAAGAGTAGACTGTCTGTACAGAAAGTACAGAGAGTAGACGGTGCGTACTGAGGTGCACAATCCAGTTCAGTGCCGCTAACGTTTCCTGATCCATAATAACTTTTCGAAACCTATATCTGAGCTACCTTTAGTGATCGGTGAAATTTTTTTAGTGTGCTGTGCTGCGCTGAATAATTGTAAGTCGCTTAGCGACGCCTTAACTATTTAATTGAATACGCAAATATGCCGCCAAATGCCGTTTCAGCTTCTCAGGCGATATCCGATTCGTTGATAAATGCGTCGTCCGAAACCAATCAAAATCGGAAAACTTTACATGAGCCAGCTACAGGTGTTTTATTTGAATACAATGCCGAAACCATGGATGGTGAGATAGTGAAAAAAATTAACGAAAGCGGAAAAACGTAAGTTATTTGGCGTAATCTCATAGCTTTCGGTTATTTTCTTGTGACAGCATTATATGGCGCTTATCTCATCTTCACTTCGTCCAAATGGCAAACTATTGTGTTTGCGTTTGTTTTGTATGTGGTATTTGGTATGGGATTCACGGCTCCACACTTAGGTTATGGGCTCATCATTCATGTAAAGCAAAATGTCTGTTTGCCTGTATGTTGGTCATTTTCAATACGATCGCTTTCAGGTATGCCGCCTATCATTGGTCTCGATACCATAGAGTACCTCGCAAGTATTCAGAGACCGATGGTAATCCCCGGAATGCTACGCGTCGTTTTTTCTTCTTCCACATTGAGAGAAAAAAGGCGAAAGCGTATTCAGTGCTAAAATAAAAACTTTGCGGGAATAAATTATTCTCTTAGCTCCTCGAAGGTAGCAGTAGCAGTTACTATAGCTTGATCTCAACTTAGATGAAAATATTTTGAATTGATGGTTTCCGTGATTACCTATGTACCTATACATATGTAGGCGTAGACTTTTGCCTTCAAACTATTTGTTATGCTAATACATGTATATTTTCGAAAATTGACCAAAGGTTATCCTACACTTACTTTCACACACATTTATAGCACTTATACAGAAAATACTTGTTTGGCTTGGTCGCGTTTCAAACACAGTCACCCCAAACATTTCGAATTTAATCAGAAACCTCGGCTATCGTGTGGAAAAAATACCAAACAAATGCAACGGCCGTTGTTGGTAACGTTCTTACAACGAGACTCATTAATATTGGGGTTTTTCGCTCGACAAAAAATAAACACTTGTTAAATCTAGTCCACTGTCCAAACATAAAAATTTATTTTACTGCTTTATGCTACTAAGGAATACATCTCAAAATATTACAAGTAAGAAAATTAGATTCGGTTGGGACCGTATTTTTTATACCCATCACCGTTTACACCAAGAAAAGACAAAAGAAATAAAAGAACAAATTTCTCATCCTCTATATTATGGAATGGGCGCAGTCGATTTCTTTTATTTTCAAAATAAAAGTTTATGTCGTAGAGGCATGTGGGCGTTGTAGGCGTGTCCTTTGAAAAATTTAGGTCAATTCCACATTCTTGTGCAAGTAGGCGATTTCTTCATTTTCGCTTACGGGAAAATGTTTACCAAAAATGCTATGAAGTTGTGCAAACGGACAGATGGGCACACGAACAGCTGGACTTGTTTAGGTGGCTTCAGAATTTGAAACGGGTATTCCTAGCCCGTACACTTTATGGGGTTTTTGAAGCTTGTTTCTGCGCATTATAAAGATATTGAACAAAGAATTGAATTTTGATACAATTCAATTCTTTCAATTCAGTCAATTTTTTCTTTCTCGTTCACAAATGCTACAGTATCGCCCACAGAAAATGCGTTCAAATTTTTGGGAATTTATTTGCTATAGTTTATAAGTAACGAGCAAAAAACCAATTTTTCATTCCTTTTAACAAACAGAGGTGTTTTCAGTTTACGTGGTGTTGTGAGCTTGTCTTTTAACCGATTTAGCCCATTTTCAATACCAACCTGCGTGCAAGAGCTTCCAACCCTTCCGCCAAATATAAAGTCGGGCATACTTAAATCGATTAAGAATATGATGCTGATCAAGAATACATGCAATTTGTGGGGTTTCTGATGCTTCCTCCTGGGCGTTGCAAGGTTTTGACAAAATGAATATACCCGTAATTTTTCGGTGATGGGCGTAGAGAAAAACAAACTAAACATTATTCCAGTAGGCAAGAAAATTAAACAACTTCAGCAACTTCAAAGTCATAGCGTCATTGATGTTGGGTATTTTTCATATAAGGAAGGATACGAAGCAAAAAAAACAGCATACTATTAAAAATTAATATTTGGTGTGATATCCTTTTTGCTTAATAACTATTTATGCTAATTATCGTGATGGTTTCGTTTTGTTGGAACAACTGATAATGCTCTACATCCAGTTAATTTCGTCAAATAGGGCTGCAGAGTTTATTATTCGACCGATGTTCGACCTGCATCGTATTCTTTTCAATTCCGATATTGTATTCTGTGTGTATTGTAATAAGATAACAAAAAGCAAAGCTTCCAGCGTTTAGCTCTTTTTGTTGACACGAGATTCGAGGTTCCCAAAACTTTCGAGAATTTGTTATATACACTTCAACAGCGTGAAGTCGCAGTTTGGCATATGAGTAGACAAAGTAACGGCCTTTCATAAAAGGAAAACGAACGATATGTTTGTATACCTAATACATGGATGACATCATCAAAGGATTTAGTTTAACTCTCTACATTCGATGTCGCCATAGCGGCAAAGTATGCCGATTATTGTAAAAGTCTATATCGCCATAAAGCGGCGTAGTGTCATTGATGATCATGAAACAGTTTCTGTAATTTATACACTGAAAGTAAAATATTTGATTATACACTCTTGAGGTGCTAATAATGCTGCAAGAAACACAGACAGCTCTTTTGTTTAGATGCATCTTTACATCAGTGTGGGAAACAGTGCTGGCAAACTAAATTTACTTCGAGTAGAAAGAAATCCGCCCCTCGCAAAGGTCACTCTATATATAACCTCATTTTTATGCTTTCTGCTCATCTTTTTTTTTTTTGCTACACTAGCCAACTGTTTCGCCACATTAATCTATATGACTAGAAAAATATCTGCGCTTACAAAGCCTTTAGTAAAAGTTTTTTCTGGCTGATAAAAAGTAATGCATTAAAGAAGAGTAAAAGCGTTATAATGGGCTATGGTCCTCAACTAAATATAATACACCTACGTGCGTTATATGGGAAGTAGTGGAAATGGTACTGTGATCTGAACCATTTTCAGTAGCATTCGTTCTTGGGCAAAAACATGCCTTTGTACCAAATGACCCCACAATATCTCAAAAATATCGACCTACCGATTGAACAAAAGAAAACAAGACGGACAGACGAGTACATCGATTCAGGAAGTGATTATGAATCGATCGACGTAATGAAAGTAAGGTCTATCTCAACATCTCTCGGATGTTAGATACATCCGTACAAACTTAACGCACCTACACTCTCATGGGTAAAATAATGAGTGGAGAGGCAACACCGAGATGTTAATTCATGGCAATTTTTCGAGTTATTTGTACGGTTTCAAGTTATTAGCAGGCAAAGCCTGCGACCTGTAGAAATGCATCACACTGTTCCCGGTTCCTCGGCTTGGGCATGTTTGAGAAATAGTCTTTTCAGCTCTATGGAAATTATACCAGATATTACACCAGATAACTTGCTTGCGGTCATGTTAATGGACACTGAAAGACGGAAGAAATGCGCTGGTCTTGTGCAAGACATGTTTCGATACAAAGCCGTACGAAGGCGACATGCGAACCCTTAACCTCAAACGTGAACGGGGCTCGCGGAATGATATAGTGAGTCCATTTCGAGATAGTGCGAAAACAGTTTCGGGATGGCTTTGATCCTAGAGTAAGACCACTAGTCGGCAATGCTTTACCAAAAAGCCCAAAAAAAAAAATATATATATATATACCCTCGTACCACGACTGATGTACAATGTTCAGGAGTTTTACATTTTTGTTTTCAAAACTATATTTATTAATATCATAGCATTACTTTTCCGATGTTTTCAAATATTAGATTCGTTAGAAAGACTGACAATTCATTTCTTTACGAATTTTAGTGTTGTTTTCGAAAATGGAGAAACAAAAATGATGACAATATTGAACTTAAAAAAACAAAAAAAAAGATAAAAAAACGCTGACCAATGCGGGCGACAACGTATACAAAAAATACCGCTCTCGAGTAGAAAATAAAGTCCTACACCGGGGATTGAACTCGAACCTTCTTTATGAACTTCGCATGTCCTAGCCACATGAGATTTTGAACTCCAATATTTTGGAGTCTACAAAAACTAATATTGAATGGTTTTGTATCAAATAATCAAGAACGACGATCTACACATTTAATAGATGGAGAAAAAAATTCTTAAGTGTCAATTAAAATCAAAACCTGTAGTAAACATTTTTACTAATTAATAATAAATTACTTGTCAACTGAAAGTAGGCTTCTCATCTGCACTCTCTTAAAGGGCGTAGAATCAGACGTTATAGACAGCGTCCTTTACTGCTATATCTTAGAGCTTCTATCTCGCTTATCTTAATTGCTTGGAATCAATTAAAAGTACGCCTTCGACAAACCACTGTCATTAGAAACTGACCTACGGAAAAAAAAACAATTATCGCCTGTAAAAAGGTGATAATTACAATTTATTACTTCTCGTTAAATATTCGATTTAAATAAAAGTATAAAAAAAACAAAAAAATTAAAATTGTAATATCACTGTCAGTTAGATAGTGGCATGAACATGTCATGTAACTAAATATAAATCATAGAAATGCACACCGGTATCTCAGTGGTGGATAAATCTACATAGTATATATATAGCACCCACGTGGAAATGAATTCTTATTCATATTATGATTGTTAATTGTAGTAATATTACAATTTTTAACATGGAAATTACATGAAAACCAACACAATGTAATTAAATCTTAAGTACATGCAACCGGGATGTGACTGTGCGCGAATGATATCATATTTGAGACATAGAACGCATTAATAACTTGAGGAAAATAACAGAACGAGCAAGAGTAATTAATACTTGGAATATGTTTTTATTAACATGTTTTTCTTTTTACAATGCCGTGTTGTTTGCGGTTTAAAGAGAACATCATGTTATGTTGCTCTAAAGTTAAAAAGGGAGTTTTTCAAGATTTTTAACATGCACAACTCATGTAAAGTTAACAAAATGGAACTAATACTATTGTGTTCAGATATGTCATTGTTGATGATGTTAATCGCAATCACAATCACAACCACAATCATCAGCTGTCATTGTGCTATTGGTGAAATGTCCAGCAATCGTTAGCTAGTCTGTCCACCTAGGGGAAAACATCATTAGCCTTTAGAAATAAACTAAAGATTTTTTTATACATATTTGCTTTTTCTGTTTTTTCTTTTCTTTTAAATATAAAATTTCTGTGCCGTTAGCTGCAGTCAATCTATTTTCAGATTTCATTCTCCTTTCCAGTGGTTATGCATATTCCGTTTACGCACAGAGCTAAACAATGTGTCGGTTATTTCTGACGTGTCGATGTCTACATATCAGGCTGTCTGCCTAACTGCCAGTCTATTAAATACATATTGCATTTAATATATATCATGATTCTTATTTCATCTTGCTCTTTCATGTTTCCATGTAAAACATAAGCGAATCTTTCAGTCATTGCGTTTCTTTGTTCGATGGTAAAACGCATGTTGCTTGGTTCTGCTTGGTTGTGCCATAGATATTTTTTGGTATAATCTTTTTAGTGTTATTCTTTTTCTTTTGAATTGCAAAGAGTTCTCCGTAAAAATTAACGAACCGTAACATTCAACACTTTAGCTCAATCAAAAAGAATTTATAATAGCTGCAGAAAAACCTATAGAACGAATCATATGACTTCACAGGATAACTACCTATAACTGCAAAGTAAACAAAGTTTATTATCGCGAAGGAGTAATAAAGTGCGATATAAGAAAGCGTTGTGCCTTCATCGATACCCAAAGCACAAATATGCTACATAAAAATAAAATTGTTACGAAATGCTTTTAAATAATACTTGCAAACATCTTATCGTTCACAGCTTCAATAAAGAAATATTTCCCGAATTTTTCGTTCTTCCTTAGAGATACTTGGCCTTTTTTTATCACTATTTACAGAGGATATTTGTATACCAAGAGTATACATAACTTTTAATATGATTTTTACAACTCGCCGAACTGACCTAACCAATACAGATTTGTGATAAATGCGTGCACTTACAGAATTACCAAGAAATTAAATCCATTTATATCTCCAAACTAAAAGCCGATGACATCTACTTAAAATGTTGTTTTCTTGCAATCTACTGTGACGATATTGACAATTTTGGTTACTTATGCTGTTTCCATAGGGACAAAGGTGCAATGTAGTAAATTTTCATTTTTTACCTTCATCTTTGAGACTGTGAACCTGCTTGCGAATACACGTCAAGCTCCTGTACTAATAAAACTAAGTCAATTTCGGTTGCTGCCAAATTCGCCAAAGCGAATCACATATGCAGCCGTATTCTGAGCAAAAGTCGCAGAGACAGCACAAATCACAAGGTATATTTTTTCGACACTTGTGTTATAACGGGATTGACATAGGAGTATTTCTTCGCGAAAGATCACAAGGCCAGTCTATACACACTATAGTTTTATCTGGTTTTATTTTTTTGTTTCATTAAACAAACACTCTTCTAACTCAATGCAAGGTGAAGGTGTTTGCCCGGCTAGCTCAGTTGGTATTGCGTGGCAATGTTAGTCTCGGGGTCATGGGTTCGAGCCCCACGTTGGACGGTTTTTTTTTTTGGTTACTATCATTTTATTAAGTAATAGATTGAATTAAGAGTGAAATTTGCCAAAAACAAAACTATGTTTATAAATAAATTTCATATAATATCTTCAAACATCAAATATTTATTACGTGTCTAAATCAAATAAAAAAGAATAAACGAATTTATTTGTTTCATGTTTTACATTCCAAGCAAATTTTTTTAAATATTTTTTTGTTATGTTTTATTAATTAGTGGACGGAAAAAATATAAATCACTTCCCTGGCAAAGGAAAACTTATCAACTCTCATGATAACCCTCATTCTTTGTTTCGTGAAAACTGAAAAGGAACGCCTTCTTATTGTATTTATTTATTTTTTACTGATTTTAGGCTTACAATAAAGATTGCAAAGAGAAGAAGCTGTAGCAACAAGACTTTTCAGTTTCTTAAAAGAAAGAAAAACACTTGTATACCCTTTCTCCCATTAAATCGCCGGTCTCCCTGGTGACAGGTGGTGTTACTAACCATTACTCCGCCCAAAGGCGTCTATAAAACAAACGGTTTAGGATTATGAAGATTAATACGATTTTTTTGTTATGTTGAACGCAATTCTTCAAAACTACTAAAATTGCTTAGTTTTTGCTAAATAGGTTTTTTCTTTACTATATGGCATTTATTCGTAAAAGAAGTAAAAGAAAAAACGACGCGATAAATTGATTAGATAGAAAGTTTAAGAGAAAATAAAATACAAATAAATCTTTTCGTTTGTGCACACAATCAGATATTTTCCCTTTGGCAAATCTTTCTTAACCATGACAAGTTGCTTTTCAAAACTTTTTTGCATTGGAAGTATCATGCATATGCGATCTATGTTGATTAAGAAACAGGCAAGAACAATAATGATGACAATATCCAACAACAACATAAGTAACAAAAACAAACAAGATATTATTTTTTAGGGACATACAACAGAGTTGAAAAAATGCGAACAAACTAAATTCCACTCCGCTATAACATTGAGTGGGAGTAGCTAGTTTTTTCCATATTTTTTAGAATATTTATGAAAACTCTTACTGTATGCTTTGTTTAACAGCAATGAACAAAAAAATCACAAAGCAAAGATGTTCTCAAGTTATGTCGTTCTGTAGGTCTGCCCATAGACAAAATTTGTGTGTGTTTTTGCCAAACTTCAACACGATGTCCTAGTTGTTGCAACCTCGATTTCGGTGTTGCAAAAGTATTGACAAAATGTTTATACCACTTATCCTTCCGCGGTGAGTATAAAATAATAAGAGATTGAGAAAAAAAAATATCAGATGTCTACTAGTAAATTAAAAAAAATGATCTTCGCCCCGCGCAAACCGTAGTTCCCATACCGGGAATCGAACCCGGGCCTTCTGGGTGAAAGCCAGATATCCTAGCCACTAGACCATATGGGACGCTGCATAATTATGTTTAAGTCTGTATAAAAACTAATATTGAATAATTTTACATTTCAACATTTTTAAAATTTGCATAACAAACCAACAACAAAAAAAAGCTGAAAACAATCAATTCAATATTTATTCATATACTAATATATAAAATTAAATGTATATCTTCACAACTCTTCGCTTTGCATAAATTGCAAGAATGAAATCTTCCTAAACCCTTTTTAAAATATTCTATGCGTAAATTTTTTATCCAAATTTTCTAAAAGGCAATTTGTAAATATTAAAAAAAAATGTACAATATTTACATATTTCAAAAATATATTTTTAAAATAATATGTGAATATATGTTATTAAGACGTTTTGAAAAAGCTGCCTACAATTTTTCATTCGATTGATAAAGTATATAGCATTACTAACTCATTGATCATACCGCCTGGTCGCAATATGTTCAGCGTTATTTAAAAACCGAAATTTGTATTATTAAAGGATAGAAAACGAGAGAAATTACTTTCCCAACTTACAAATCTAAACCTTTACATTCTATGTATGTTATGTTGTTTATTATATGAATAAACAAAGAAGAATATTATTATGTAAGAATTCAAGCAGATACGTACACATCTGGATATTGAATAGTCACCTTTACCCACGAGAAAGATATTTAAATAATTAACGCGGCAATTATTCTGATCACGCTATTGCCTGTAATTGATTTCTTCAACGTGTGTTAATGAATTATATGTAATTCTAATGGAGTATGATATTCGTGTGTGTTGCTGTTCATTCGTTTTATTAAGAAATCATTCTTAAATAATCCAAGCAATTCCTGAAACTGATTTACCTGTCAATTAACTGCGATACCTAACAACCTCTAGCCAATTACTCTTACAGGTAAAACTCAACACATTCTTTTCTGTGCCGGCAAGTTATTAATTGTCATTCAAATCAGAACCGCCATTATGATCATCGTCATCATAATGCAATATAAGTAGAATGCAATAAAATTCAAAGGTGGTATTGAATTAAATGCCCATAAAGGAAAGAACTGAATTCAACGGTCAATATAATACCCATAACAAATAACATAAAAATATACAAAGAATTTTAAATAAAATGTTTAAAGAGAAAATTCTGAACATAAATTAAACTAACTATAAGTCATACCATAGAAATTATTAATGGAAATTATGAGTATAAAGAAACCTTTACGAAAGCATGCACACAAAATAACCGCAAAGAATTAGAATGACACAAATACCACCGTAATAACAAAGCATTGGTTAATAAGTAATGTTGCGTCTTCTAAACGCACGTAAATGTGCCATGCTTAGTTAACCCAACAACCAAGCAGTCATTGTAACGACATCATCATAATAGCTGTCGAAGATTATTTTATAGACAGTCATAGGAAGTAGTTTAATTTTATTATACTGTATGTTTTATAATATTTTTCTTTAGAGGTCAATTTCTAGAAATTTTAAATTTCAAATGTTTTCAACGCCGAGATCACTATCTTTAGCCACACAGTCCAATATTTCCTGGCTTTATTACTCTTGCGAAAAGAAAAAAATTTTATTTTATCACATTTGTGTAAGTTGGACACATAACTTAGTAGATAGTGCGATCGGTCAGCAGCCATAAGAGAATACAATATTTTTGCCAGCATAGTTTTTGTGATTATGTATCTGATTTGCTTTACGGTAGCAATTGTGTCGTAATAAAAGTCTCTAATATCGATTTTATTAGAAAACGAATAAGAAAATTATATTCGGATATGCTCGAATCTTTTATACGCACGCTGTTTGAAAACAAAATTATACTCACTCTACGTTGTACTGTGAGCATGCCGTGACCGATTTAGCTTCCAATGGCAAAATCGAAGCCGAAATCTTCATCTTTTCAACCAAGAGAATATTTGCCACAGATGTTACACAAACAGATAAACGGAGAGGTAAACGGACAGATGGACGTATTTAAATCGATTCAGAATTTGATGACGCTCAAAAATGTATAAATCTTATGGGGTCTTTGGAGCTCTCTTCTGAGTGCTCCATACATTGCGACAAACCAAATATTTGCGCATCATTCGCTGGTGGAAAACTATTAAAGCACGAAAGCCATAAAAAAACTGATTATGATTGTCGTATGATTTGCGACATCTCTGTAATGTTGCTCAGAATATACGGTCTTTATAATATCGAGAAATTCGAAAGCAAGAATAGAAACGGGCGCAGAAACGTTTTTTACGAAGAATTCCTGTTCATATTTTCATTTTTCAGAAGCGAAGGACTTTATTTACAATGTGTTTAGAGAAGTATTCGGCGACAATCATTCAAAAGGTTAAAGAAACTGTTTTAGAGCAATTAGAGATTTATCATTTTACAACAGTTCTTCACACACAACTTCACGCTTTTCTTTTCTTGAAGTTTGTCATGAAAATTTGTATTTAGAGAGCAATCACAAAAGACCCCGAAGATTATATTTTGCTCTGACAATTTTGCTAATAGGTCTTACTTGCTGAATTTTCATTGCTGGATTTCGTTTACAAAGAATTTTGGTTTTTTGACGTCTACAGGTAAAGCAAGCGAAATCTTTATCCGGTTTTACTACTTTTCCAACGTTTTCGTTTTAAACAAGTCTAGGCGCATGCACGTCTTCGATATTCCAATATAGTTTTAAATTGATTTTTGCTGCTTTGATTCTCCGCTGCAAACGTACTACCAATGCTTTCTATACTATAATAACGGGCGTGAAATACTTGGTTGTATAGAGTATATAAGTTCTCCGTAACACGTCTCAAATCGTTTTGGATGTTGTACCAATCCGCACAAATTTAATACACCCTTGAGCCATTAATGTTGTAGAAGGTAAAATGTTAAATAAATGCCTCTTGAGGGACTTGAGAAATCTTCAGCTTTTATTATACCAATTGAATCGAAATCGCTTTCAGCTTGTCTGTCCGTCCGTCCATTTTATTTTCTTGTGTATGACTTACAGGTCGCAATTTTGAAGATATTTTAATGGAATTTATTACCAACGCACTTCGGGCTAAGGAGAGATTCGCATCTACGACTTTGTTTTGAAAAGTCGTTGTATGAATAACGATAGGATAGTGTAGGGTATTTAAGAGTTAGCATTGGCCCACTATATTGATTTTTGCTTGCTTTTTTTTTTGTTCTTCTGCTAATGAAAGCATCTTTGTAATCATATTTTCACATGCGTTTCTGATTTCAATGACCTTTTTCAAATTAATGCCTACCACTTAATTAGTTTATACATATATTGTATAATACGATAATCAAGTAAGAAAAAAACCCGACTTCAATCTTCTCTGCATCTGCTCCATTGGATTCCAACTTTGAAACGTGGCTTTAAAGGAAAAATAAAAGCACCGGGTTACCGTTACTGAAACATTACCATAAATAAAAAATATTTTTTAATAAATGAGTCCGGTGTGGAAAAAATTCCATACCCGCGACTTCAATCTTTTTAATCTAACAAATATCAACATAAATAAATTGTTAACAAAGAAACCCTTAAACGCATTAACGTCTTCATTTCATTCGAAGCATTCTTCTAAGCTTTATTGAATTTGTCAGCGAAGTGAAAGTGACAACAGTTTCTGCTTTTATTTATATGTATTTCATTTATGTTTTGTTTTTTATAACTAACTTGATTTAATTGTTATCTATGAATTCATTACCAAAAAAAAAAATAAATAAATAAATAAATAAATAAATAAATATGTTAAACTAATTCAGTGGAAATATTATTTAAAAATAAATAAATAATTTTTTAAAGTGAAAATTACCATAATTATCACATAAACTTGATTAGTGCGTAAAAACTAGTTTTTTATCATTTCTTTGCTTTTCTTATTGCAATATGTAAAGAAATTTGCATAAGTAGCTAAAGTACACACATACCAGCAATGCATATAATATGCATATGCATGCTTGCCTGATTGCCTGCATGTTTTGCACCAACGACCCACTTCAAATTGTTCAGTTGTTAATTTTTCTTCTGTATTTTGCTTTTTTTTTCGTTTACAATTCACCCAACGCCCATGCACAGAAATTTTTCTGGTTATTGACCTTTATGCGTGCGTGTAGCGCACATATAGAGTAAGAAAGAAACAAAATGCATTAGAAAAACAAAACTTAATGAAATTTCGATTCAAACAAACGTTGAAAAAGCAAAAAACTATTATCAATGATTTTGTTCGATCAACATGTCAATATGACAAGAACCTGTTGATCTTCATCGTTTTTATTATTAGTTCTAATCAAAGCTTTAATATAACAGACATAGATATGCTGATCGTACGCTTTTGCCTTATTATTACAAGACTGTTTGACATTTGAAATTGGCTTAAAAAAAATACACATAAACATTTAAAGCTCTCTCTAAGTGTCGATGGTGCAAATGTTGAAATTGTAAATACCGTGATATGCTTGGGGATGATTATGGATAACAAGTTATGCTCTGGTGCACACATAAATTCTATGCGTCTATCAAAATTAGAGCAACCAAAGCTTTAATCATGCGATTTACAATTTATGCTCTAGAAGTTTATAGTTCCACGAATACCTTAAACCTGAAAAAATTAGGACTATTACGTGACTGCATAATTAGATCCCTTCTCTTTGAAGTGATATGACCACATCTCAGGTTGTATTCTACGTTTTCTAGATTGTTCCTTCCTTCTTAAACTTCTGCCTTCTAATCTCTTTTTTTTAGTAGATCAGTTCGCAATAACTATTCGCTGTTTCCTCAAGATTCGAGCTCTTTGTCCAAATCCTTCCAAATACGAGTTATAAGAGCTTATAATTCCCTCCCTATGGAGTTACAACAGTTTACAAATGTAAGCTTTTAATTTTCGCCGCTAATAATGAGATCAGCTAGCTACTTAATACTGGGAATAAAATGTGATTGTGGTATGTTTTACATCCTTTCCCACTAGCCTCAGTCTCAGTATTCTTGCTCCTTCTTTTTCCTTTAGGTTGTTTAAGAACATTTTGTATTATTATACGTTATTAGCGTACCTACGGTAAACGTTGTAATCTCTTACAATCGGCCATAATTCCTTTGAGGTTCCACAAATAAATTAATTAATAAAAAAATAAATTAATAATAAATAAAAAATAAATAAATTGATAAGTAACATAAACAAATTAATAAATAATTAAGTTAAAGATACATAAAGACCTTTTTTCCCTCTTTGGTAGTCATTAACACGGTAATAGGTCCGACGACGTTTCTTCTCTGAATTTGTGACTTTTCAAAAAAAATATTTACATTAAATTTTAGTTCAATAACTAAAACGTTATTATCATAACAATTTTTATGAGACTTTTATTTCACATGGTCAGTTTTCTCATCTTTCAGTATACCAAAGAACATAATCTCTAACGGATAAGGTATAGTTACATCAAACTGTTAATTGGCATATTAATAAAACAAAAAACCGAAAAGATGAGATAAGCCTTTCTTCTCTCTCTACTGCAGTTGCATATGTTTTCACACGATCCGTGATGAGCCGGTCGCAAGTAACACAAAACAGGACACATTTGATATATATTATGTCACTCAATAAGTGTCCGGTCTCGCACATGTATGGCAACATTGTTGAAAGATCCATACGATTTCTGGATGGTACCAAGCTTCAAATTCCAGAAATTTCCCATTTTGTGCAAAGTAAAGGAATTTAATGTGTGTCGTTTCCGGCATTTTACTTATGTCCTCTAAATATTAACTGAGTTAGTTGCCTATGTTCAGCCTCAAAAACTCTATCCATGAGCCAGGAAGAAAAACATTACCTTTGAGGTTTCTTACGCAAGTTTTACGACGATAAGCGTGCGGGCAATTGACGGGAGACAATTGAACGGACAGACAGGCTAGATTGTGAAATTCCCTTTCGCTAACAACATGTTTATTTCACAGGGTTTTAAAAGATCATTTCTGAGAGTTAGAAAGGGGAAAGGTATTTAAGAGAAAAAAGAATAGCCAGCACAACGGAAATAATTCGATGAGAGACAGAAAGGGAGTTATCGCTATACAAAAAAATATGGTTTGCCTTGAATCTAGCTAGTTACCTGCCTGTTTAATGAATCCGTTAGAAAGCCGGTAGCCACAAAACCGAACGTTGAACGTATACGTTCTTAATAGCTAGTCACACATCAAGTTCAAGTGTTATGCGCCTACAATAGCAAAAAAAAACCAAAATAGAAGCAGTGGATATTCAAGAATTGCAATAAGATGAATATAATTTGTTTTACTTGTTTAGTATGTCGCTGATAACAAGCGCAAATAAAAGACATCATAAGATGTTTTCTTGATTGCGACTGCGTTGTCGTTCACCCTAACATTTCAAGTCTAAGTGTTTCATTTACCTGTTTGGATAGAAACAGCTGGACGATTAACCAGTAAGTTGAAAACAACATTCGATCTTCATTTAATCCAATTTAAAAAGAGGCATAAACAAACACATATACATAACTAATTTTACCGAAATGTTTTTTGATCAAGATTAAAGCAATCAATTTGACTACTATGCTAGTAAATTCTAACGTTCTTTTGGGTATAACAAAAGCTGGTTCTTTTACATAAAATATCTAACTTGACGGTGTACAGTTAATAGAATTTCAAAAGTTTAGGTTTAGGTTTTTTTATAGGTTTTTTATAGCAATTTTTTCCATTAGTAAATGGTTTGTTTTGATAGGCAAAACAATGTAAAAATTTTTATTTTTATTTTTTTTTAATACCGCGTAATGGCATTCTCGTGACTAAGTTTATATCGCATAAATGGTATATTTGACTAAATTCATTAGAAATTCATTAAATTTGACGTTTTACGATTGAACGGACACCTCCTAAGCAGATGTCGCGATATAAAGTTTAACATATATTGACAGCACACATCAACGAGAAAAGAAATGTACGATCGTAAGCCTATAATAAAAACTAATATTTTTTGCATATATTATAGAGAGAAATGTTTATGGAAATGAAAAAGAAATCAAATATAAATTTGAAAAAAAAAGTTAATTTAAAATCATTTAAAATTCCGGTAGATAATAAAATGTTAGTGATTAACATAAAATATCTAAAAAAATATCTTATCTCTTAAAAGTATACATAAATTATATGAATGTACGCAAATGTTAGGTGAACTGGCATACGCTTAGTTATCTTTTTTAACGGTTGTTAATTTCCTTATAAATATTATTACCTTGTGGTTGGCTCTTTCATATTTGACTTCCTTCTATAATTTATTTTTCAGTGATTTATCCTTAACTTCCCAACGTTATCAAATGGCACCGAGCGTTTGTCAAAACTCACCAAAACTACCGCCACACAACGGTAACGGTAATGGAGCGATATCAAGCGTCAGCATTGTAAACGGTGGTAGTGGAACATTTTCAATAACACAACATAGCAATTGTGGTGCGAGCAGTATAAATGGTTCGATGGCATCCTACAAGATGTCCAGTTCAGAGAATAGCTGGTCACAGATAACATTCAGTAAGGTAAGCAAAATCAAATTAAAATACTTTATAATAAAAAAAAAAAAAACGAAAATGTAATCGAGACATTTTCCCGTACCGGGAATCGAACCCGGGCCTTCCGGGTGAGAGCCGGATATCCTAACCACTAGACAATACGGGACTATAACCGAATGCTGTTAACAAAGTATATTAAGTAAATTACTGTTATACCATTTGCTGAAAGTGTAGAATTCTTTCATTAGAGCAAATACAACAAAAAACCAATATAACACAATAAAGCTATGTTTTATAAATAAAACGAAATGAAAATATGGAAGAATTAAGCAGCTGCAAATAAATGCAAATGTAAAGCAATAATCGTTGTTGAAGCTTATGGGATTATTTCAAGTATACTTGCTACGCGTAATATGTCAAGCCATTTCAATGCCTAGAATTTCTTAAAAAATGTTTGTATATGTTGACGACAGTGTTTGTTAGAAAATTCCGTCCAGAAAACGATGATTAGAGAATTCCGAAAAATCTCTCCTGGTTTCCGTCACATTAGTAAGTTTACCGTTGCAAATGCTGCAAATGACATATATTTGTCAATAAGTTTATGTGTATGTATATTTGAAATATATTTGTGTATACATATATTACAAATTTTTTTGCACATTTTGTGCACATCCATAGATATGTACATGTACATGTGTGATAAATATAATTTGCAGCGTATACGATAGTAATGTCTATACAGCAGTCCTCGTTCTCGTAGTGCATTTTAGCGGCATACACGTTAATCCATGATTATGAAAACAGTGTAGTGTATTAAGCGTTCGTTAACGAACCTTCTCAAAACTTGGGTGCCATCATTTTAGTCCTCGGCCCAACGGCATTTTTAATAACTTTCAAGGGTTAATTTATTTACTCTTTGTTGAATTCTCTTCCAAAATGCAGCCGTCAACAGCTTTTTAAATCCAAACAAAACCCTACACTTATATTGGTAAAAGCATAACTAAGAATATCTTATATTAACAACCAAACCACCAGAGTAGTAGATTCTTTCAAAAAAGAAAAAAGGATATTAAAAATGTCAAAATTCTTCGTCCTTTACATTGGCTGCAATATATTGTATTGTATTTAATTATCATTTATTTCTTATCTGCAGGAAAATCAGCGACCACCTGTTTATAATCCTGAAGATTATGTGTTGTCTCTAAAAAAATTCGGTAAACGTCAGAATGGTGCAAACACACGTTCAATATATGATACGAATGATTTAAGCCCCAACACCGAGGAAGTTCAAAAATCAACGACCTTACCACTCAAACATTCCGATTACAAGTAAGCCAAAACATAAGGCATTTAAATTATTTGGAATTATTTGCTGCTTAATTCACTTTCTTAGGAATCCTATTATGTCGCCACCGGTTCATGAAAACGAGATGTCATTACGCCAATTTTCATCTATTACAGATTTGTTGACTAAATTGAGAGCCGATTTAAGAGTATCGTTTCCTAGGTAAGAAAGTCCTTCCACAATTGTAACGACTGCGTTCTCATGAATAACGTTCAATATTTAGCTTTGTGCAAGAGTTTGTGGCGACACCTTCCGATGGCATCAGTTTGCTTTTGGAGGTGTTACGATCTATACAATTGTCGCAGACCACTAATGCTCCTATGACTGCAATACCGAACGCAAGCACCATGCCTCGTCATTCACAAAGCTATCAAAGACGAGCTCTGTTGGACGAATTGGCCTGTTTGTAAGCATCTCGAAATAGTTGTTCATCGTTTAACCTATTAATCCATCTGACATCGCTTTATTGCAGACAATGTATAAGCATTTGTTGTTCACGTTCTTTGGAGGCAACAGCCCGTTTAGGTAACACACCGGTGGGTCTAATGCCTTTAGCTGCATCAGCCACCGGCCAAGGGATCAGGGCACGCATTTTAGCAATGCAACTAATGGCTGCAGCTTGTGATAAACAAGCTTTTGGTCATGGCAATCAGAAATCGGCTCAGGCTGGTCATACTGCTGTATCCGAAGCTATGTCTACTCTACGATTACGTTGCAGCGAACCGGTACGCTTTCGCTTACTGATGGGCATGCTTAACAGCGGGGGCGGTTCAGGTGAACTACAAGCCATGGGTATAAGGTGGGCTCATGAACTTATTTTAAGTATTTTTTTACATAAAATGGAGTTTTATTCTAGGTTTATCAATGCTTTTTTGGAGAGTTCAGAAAATCTGCAGCAGCGTTTATACTTACAGGCGGAACTCTTTCAAGCCGGCTTTGATCCTCACAATTTGTGCAAGGTACTTAACGTTTAACGTTCCGCTTTCATTTGGTCGTTTTTTTTTTTGTACATTTAATAAAATGAATACATTTTTGGCAGACGATTTCATCTTCCTCCCCTTGGTTAGATGCGTTACGCAATGAATTGAAACATTTCAATGATATTTATGTTGATATAGACAAAATGATTGCTCAAGCTCGGGAGGCAGAACGTGTGCGTAGTCAAATGGTTATATTGGAGAGGAGAGTTCAAATTTTGCACGAAGAAAAGGCTGTCCTCACATCCATGGAACGTCGTTTGCAAGAACGATGCGCCGAATTGCAGAGAGAAATTTTCCGCTTACAGGGTGCGCAAAACGAAAGCGGCTTTAAATCTTTGGACAAACAAGAAGTAACTTTGCCACCTCATATACCGCCTGGTAAGCAAGAAGCATCCGAACATGAAGATGAAGGTATTAGCAGCTCTGATACCGGGCCATCTCTAAGTCCAGTACCCATATTGGTTTTACCCCATCTAGAAAATGAACCAGAGAAAAATGCAAATAAATCAGTCTCGGCCGATACGATCGAGGCGGCAATGAAAGAATTAGATAACGTGGTAAATGAGGCAGAAAAACAGATTTGCTCAAGTGAAACGAAATTTACATCAACGCTATCATGCAATGACACTAAAGAAAAAGATATTGTTCCGGTAAACATAGTGCCACAGCCGCCTAGAAAATCTCGTTCGCTAGCTCATCTCGTACCGCATGAAGGTTCCGAACTGGATGGATCTGAATACGGCATGCTTCTAATACAAAAGCAAGTCGAGCAAACACAAGATGAAAGAGTAGCGGCTATCAAAACATTTTTCGATGAGACGGATTACGAGCTCCAAGGAATAGAAAAATCATATCATCGTCCATCTTTAGAGTCGCCAGAAATGCCAGAAACAGATTTGAATCGTACGCAAGTCTTTGCACATAGCAACACCCGAGAATTATTGGATGTTATAATGAACGCCCGCCATAGCGAAGATGACCCCACCATAAAAGCTTTACGCGAAATTGCTGCCACCAGTGGCGATAACAATACTGATAAAGATGATCGTGACTTAAAGAATGGAGAGACGAAATGTCATAACTTTACCGAAGTCGTGTCTTCACAAACTAGATTGGCTCAACAATTTAATGGCGTATTTTTCATGACCGGCATGAATACACCACAGAAGTATCCCAAACCAGATTTAACGGCTGCTCTTCAAGCACGTCGTGTTACCAAAAATGTCGAACGTTTAGAGGCAGCTTTCGCCAGTCACAACGAATCCTACAATCTCGAATGTCTAACCGTCGCTCACAATAATCAATCTCGCAAGAGTTTGACACCAAATCAACGCGAAAAATCACGCAGCAACCAACAAATATATTTCGGTAGCAATCCCACGTTACGTATTGGCTCGTATACCAGCATTAATCATAATATTAATAATAGCCGACCAGATTTGCTCAATCAAACGAATATTACCACACGAACAAGATCATATACGCAGGGAGGAAAAGTAACCGATATACCTTCGGGTTTATATTAAAATAACTTTCCGCAGATTTTTGTGCAATAATCCACTTCTCTAGAACTTAATATAAATTGTAACCGAATTTTGTAGATAAATTAATAATTAGTTGTAAATAATCTTCGCTCGCCGGAAGACGATCGTTGTCAGGTAATTGCATACGTCAAATTAGACGAATGGTACACTGGTCTCCTGGAAATACATTGGGAATAAATTCGTTAAGTTAAAAAATATTGATTTATTTGCTTGAGTTCCGTGTAGGAGAAAATGCACGAAATGGTCGGTCATATTCCTCGGCTGGAGAAGCTGCCCCGAAGCTCGCTGACAACAGAATAAAGACATTAATTTTTCCAAAGGACGGAAAGAAATTGAAATCATAAACATGCATCTTAAGTCCCTGAAGAGATCGCCAAAATTTTTATCTGTAAATTTGCAACAATCAGCTTAGCTCCCGCGCGAGATTTAAAAGCAGTTTGTTATTTTATTTCAAGTTGATTCTGGTAGAATTCTGGTTGGTATTTTGGGCGCAAAACGCCTCGAGATACTGCAAATTGTAAAAGGTCTTGTAAGCGCACAAGTAGTGCCGTATTTACAATATCTGACTTTATGTGAGTTTTCGGTATTTTTCAAACTAAAATTGTTACTGCGCGGAAAATTAAAGGAACAGACAATTCTAGAAAAGACAGCAACACCTTGATCAATCGACCCATGAAAAACGTATGAACTAAACGAATAATTGCGTTGTAAGACACGAACTCCACTTTGAAAATGAAAAAGTATTAAAATCAATAAATCAATTTTATTCTCTTAATAGAGTGAAGAAAGTGGTCACCACAATTGGTAATGATAGATTTCAACTGATGCAACTGCATTGTATCTTTCCCAAACTTCCATGGCCCTTAGTAAGATTAAGTGCACTTAAAGCGATTGAGAATCTACGGTTAATATGTCACACAATTTTAACCGGATACAGCATTTCTGTCTTCCGGTGATTAATGAAAGGAATTTACAAAATATTTCAATACCTTAATATACTTAATTATGCCACTAACGAATTTTTTAAATTATTTTATACTTAAAAAAATTAATAATCGAGTTAAGTTTTTGTTACAATTTTTAAATGATATTATTTATGCTTAAATGTTAATTACAATTAGTGTTAAGTTAAATAACCCAAAAATGTTTTTAATTTAATTTCTCAAAGCGAACATATCCCTTAATAAGTTCTTAATGCCGATTTTATTTAAACATTTTTTGTTTTTGTGTTATTTGTAATATATATTAGAACGGAAAGTATTGGTGAATCTTCTCTCTTTTAACATTTTTCTACCAGTCTCTCTCGCCTGGGCCAATTATCTACATTTATGTCCTTCTGAAGGCTTCAATTTCCGTAAATAGATGAGGAAATTGATTAAAATCTTGCACATCGTGCATCTCCACAACCTCCATGTAATAGTAAAAACAACCGCAAATCTTTATTCTTAGACGTGCATATGATCTCATTTCACTGACTCAAAAAAATTTTGAATTTTTTCGAAAAATGTTGTATGAACTTGCAAGTTTGCTCAACATTTCCTTTAAACCTACACCACGAAATGTAGAAGAAGAAGAACAAATTTATTTATGTGTTTAAGAGATTTTTTAAACTACGGAATGTAGTTCACAAAAAAAACGCCCTCACCTTCCATCGTGTCCACGAAAAATGAAGGCAGCTTCCAGAAATCTGAAAAAAAGATACGAAGCATTACGAATGGTCCTAAAAATATGCTACGTCAAAATTTTACTGTACGAAGTGTTTAATATAAAAATTTGTAGGTTTTTAAAAAATATTCTGATTTCAATCATTGTAAAAATTTAATAAATCAGGTATGCCATCAATCGAATTTCAAAATGGGGGTGAAACGCCAATATCAAGGAATAGCCTGTAAACTGACACATCAAAGTGGCCTCATATACCTATTAAAAGTGTACAAATTTTTAATGCAAAAATGACTAGCACTAATTGGTGGTCCACGAACTTGATCTTGGATTTGATATTCTGGGTTTGTTTCGTAATTGAGCCATAAGATCTAAATAGTTTGAAATGCTAATGCGAATTATATATACATTAATTATATCGTGCATGCTAGGTTGCTCTGATAAGAGCAATTTGGTCGCATCAGCATTTTCCAAACCAAAACAACGTCTTACATTTCTTCTTAGAAATATATAAGCCATGTATTTCGAACGTGATCAAAATCCATTTTCCAAAAAAATCAATATAGCTTTTGTTACATTTACATTTGTGCGTTATTTTCTCATCTTAAAGAAAATTTATTTAAAATCACTCGGATTTGGAATGATAGAATATTTGTTTTAAAATCGACTTAAGTTCCATTCTGAGAGTTTCAAGTCGATGTGGAGAATATTATAGAATAGAATTTTACAAGATCGTTGCCTTATGTTTTATTATTATTTAATGTATAATTTTAATACGACTTTCCAAGTAACTTTAGCCTTAGCAAACAAAAAACTGAGCGCATCGAATAACGACGAAGAAAGGATAAATCCTATTGGCGAATTTGACGCTCATTTAAGACAAGCAGAATTGGCACGAGAATCATTAAAGAAAGATCAGTATTTGCCCTTTCATAATCCTGATCGCTATTTTAGTTTTTCTTCCGACTTACAAACAGCACTGCCTTACCCAAAATTACCCACTTCTGTTGTAATATTACCAAGCAGAAAGGAAAAAGCAGCTTTGACATGGTTAAAAATTGTCCAATCTACCGAAAACTATTTTTTTTCAAACTGTCTTGTGTTTTTTTAAGAAATGGAAAAAGTTATATTAGAACTTTGAAAGTGACGTAAGTCCAGTTATGGTTATCAAAATCATATTACTTTATAAATAACGCTAATTATGCTAATTGGACTGATAAATTGTACGTCGTGAGAGACTCAAAAACATTATTACTGATAGGCCGAATTTGTTACAACACAAAGCTTTAAATATGCCGATTTTAACGTAAATGGACTTAAGCTATTTCCAAAATAACCGGCTCATTTGTTTTTAACTTTCTACAACTTTTTTAATATTTCATATATAAAAAAATATTTCAAACAGTTGCAGACATTTGCGTTCAGTTTCTATTGTCTTCAGATAATACAGGTTGGATTCGATTCGCGAAATTTCAAATTTATTTATAAAATTCTTCAAATCTTTTTTGTTATTTTATTTTGTATTTTTAGTTTAAAAATTTTTTTTTTATTAATTTTTTTACTAATTAGTACAAATACAAGTTTAAATATACAAAAATGATGTGAAACATATTTTATTTTATAACAAAAAATTCTATTTTGACGAATACTACGTAACATTACTTTAACGCATTTTGGAGTATCCTACATAATAATACAAAATTTAATACAAAATAAAATACCACTCGATTCAAATAATCATTCGATTTACAACAACATTGTACATTTCTTTTCCATCTGTTAGGTAGTCTGGAAATTTCTAACCATTTTTCATTATGAAATTAAATAATTTTTTTTTTTTTTGTGTAAGGAAACCGATCAGCTCCAATCATAAGTTGGTCGTCCGATTTAAAACATTTTCAATACTGCTCTTGCATGGGACATGTCGCTGTACCAAATTCCTCCAAATTATCCTCCAAATTGGCGCCTGTACGTTAAACAAAGAAATACACGGACGCATATCAGACCGGGAGACGTGCTTAAACGATTTGAAATCCATCAGTATAATGAAGTCCTTCTGCGAGTTGCATACATTCGGAAAAATCTTAAATATCCCGAACTTAACCGCTTAGGTAAAGCTTTTTGGAGATTTATAAGAAAAAGAAACAAAAATTGTATAGAGAAGATCGCATCTACCTGAGCGTACCTTATGAATCGGGTTACATGTGCCTTTGATGGAAGACTGTTCATCTTGCTTTGGTATTGTCATAGCTTAGACCTTACACCTTTATTGGTTATATCATGAGAAGGCCCCTTTAATGAAATAAAAAATTTGCATAGATTTTCGACAGTTTCGCCATCGAAAAGTTGAAATGGTCTAATTAGGTCTTGCCAACTACATTTTTTTTCTTTGTTCTTGCGGTGAGATGGAGATGTAACCTTTCGTTTAGCAAATGAATAGAAAAGTAATGACAGTTATTGTCGTATTCTAATTGTTCTACTTACGCGGTATTTAAAAAGCTAATTATGTTAGCAAATTTGGTTTTGATTGTCGCCAAATGCACTCTGTAACTTATGTCAAATCTGCCGACAATAAAAATGCAACAAAAATCCTACAAATTTAAACACGGGATTTAACCTTTTTACTTGTTTCACCTGTCAAATTCTGCAACCTTTTTTTTTTTTTTTTTGGATTGTTGAGAGGAGATGGACTAAGTCAATAAATTTGTGGCTTATACGCCCAATTCTGCATCATTGTCTATTCATTTCATTTTGCACGCTTGGTATTGTTTGCCATATGTAGTTTATTTATACGAAAAAAAAGTAAACGAAAATTTTTTTACGCCTCTGTCATTCATTAATGCATTGAAATGGAAAATTTGAGGGTAAGCACTGGGAAGATGCGATAAGCAATAATCTCCAAAAAAAAACAAGTGCTTGCATGATTACTCTTCAGCTTTCGGTCTTGTCTTCAGCTGTTTGCCAAAGACGGATGAATATCAAAATGAAAGCTAAGTTTCACCTACGTGATTGTGCACATTCTGAAACCTAAGAAAGGGGAACAAATTATCGTTCACTCACCCTTCTTTTGTAAATGCAAGAAAACATTTGTCAAATCGTGGCTTTTTTCCGTTAAGAGCATCGAAGGCATTGTGCAAACGCAATGAAGCTGAAATACGTTTTTCGTGGTGGAATTTTAATTTTTTCAACCTCTTACGCGACGTTGTTTGAACTGACAAACCATGGGAAGCAAAAGGAGAGATAAAGGCGGTTTCCTTTCCGTTTAAAAGTTATTTATCTGAATAATGTTTATTTTGCACCAATTTAATTCCTTCCACATTATATGATTTCGAATTTTGGTTTAAACGATATTTTTTCGATTCCAATTGTTCGCGGCACTATTGAACATCCGAACCATCGGTTGTGTTCGCCCATGTAAACGCAATGTTATTGCTTAGTTTTCGAGCTGATGTTAAGTAAGTTTTATCTCAACTATCGCTATCTCCTTTTCGCTAATTTATGCATGCGCAAGTTTGTCTTTCATAGTCCGTCAACAAAACAACATGTAAAACTTAACTGGAAAAGGAAAAGTGGAACACGCAATATTTTGTCTCTCTTATCTCTAGTTTTTTTTAAATCATCGCAAAAGTAAATATGCTAAGCGGCTTAGGTAATTCAGAACAAAAATTATCGACCAAAAAACAAAACAGACAGCACACAATACTTTCAGATTTAAAGTGTTAACAAGCCAACACAAGCTTATAACTATATAAACAGCTATTACAAAGCATGCTCCTTCGCTCCTCGAGTCCAACCAGTGGCCCCCAACTTGTTGGCGATCAGTCTTCTTCGCTCAGTTATGGGGTGTCTGCATCAGCACGGAAAATGAAAGCAAAGCAATGAAGACGACTTATTTTCAATTTAAAATATATTTGCTGGACATATAAGCCACAAATTTATTGGCTTAGTCCACCTCCACTCAACAAGCCAAGAAAAAAATATATATATATACATATATTGGTTAAATAGTTTTATTACTCGGTAAACGGTAATTTCTAAATTGTGGAACAATCAATGCAGAAAAAAGGGGTTTCAAAGATGGCATCATCAGTGGAAACTAGCAAAATAATTTTAGGATAAAGAATAAAATTCAAGGTAATGAACGTCAAAAAACAATTTCTGGAATTTTCAAATTTTAAACAATAAAAAAAATTCACGAAAGAAGCATTAAAAGGGACCTGTAACGGTTGTATGTTTATGGTGCTTTGTAAATAATCCATTTGAACAGGAGCAGTTCGTTAAACTTCTATATTGCAAAAGAGAAAAGAAATTTAACATCTGGTAAGGCTGAAAGTGCTGAAAGTTAAGTAACTAATAAATATTTTTTTAATAAATTCGCGCGAGACATTCCTTTGACATCAACACTAGATATAACACGTCATTTGACTTTCGGCAAATGGCAGTTGGATAATTTTTTCTCTTTTCTTGTGTTTTATCGGTGTTAGTGAAAAAAAAGAAATGAATGAATAAAAATTAATAAAACGATAATTTAAAGAAGGAAGGGAAAAAAATAGAAGTAAATAAATAAACAAAGGCTTAAAAAAGAAGCAAAATTTTTGTACATATAAAAAAAAAAAATTTATAGATTAATTTTTTGGTCTGAATTAATTGTCACGGATAGAGACGATTTCGAGGATTTCTATACGAATGAGCATATAAAGAGATCGAGGATTGGTGGACATAATGTTAGTCTATCTCCCAAAAGAGGAGCAGTAAGTAAAGATTTGACAGTGCTAAAAAAACTGGCCCTCTGATTTGATTGCCAAAGAGATTGGAAAGCATGAGATTAACTTTCGCAGACTATTTTTCGCAGGGCAATTTTGTAGTTTTTGTTGAAACTTGCGAAAATGCCGAGGGAAAACGTGTAAACATCAACTCGGACCTTTTTTTCTATGATTGTTTAAAAACTTTCAACATAGATGGCTTACTAGAATTAAAAGTTGTTAGCAGTGGCAGAGCCAAATTGCTCCTCAGCTCCGCTGCCAATGACAACTTTGTCAGAAATAATAATTTTTCTAAGAAGAATTTAAATGCGTGCATACAGAGGTCGTTCAATGAGAGATTCGGAATCATTCGAAACATCGCATGTACATACAATGTAGACGAAATAATTAAAACCGCCGTGTCCGATATTTCGATCAAGTCCCCTTTCCGTTTTCAAAGAAGGAATCCCGACAACAAGGATGAGTGGATTCCCATAACCAGCATCGAAATCGGCTTCAAAGGGAAAGCCCTTCCTAAGTCAATCAGATTTAATTATTGTCATCTGCCGGTGGAGTACTTTATATCCACCTTAAAGCAATGCTTTAAATGCGGCAGACACGGTCACGTTTCAAAATTTTGTAAAGCTAATGAGAGAGAGAGAGAGAGAGTAATGAATGTCTGAACTGTGGGAAGTCTCCGAAGTGTGTGAACTGTGAGAAGATGAAGTGCTTCTCCTGTGGCTCAGCTGAGCACAATACTCTCAACAAGTGTTGCCCGAACAGGGAGTTTGAATTAAACATCAATAAAATCATGGACATTAAAAATCTCTCCTATGAAAAAGTGGAAGAGAAGTTTTCCTCAAATTACTTTGAATGTTTTGACGACATCCTCTACGATGATAATTTCCCTCCTTTGGAGAACGCGTGTGCTATTTCAAATAAGGACACAATAAAAATGCCAATAAAGTTTAAACTAAGAATAAGTTTAATGCTGTCATCAAAAGGAGATCGGTTTTTTCCAAATCTTCTCTCAGTTCACCCACGAAATCTACTCTCGATTCACCCCCAAGCCGTCTGTAATAAGACCTCGGCGTCGAGTAATTTCAAACAACTATTTGGGTTTCTCAAAACTACGGTTAAGGAAAGTATCCGTCCGATGATCCCTCATAATCTTATCAAAGAATTTGAAGAAAAATATCTGTCTGTGCCAAGTCTCGCCTCGATCAAGCACCCAGCATTACGAGTAAATCCGCAGGGGTTCCCTCTCAACTTTAAATATGATCTCCTTTTTGCAATACAATATCCAAAGTGTTCGATGTAACCTGTCGTTTTTGGATTTTTACTTGAACTCAAATAAGGTTGATTTCTGCATCTTAAGTGAAGTTTTCCTGAAGGATGAAAATTGTTTCCAAGTTAAAGCTTCGAATTATGCTTCAGCCACCAAATGCCGAAATGACGGCTAAGGTGGTGTTGGTATATTAGTTGAGAAAGGTGACAAGTTCAGACGTATACCCTATAACTCTGCTGTTGACGTTATCATCATCAATCATAGAGATTTGAATGCAAGACATTGCTTGTTTGGCGATCAAGTCTCGACCAACAAAAGCAAGATTCTTGTAAATGCCATCAATTGCAGCAGTTTTAATGTCTTAAATAATGGCAATACTACCTTCCGCTGTAACCAGAGTGGTCGCACGGCGAGCAATGTCTTGGATCTAACTTTCTCGAATTCAACTGTCTTATCATTCAACTGGAACACGTCCAAAGATTCCATTGGCAAAAGTCAGCACTCTCCCATTTTATTCCACAGTCACAACAATTCCGTTAAGAAAATAGAAAATTTCATTTCACGCAACTTCCTTATGGATCGTCTGTCTAGAGTTGATCTTCCTTCCGATTTATCATCGATTCAAAGTGCCTTTCAGTCTGTGATCAAGTCTTCTAGAACCAACTTTCCTGACCTAAACCTTTGTGGAATTCTTCCCTGTCAACACTTTTCCGCAAATACCAAGCTGCAAGGAAAAATATGTGTAAATATGCCAATCCAGCCAATTACATTGAATATATGAAAACACTGAAAGAATGGAAGTCTGTAGTTGGAAAGGCGAAAAGGATACACAGAGCTATCGCGAATCAGGAATTACATCAACGGCCATCGACATCATAGTCGTAAATTAAACGGTTGCGCTGTGTGGAATGACCGTGATAATAAAAGATACTTGCATATGCTCAAGATCTATATGTGTCAATCCGACTTCAATACCTTCAATTCCTTTTAGCACACCCTTCTCATACCCTTCTCATTGTATGAGCTAATGTATATTCTACATTCCAGAAAGAGGGCTACTGCTGCAGGTTGTGATGGAGTTAAGCACGACATGGTCAGAGCTCTGTCTGGAGGAAGCTCTTGTATGCAATTAACAACTGCTGGTCAATTAACTTGATATCCTTAGATGTGCGTGTATCAAAGTAGTTCCGATTACCAAGGCAGGTAAAGATTTAAATGATTTAAGTAACTTCAGACCAATTTCACTAATTAGCTCTCTTACTAGGTAGCTCTTCCACCCTCAAAAAACTAAATGTTTATTTAGGCCGAGTAACTTTCCTTTACCAAAATGTTATTTGGCGACAAATTAATTTTGTTCTAATTGCAAAAGATTTTTTAAACCATTTTTTCGCAATTATTCACTTTGTCAAATTGCTTTGTTCACTTGTGAATTGGCTCTGATTTTTCGCTAAAAGGCGTTAGCGGGTTTTTCTTTTGCATGGTTTATAAAAAAAGTACAATATGTTGAGAATGGAGAGAGCACAAAGTTGCTTTCAATAAATTTCCATCACTAATATGATAAAGTTGACAAAGTTTCCGTCGCTAATACGATATGAAAAAAAACTGCGTAAGAAATATCCTTGACGAGAAAACACTGCTATTGAAAGTTACATTCAATATAGAGAAAATGGAACATTTTTCCTATATACATACATTCCCTTTAAGTTGCTTTCAATAAATGGCAACGCTTTGAATGAACACGAACAAAAAGCATACGAAATTAATCACATTTTCATAGGTTGAATAGCTTTGAATAGTTGTCTGTTAAACATTGAAAATGAACGCCAAATCTCTGCAAATGTATCAAGTTTGAAAGGCGTTGGATAGTTTCTACCACCAAAACAATGCTTTTGGCATTTTTAATTAATTGTCTCTTTAGTATAAATTTATTAGTCATTTTATTTTCAACCTTAACATTTTAATGCATAGATAGATAATCCCATCACTACTTCATAGTTTTTGAGGTAAAGAACGTACGCACGCAAGGAAATCCTTATGATTGACTTCAATTACAAAGAAAAAAGTTTTACATATAGGAACATGAAATTGATATTTCCTTCAAAGATACTCACACTCTATGCTATCGAATAAATTCTCGTTTTTCTTGGTGTTTTTAATTTAATTTCCTGTTATCCAGACTGTTAAGACTTAATATCCTTAAAATTGTTACGGACGTCAAGAAATTCTAATCGTATAGCATAACTGCCAAATGCCGCACGACATCATCGATTTGTTCCAGGTTTAGATCTTTTAAAATCCGTTCGACCTCGACGGATACTTAAAGTGCGAATTTTATATAAAATTTTTGTAATAGTCATAGTCGTAGATATACTATCAACTACACGTCAGTCCAGTGGACCATCTTCGTACAGACGCAATTTGAATCCAGCTTCCCGTGCTGTTTAAGTGCTATTAATAAACCAGTAAAGTACTTTTAGCTTGAAACTTAACTGTAATAATGTCGTTTATGTCCGTTATTATATCCTATGTTGGCACGAAATACGTTAAATCCAGTCAGGTGTACGTGACAATTAGAATGATTTGTGACTCAAAACCAAGTTCTGATGCCAATTGATTTGAGTGTTGAGGTAAAGAGGTCATATCATTATTATTTGTTGATTTGATGACTTCGTCCAATATAACTGTTTGTGTCGTATATGTAGTATTTTGTGCCGATTGATATTGTGCTACATTTGTTTCGGCAACAACGTTTTAATGATCTCGTCAACCTCTCGAGATAAATCGCCGCCAGGTCGAAAACGATTACCTCAGCCATAGTCGCTGCTTTGATGCCGATCGTAGCTTAATATGCGCGTCGTTATAGTGCCCCTAAATTACGGTTAAAATTCCTTGACGTATTATGTACAGTACAACAAAGTCTGATTAAAGCAGAAGAAGATGAAGCGGTTATATGGTATTTTATAAAGGAAAACAATGGAGTTGGCGACATTCCGAAACTTCAATATTTTGGCATGTTTTATACCCACCACTGAAGGATGGGGGGTATACTGATTTTGTCATAAAGTTTGCAGGATCCCAATTAAGGTTTTAGAAACTATAGAAAGTATACGTTTGCTTGATCAGTATAAAATGCCGAATGGATTAAACTATGTCTGTACGTCTGTGTGTCTATGTGTCTACATGATGTGTGTTTTTGGCACTCTCCTGGTGACAAAAATGAATATATCGACTTTAAATTTGGTAGAAACATTGGAAGTTTTTCCACGCATATTGGTACTAAACGTTGATCACAGCACAAGGTCGCAGTAAGGCGTAAACTGAACGCAACTCAAACACACAAAAATTGATGGTTTTTGCTCATTACTCACAAATTATAAGAGATAGAAGCTTGAAACTTTCCACATTTACTATGCAAAAAACTCTGCTATTTGTGTTTAAAATGGAAAAAATCGCCCATGCCCATACAAAGTTACAAGTGATGAAGTTTCCTTTTTTTTAGCTTTTTGGGGTTTTATGCTTATTATTTATAAGATAAAGAAGACCGACTGCTTAAAACTATTTTCCTCAATATTTCCTCAACTGAATATATATTATCCGCCTGAAAGTAGGTTAACTCTAAAATAAATATGGTGGATACCACGACCTAGTCGATTGATTTTTTCTTAATAATACCAGCGACACGGGTATCAAGTGGAAGGACTTGGAGAGTAGCAGGCGAGAAGATAAGTTGTGATGGATGCCACGACATGGGGGATAAATTTTTTCTTAAAAATTTCGCTCATATGGGTATCAAATATAATAAAAAGATATGAAGAGTAGAAGGTGAAAAGCGTGTTAATTCTAAATTGATTATGATGGACGTCACGACGTGTTAGATTAAATTTTCTTAAGATTATCTTTTTGTGAAGTAAATGGTGAAAGATAATTTTCATCCTAATGACTTTTGATGTGCAGTAAATAAAAGCATAGGGCGTCAACGATTTTAATGATGGTGGGTATGCGAGCTTCGACCACAGCCGAATATCACTTTCCTGCTTGTTTTCTTTTATGAAAAATTGAAGTTAATTTGCTTTTTCATTTATATACAATTTGACTTGGTTTCGGTAGACATGGCGTTGGGAGTGTGTTCCTTGACCTATTTTCGTCATCTATTTGCTAAAATTTTCAATGATAACTTTCGTTAGTCCCAGGTAACTACGGCTTCTTAAGATATTGGATGTTACAACACTGATTGTCAAACTTTTTTGCCTTTGTATTTGTGTTTCATTCTCATATGAGTGGAGTCTTTGTTAGGTGTTTGTTACGTCGTACTTTTCCGCTCATATCCTCGATGAAGAACCATCTACCCAATTATATTTAATTTTAAGTTTACTAATATAAGATATATGATTGTTATTAGTGTCTCGATGATTATAATCACAATTGTGTTATCTTTAGATGTGTACGTCGGCTAAGAATATTATATTTAAACAACAACAAGTGAATAGCAAATAAATAAAATGTTGATGCCCGAGAATGTTTAACACAGCCAGACGGACAGACTAACACACAGGTTTGCGTGCATAATTTTGATATATTGGCAAGCCGAAATTTACTGTTTTTTCAATTAAATCTAGATTGAGTTAAGCGCGAAAATTTTAGAATTAAGTTGACTATGCAGGAATTTATCGATTGTAACTGTGTTTTGAAATATTTTGAAAAATTCCCCACAAAATATGGTAATAACAGAAATAAACAAGAAAGCGGGAAAATCTTTACCATACTAAACCGGTGGGCCGGCGGACAAAAGGACATATGAGCATGTTTAGGTGCCTGAGCATTTGTCACCAGTCAAAAACGTATGAACTTTATGGGATGTTTGAGGCTTTCTTCTGGTCGCTAATAACGTTTTGACGTCTACATTTTTATAGCTTTATCTGTTCTGGTTGCGTGTGGGTAACGAACAGAAAACCAGCTCTTTTCTCTTTAGAGAACGGAGGTGTTCTCAAAAGTATCTTTAGGCGCGTCTTTCGCCCAATTTAGAAAAGAGATCATATCATTATTAACTGTTGATTTAATTGCACTTCATCCAACGTAACTGTTTACGTCATATGTGTAGTATCAATATGTGCCGATTACCGAACATTAATATTTTTATTTTGTTACATATTTTTTTTTATTAATTATTACAATTATAGGCATTTATATGTATGCGTGCATATATTTGCGTTTAGTTTTATTTGGTATGGAAGCAAAATTTTCTCTCATCTTGTTTTAGATAGATTAGATATCTACGTATGTGCGTAAACAAGTAGTGTTAAGAGCACTTGAACACACCAAGTAGACCAAAAAAAATGCATATATTATTATATATGAGTTGTATATTTCATATATATGTTATGTTAAGTTGTGTATAGATATCCAAAAAAAAAAAGGAAAAGAAGAGAAATAAATGATATAAAAACCTGTTGTTGTTTGGAAAATTCATTTCGTATTATTATTATTATTATTATATAAATTTAGCCGGAGAATAAATTCTAAGACTAAAGTCTTAAAGCACTAGTATGTAAGGCTTTCGACTTTATTTTTATTAAGATTATTATTATTATTATTATTAAAAACTCTATTGCACTTGAGATTTGAACCCACGACCATTGAATTGCTAGTCGAGACTCCTGCCTACTCGGCCACTCAGGCGGATATCACTTTGTAAAAAGGATTTCACAAAAGAAAAAGATCCATTACATCTAAATTTGTAAAATATTATTGGCAAACCTTTGTTTCTCATAAAGTGACTTTCTCAAAATATAGTGTTAGTCTGACCTGAAACCATTGTAATGGAATATAGTTAAGGGTGGAATTGACGCAATACTTTATTTGGAAGGGTTCCCTATGAATCCTTCCAGGTACGGCAGGATCGATCGCAGTTGTTTTTAATTGATTGATTCCTACCTGCTCGGCTTCAGTACGCCAAGTCTCTCCGTCTCTATGATTGCCAATATGACTCGGCAAGAGACGGTCCCTATGCTATATTGTTAGAAGGCGGGTTGAACGCCTAGAAAGTTAGCGAGTAAAACGCTTAGATTTTTGAGTTGCATAAAATCAACTGGTTTACTTTATTTTTCTTACCTGTTTTTATACTAAATTTTACAATTAAAATTAATGCTAGCCTAAACATAATTATTTTAATTGGTGCGCCTGGCATCGTATTGCATTTCGTAATGCAATATTTAGCCCGCTGAGGTGCGACAAAATTATTGCTTTATTTTTTCCCACAGAATTATACAGATTCCGCATAATTTTGTCTGCACTTCAAAGTGGATGCATATGTCGATATGCGATCACACTACACATTTTCAATAGGAATAGGCTCTCTTGAGATGAGACAATTTTTAGAATAAATCGATAAGTAAATGTGAATCATTATCTGAATTGATCTAAGCCTGTCTGTCCGTCTGACGTTTGTCCATGTAATGTGCTGTGATCGCAATTTTTGAAATATTTTGATGGAATTTGATGCAATGATGTGTCTTCCCGCAATGACTAAGGCTATTAAAAGTAGTTCGGATCGATCTATTTTTTCCACCAAAAGTTGCAATTTTGAAAAAAAATTGAAATTTCAAAATTTCTCGACAAAAGTTTATATTTAGGATCCTACCCTGATAACAATTTTAACGAAAAATGATTCTTTGTAGAGCAGAAAAGTCTAAGTTTTAACAGGTAGTGACGCGAATTGATCCGTAGTATTATAGTAATTTCAATCAAAAATGAACTCTTTGAACTTTGGACCATCTACGCCTATTTTTATACTAGATTAGGTTGCGTTTTGGGCCCGCTTCCCCAGAATTACGCACATGAAAAATATGCCTTTGTATACAAACAAGACATAAATTTTGTGTTCTATAAAAAAAATAAAAAAATAAATTGCGTTAGACAATATGGTGTAGGGTATTGAATGCTCTATAGTCTTGCCCGACTATATGTTCTTATTTGTTTATTTTATGTAAGATGTATAATAAATAAACACGGTTTGCGATGCGACAGTGCTTTCCTCTCTTCGGCTTGGATATCCTTGAGAAATATGCTTTCTAGATCTCCGGAGGCAGGAATTGTGTACCATTTAATGTAGTGACAGTTATGCTGACGGGAAAGATAAATGGAATGCGCCGGTTTTGTGCCCCATATTCTTCGGAGCAAATCTACCTTCGAGGACGTGGGGCTTAGGATGACATAATGAGGCTCAACAATCCATAAGAAATGGAGCGAAAGTGGTTGCAGGATGCTGTTAACCAAAGCCCGCAAGTTCACTACTGGGCAGTGCACTGCCACTGCGTTCTTTAAAAAAAAAGAAGAAACACATACATACATACATACTTCATAAACAATATCACTCGTATGTAGGTACGTACACCGGAATAAAGAAAAATATATCTGTTAACGATGTTAATTAACTTGTCTGACATTTTATTAAACTTTTTCAATCGCATGAGAGTTTTATGCATCGTTTCATTCATTATATTTCACTCATATGCAAACAGTATTATTTAGCAAATACGTCTGCGTGTATGTATATAAAGTTAAGGATGAAAAATTTATACCGGTAGTCGGAACTTTACCATTTTAACAATATTGTGTTATTTCATTATACATTGTGAAATAGGCGTATAACTATTTGGTTGAAAGGCATTTTTTTGCTCCTAAATGATGTTTATAGCAGATTCCTGTTATTCGTAGCGACGCAAGTTTACGTTAAGACTAACGGTTTAGAGAGTTAAATGAAATTTTATCCAACTATTTTAGAAAAAAGAAAGAAAATGCATTTGGCTTAAGCTAAATCTTTTAATACCATTAGGTTGTGCATGACATTTGATGGCAAGATGCAACGAAGATCCATTTACTCGTTACGTCGTTTTGTAATGCACCGTACATATTGAGGGTTACATCGTCCAAGATGTGCTGGCACTTGTCGGTATTTGTATGAAGCGAAAATCATATTTACATGCTACGCCTCCTTTATGCAATTGATTTTTAGTGAGTTCCCCGATTTGTTTTTAAACGAATTTCAATTTTACTAACACGTTTCCTCACAAAGTCAAAATAAAAGATGGGTTATTCACAGTTATAGCATTGCTTAAGATGTACCGCAAACGGTACACAACAACTTGGCGTGGAATGGGCTAATAAAAAGTTATAAATCTAATTTTACAATGTAAACTAAAAGCAAATCTAGCAAACGTTACAATGAAATCAGCACGTCTCGTTAACATACATAAGAAAATTTAATTAGACTTTTACACGCGATACATTCGGCAAATGTAATTTTAAAACACGTAATTCCTCAAAGAAGCACAAAGAGAAATAAATCGTCGTGCAATGACTTTTTACCTAAATTGTAAATATCTTGCAGGTATCGAACATTAAATAATCGAAAGTGTAAGTGGCACCGTTTATTACAAGTGGGGATATATCAGCGGGAACTTGCTCACAATTGGCGAATCAGTCGCTTAAAGCCGCTTACCTAGGCACATCTTGTCAAAAAAGTGACTGGAATGTATATCGAAAGATGTGGCCTTTATGGAATTGTAAGATAAGCCCCCCTTTTTATGAAAGCTCCTGTCACGGGTGCTGTTCGAATTTAGTTTGCCGTTTTAAGCTTTTGTAAGCTTTGCACTCAAAAAGCTACATAGTTAGACAATTTAAGTATTTTCGATTTGCATTTACGCAAATATTTTCATTCTTGTGATGAAGTTCGTCTAATGTTATGGACCAACTGCCAACTATACGTAGGACTTCTTTCAAACCATCATCCCGTGATAGATAAATCAAATCGTTAAATGCCAATAAATAAAACGAAAATTAAAGCAATTTGCAAAAAATGTCCACAGAAAATACTTGAAAAGTGCTCATCATAAATCTTGATAATAATCAAATCATATAGTATTCAGTTAAATTATCTGTCATATAAAACTTGATCAACCAGGTCACGTAAAGTTTACTGATTAGTTGAAAAAAATGTTATTTTAAATCCAAAATACTTTTTTGACACCACACGTTGTGCTTATCGTGTAAATCTTCTGCTTTCAACTGATTTTATAGTATTCGGATATGAGAATAAGCAACAGATTATACTGAACTAAGACTTTCTGTTGTTACTTTGTTTTTTCTTTCAAATCAATAGATAAAGTAATTAACACTTTGTGTTCAGTAATTCTTGTTTATTGTAGTAGTAACTGTATTCAGTTCAATGCGACATGCACTACAGAGGATAATCAATTTGTAATAAGATCAATAAACCGCAATAATGTCTATAAATAAATTGAAAAAAAAAAGAAAAAAAAAGCGTATCAATTGGTCTCTGACTGCATTGACTTCAATAAAACATTTAATTCGCTAAATGGGAAAGACGGTAGAAAAATGGAGCAAAAGAATGGCCGACTGATTATTCAAGAGAAAACAAAAATTTAATTTAAAATTTATTTCCATTTATTGGAAGAAAAAAACCAAAGCAAAGTCACTTATCGTTTATTACTTGGCTAACGTATCCGTTTATCAATGAATGATTGTAGTTTAACTCTGTTTCTCTGGCACATGTGCAACTGACAAAAAATAAATCAAAAGAAAATTACACAAAACAAACCGGAGACTAATGTAGACTCGGTTGTGTTTACGCAAGAAAATCATATCACACAACAAACAGTTGCTTACGAATGTTCAACGTGAGCGAACACTTACTTATCAAGTGCATGAGAAAGTTTTTTGGTAATAAAAAAGATAGTATTAATATAATATTCGTCTAACGTCAACCACCGAGGTAATTATACAAAACAAAATAAAAGCAAAAAAAAAAAGAAAAACGTCAAAAACAGGTAAGAAAATTATAATAGCTTTGGAGCGAAACTTGGTTACCTTTCATCTAAGGTAAACACATGAAAATTGCCTCGATAAACGTGCAATAATCTCACATTAGTTTGTTTGTTTGTTACATCGGACGAATTAAGCGAAAGCCCAATCAGCCTCATTTATCGTTTGTTATATTTACGCCAATAAGAATTGTTCAAGTGTGCTGTAACCTTCACGTTTCTAGGGTTTGATTTGGTAAAGTAAATCATGTATCCTTACGTCTGTAATCTTACAGAGTTTAGAAGAGAGAAGAGAAAATGAACTTTTCAAAGTTACAGTGTACGGCAGATATTAGTCTAAAATATGGCATGCAGTGATTTAAAAATGCGGTATAAAACGGTCCTGATGAACTCCATTGCCACATTTCTACGGCCACTTAAAATTATTCTGGTCGGTCTACTTGCGTAGCTATTAAAAAAATTGTTGGGTTTTTCGAACTGCGTTTGTACGCGGATGATGGAAGCGTGACAAATTCTTTCATCTTTTCTTTCAAATCATTTCTTCTGTGAGGCTTTGTAATGTGAATCATAGACGCTACAAAGTGTGCGCACAGATACAGATAAACTTGAAATTCTGAATCGACTTATTTGAGTTCGTTCACTCTTCATTTGTCTGTTGATCGTAAAAAAATTATAAGTGATAGTTGAAGCTTGTTAGACGAAAGCAAGCCAAGTGCAAGTGTCATTTTAAGCCTTTTGCGAATTGTTAGAGGGAAGAAATATATAAGGAATACGTTTTAGATCAACACGAAATTCGATACGCTTTTGAATGTCTCTTCTCTTCGTTCATTTTTTCAACACTTGTTGGTGCAAAAGTTTATCATTCATCGTGATTGACAACATTTGACGAAAGGGAACAATGTTTCATCATCTGTTCTAGGACATACCGCAGTTGCTGACTTATAATCAACAATTTCGTGAAATATACATATAATTTCGGATACTGTATAATGTTGGAGACCAAAACTTGCCGCACATAATACGCTGGTCAACATTAAGTAGGAAACAAGACTTTCTTGTTGTGCACAATGCGACTTTGTTCGTCAACAACGTCAAAACCCTTAAAAAAACCCTTAAAATGACAGGAAACTTCAACTGGCGTCATTTGTGCGTTCGCGTTTTTGGAAGTTAGTGTAGATTTCCTGTTAGAGACGCCACATATATTTGTCAATATCGAAATCTTTTGATCGATATGTTTTTACGTTCTACACCTCTTGCCTAACAGAAGGACATGAAATAGACCTACCTTTTCTTATACCGATGCGCTTGTCTGTCCGTAGTGTTCTGTTGTGTTCAACCTATAGACCAAAAGCTCTCCCGCTGGCACTACTAGGACTGTATAGATATAAAGTGTGACAGTTGTCTTGATCAAAGCGTATGCCAACAAATAATCCAAAACCCAGTACATATCTATTTGGTTACAATAGTGAAAATAACGAGAGTGCATACAGCTTTATCTGGCGTCGAACGAAAAACGTGAAAGAGACTGATGTCGATTTGAATCGAATCTATTGAAAACCCTCACTCACTTCCACATTCTCTAAATATATGTGACGTTTAACTTCAAGAGTTCAGTTTAAAACGAGTAAAAACATTATAGTTGGGCTGGGCCGGCTATTAAATATCCTACATCATATTGTTATATTTGCATAGAATACAAAAATTATACCCTGTTTTTAAAGGAATTATATTTTCAAGATTAGACGCCTTTGCAAATAAAGGCTTGCTTTGTGTCCAAGAGGTTCAAATATTGAACTATTCAAAGTTCAGCACAGTTAATTTTTATATCAGACTACTATTATGGATCATGAAATCATGAAATAATAAAACTTTTCTCCCCTAAAAAACAACATTTTTCAGACAAATGTTTATTATGTAGGGAGGATCCGAAAATAGGCGCACGTGGTGCAAATGGGACTAAATTTTTTTATATCGAATTACTATTATAGGTTAATTTTCATGATAACATATTAAAATTTAGACCTTTCTGCCCTATAAAGAATCAATTTTCGTGAAAATCCTTACAAAAAGTGGGACAAAAAAATAAGCCGAGATGTTTCAAAATTTGGAATCTAGCTAAAATTACTATAGTGATCTGATGTTCACCATGAAGCATTGAAAATTGTACCTTTTTGTCGTATGAACTTCGGTTTTCGTTATATGAAAGGGAGTTCAGAAACTTGCTCCAGCCGGCCCAAAGTTTTCGCACTAATTTAAAATATTGAAACACTACTACTTAGTTACTTTTGTCGAGAAATTTTGAAAATTCCAATCTTTCCATATAACGACTTTCCAAAATATGGCGTTAGGAGTCGTGAACTGATCCAAACCATTTTTAATAGCGTTCGCCCTTGGAGCAAACCACGTCAGTGTATCCCAAAAATTGCGACTTGCAGGTTGAAAAAAACTATCCATGGATAGACACTCTCAGATTGATTTAGAAAATGATTCAGAGTCAATCGGTATAACAAAAGGTACATCCATTTTAAGGTCTTTTGCGTATTAAATTCGCTCGCACAAAGTTAATATGCAAGTTATACCACAAGCGGTGTAGGGTATAAACGTAGGTCATTATTTACGATCTTCATTTGTAAAATATATAACTAAACTGTAGGGTATGCGTACGATCCCAAGGGCATGTGTAACGACATAAATAACCTAAATAACGCAATGGACTTGTGTTTGACACAAGCGAGGTGAACAGAAGTCGCATAGATGTTGCAGGGTCTTTCTGGACAAAACTCAATAACAGCCTTTACCAACGTTTGCGATATAAAAACACTAACAAGTAAATAAATAACACCAAGCTCGTTATTATCAATTATTTCGGAAGTTGTCAACTTTTGTGATTTTTGATTTTCCTGGCGAAATTTAATGCACTATATTAACAAGCAGGCAGAAAGAAATACGTACTTATGTAGTTGTATTGACGTCTGATGACTTTCCACTAAGCGTCACGTCAGCAGAGAACGACTAAGAAGAATATATGGATATAGCTAGAACATATACAGAAGTTTCCGTCCTGAAACCTGGATCTTTTTAGGTGTTACGGAGGGCACAATAATACTAACATACCGCAATGTTTGTTCATTGTAGATGAAACAAGTTGGCAGCAATAAACGTGCTGACGCTTGTGCCAGCATATCCGCAATTATCGGAGATCCACAAAGTCTAATCAAAAGTGATTCACTTCGCTTTGTTTTTTTTAATCAACGAAATTACTTTCCATGGTATATTTGCTTTTTCACATATACGCGGCATAACACGATCGATGCTGTTCACTAATAATATCGCAAATCGTTTTAGTAAACGCAATTTTCTACAAAAAACAATTGCTAACAACTGGTTAATGTTACCTTGTTATCCCAGCTATAATATTAATTTTCAGCCCCGCAAATTTCGGCGACTGAATGATTTGACGGGACTTGTGGCGATTTGGCCGGCAGGATGTAGTGATCTAACAATTATTTTCATTTTTATTAAAACACCTTAAATTTAGTGCAACTCAAAACATTATAGTCATGGGCATGGTCGACTATTAAATAGCGCACACCACTTCTCCTAATATAATTTTTCAGTTGGACAAACAATAGAGCTATGTGAACTTATATGTAACATGATAATCTTTTTCATGAAAGGAGGTTCAAAAAAGGTTCAGAAATATTAAATACAAAGTTCGTTTCTTACACGATTACTGATTATACCCACAAAATGCTCACTTCTGAAGGTGCTAACAAAAACAATTAGAAACGCTATAGCAGGACACGTCCCGCCATTGAATACGTTACAACACTAATAAATATAAATATGTAATACATAATACATCCGACCCGAACCATTTTCAAGAGCATTCGTCCTTGGGGTAAAACATGTCGATATACCAAATTTCATCAAAATATCTCAAAACTTGCAGCCTGAAGGGTGAACGCAAAAAAATAAGATGCCCAGGCGGACAAACGGACAGACAGACAAGTTTAGATCGTTGCCGAAACTGAATCTGACCGGTACAATAGAAGGTGCAAGTCCTCCTGGAAGTTGCATAGATCCGTACAAATTTAATATGCACCGCTATAAGCGGTGTAGGGTGTAAAATCAAAGCAAATTGTGCTTTTCCATTCAAAAATAATTCGATATCTTACAGTAACAAGAAATGTCATATTAAGAATGTGAGTTAACTTTTATTGATATTGATGTTTTTGAAAAGTTATCGGAAAGTTTTGTGTCCTAACGGAGCCTAACCTTCAAGTGATCATTTGAGCGACATTAATTGTCATGCTGCATAAAGCCAACTTTTACTTTTACTTACAATTTTCATTAACTACAAATATATAAATTTTCTCTTCATTTAAACAACAACAACACGCGGCATTTCTTGAGCATGACATTTCTTTTTCTTTATGTACGACCTGGACACCCTTCGCACTTCAATCAATTCAATGTTTCTTTTTTTCGACTTAAGGCCAATATGTGCAATGGTTTTCTGCGTTAAAAGACCATCAAAAGGGAAGAAAAACAATACAACAAAGAATAATATTTATTTTGGCTAACGCGGATTAAGCAATTGTCGAAATTGAATACTAAGCCACTAATTGGCTTATGCTGGCATTAAGCGACCACAATATAAATGCACGGCCTAATTATCTTGTGGCGTCATTTGTAAAAGCTATATATGTATATATGTATATTATATGTATTACATGATATGCACTAGATGTACGTTAGTAGAATCACCAGATTTATGGAAAGCTTAAGATGGCATAGTGAGTAAAATATATTTTCAGAATTTTGTGATTATGGATCCAATTCATATTGAAGCTCCACCCATAATAAGACCTTTATCACCGGCATTAGAAACCGTGGCGATTAAAGAATTAAATGAGAATCCTGCTCGCTTAGCGGACGACCTGCTCACGTTGAGACGTTGGATTTGGAGTCAACCGCATTTAAAAGCTCGCACCAATGATCAGTTTCTTTTAGCCTTTCTAAGAGGCTCAAAATTTAGTTTGGAAAGAGCTAAACAGAAAATCGATCGTTACTACACTTTGAAAGCAGCTATACCTGAAGTATTTAATGAGCAGCGCCAGTCGGACGATCCTTTAGTATTGGAAATTGTTAGAATGGGGTATGAGTAAGCCAACGCTGTAAAATGAAACATTACGACTAAAAAAAAAAAAAAATTAAAATTTATTTTAAGGGTAATTTTGCAAATACCGTTACCCACCGATGAAAGCAGACCTTGCGTGACTATTATAAGATCGACAGCTTACGATATTAATAAATATAAGTTTGCCGATATTATACGAGTGGGTTCAATGTTCGGGGAAATCATGATGATTGAAGACGACAATTCCACTGTTTGCGGTTATTTGGAAATAATGGATATGATCGGTGTAACTGGTTCACATCTTTTCCATTTGCCGCCGGACTTGGTTCGCAAGTTTTCAATATTTGCTGATGAAGCTATGCCCATGCGACAGAAGGGCACATGCTTCATAAATGTACCGCTATCGTTTGAAAAAGGTTTCAATGCAATGAAAGCTTTTTTCCCTGAAAAGATGAAAAATAGAGTAAGTCGATATATAAATTGCTTAAACCCTCCAAGTTAAACAAATTGAACCGTCCACAGATAACTGTCAGTTCATCGATAGATGTTATCTACGATGTTGTGCCGGCCGCCTATTTGCCCGAGGAATATGGCGGTACTAATGGCACAATAAATGATATCGTTAAGCGTATGGAAGCGAAATTACTAAAGTATCGAGATTATTTTTTGAATGAACGCCACTACGGTACGGAGGAGAAATTACGCGAGTGTAGTGTCAAATACGACTATGAAAGTCACTTCGGTATTGAAGGGTCGTTCAGAAAATTAGATATTGATTAAGTTTACATCCATCTTATCTGACACATAGCATGGGGACTAGTTAAGTCATCATCGCAGTTTATTCACTGTTCAGGACACTTGATATAAAACGTCAGCAACTGTTAGTATTTATTGATATTATATTTACAATAAGACGCTGTCAAATAAAGACGAAGGTAGGAAGTAGTAATGTATAACTGACTGCTGAGGGCTGCTAAGATAGGAAGAAATTAAATTTAAAAAAAATCATATTTGAAAAACAGAACAAAAATCCAAATATTCTTTTTTTTTATTAATCGATGAACAAATTCAGTGATCATTGTCTGTCCTGCATTTAATAAAATGAAAAATTTTAAATAATTTAAAGATATCTTTTCGTTTCACTTGCTTTTTTGTTAAGACATTTTTTAGATATTACACAAGAAGACGAACAAAAATATATCTCAAAGTACGCTAATATTGAATGCACGGACAGGAGCCAGAGAATTGCTAGGAGCGTCTTAGCACAATTAACAAGAAATGGATTTTCGCGATTCCTTAATGTATATAGTCTTGGTCATAGGAAATTATAGCCTAAGTCTAATATACTTAACCCAAAATGCTTGAATCCATTATAAGATGGTTTCGGAGAACACGGAGTAGCGTTGAGGACGTAATTTAATGTGGGAGAGATTTTATTTGAAAACTGCGATTTGAATTTGCAGCAATAAGCAACAAAGCAAGTTAGAACGCTACACTCAGCTCTTTTAAAGCATAGAAGTAACCAAAATTGAGCAAAGAAGAAGGTCGGGATAGCAATTTTTATGAGGGAAAAGAATTCCAGTGTTGAGCTTCTAAAAAACAGTAATAGAGATCTACGATTACGCATGCCATGAATTGTAAGCTCGTAAAAGATTCGCTATAGTCTATTTTAATGATTGCCGATAATAGCATACTAACTAAGTTCTAATTTTTAAGTAACGTTCTTTAGGGGCGGGTTCGGTGATCACTATCCTAAAAACACGAAAATGTACTGATACTTCAAATCACACGTGGCATGTTTTGCTTTAATTTAATTTAGTAAGGAAATCCCTTGCCTAAATTACATATACTGCTAAACAAAATTAGTGTGGAAGAATATTTTAAGAAAACATTTTAATTTAACGAGTTTTCAATAATTTGGCTAAGACTGCGTTCATACACACCGTGTAAATTAAAGTTCGCATATTCATTTCAATCATTTATTTCATATTCATCAACAATTACGTTGACATTTCGAAGCACCGAACTAAATCTATCTCTATCGCGACCGAGCCAAAAAGCTAACCAACATAGAAGTCAGCTTCCGCTGCAAAAGGGTCAACTTTAGCTGCAAAGCACGAACTTGTGTCCATTGCAGGTGCAGCAATCGAAGGTGCATAGCGGAAACGTGGTCCGGTAACCGGACTGCCCGATACCAATTTTGGTCGTGTATCACTTCATTCATGAAGACGACGGACGAAGTTTACGGCATAACATAATAAGCAGTTCTTTCGAATCTGTGTGGATGCTACTGGCAAAAGAGAGCTGCTCGAAGGCATTAATTCCAATATCTCGCAGGAACTTTGCTGCTGTACGGTTTAACCTGTAATGAATATGAGTGGACGTTATAGGGCTAGTGATAGCAGTATTCCGTTAGTTGCTTCGGACTAATGCTGTTCAATGTCCCCGTGCCATTAAAACCTGCCAAGTCTGGGAAGAACGCTCTAGGTCGGAATGTGGTGTAGAAGCGGTGGACCCATAAGGACTCCTCATTGGTATAGATAACTATAGGGGCCGTAAAGGCAACTACACCTACGAAATTATGTAACGGCGTATCAGTTGGGGCCAATTTAAGACGAATACACTGAACTCAAAAGCAAACAAAGTCGTTACCAAGGTATCGCACTAGCGCAGAGCGTTGAAATATGACAAATGTTAATGTTTTTTTTTTAATTTTTTAATAAAATGAATGTGGAACAACAAATTTTATTAAAAATGTGAACGCATACCTAAGAGCGGTATTATGAAAACTAAAGCACGATGTATAAAATTCCGCATATTAGTCTTTTGACATTTTCCATATATCCAAAAAAAAGGCAACTGTAATCGGACAAAGCCGACCATTAAATATTCTACGCCACACTGTCCAGAAGGATTCTTTAATTATCTTCGTTATAAAATATTAAAATTTGTACCTTGTTCCCGTACACGGAAGGCATTCCAAAACCTGAAATGCCGCAGTCGAAATGCGTAAATTTAATTTCCTTGTTAAGGATCGTATTATTCTTAAATGGAGTACTAAAGATTACGTTTCATTGTCCCACAAAAACTCATACTTAATCTTTGATGGCGTGAGATCAAAAAAGTACCCTCTTGGGTTGATATGCTTTTCATAAAACGACTCTCTCGACGTAAGCCGTCATTTAGGAGGTAGTCGGGAAAGTGATTCGATCCTTTCCATTAAATCGTTATGAGCGTTACATGTTTCCAGAAAGAGTTAGCACACCCTGCGCCTGAGGTAACAATCTGTTAAGGTTAAAGGTTAAATATTCGTTTCACTAGACTTAATATTTGTTAAGGTGTAAACAATACTAGGTTGTATACAATATTTTCACGATAAAATTAATTAAAAATTTCAATTCCTTTGAAAAGGTTGTATTTAGTTAAGCGCAAAAAACAACTGAGAAAATTCGGCTCAGAAGAAATAGCGAGTAAATATGAAATTTTATTGATACTGAGCGTAAGCGTGAGTCAATTGACATAAATTGAATGCAAATTTTAATTTTGCTTACTCGCTACTAACATTTGTGAACATGAAAAGAATTTCTTTTACTTTAAAATGTTAAAATATTTGCCTCACTAATAACAGATTTGTTCAAAAAGTACTTATAAAAATTTCGAATATCACGCTTATTGTAGACTATATTTTTCTTAATCGTCGTTTTGCTTCCTAAGGAAAAATGTTTGTTTCTTTTAAAATTCATGATTATTAACAATTCTTTTCTTCATAAGGGAAAAAAAATAAAATAAAATAAATAATTTAAAAAAAATAAACAAATAAATTTAAAAAGTTTTAAAGCAAAGTGAAAACATTGGTTACGATAGACCTTTAAATGCTTCAGTCACCAAATATATTATTTTTGCCATAAATATGTCACAAATTCGACAATTGAGTGAATATTTAAACGTTTAACAGGATTCGTAACACTATTGAGAACATGGATCAAATAGCTCAACTACTGTGAAAACTGTGAAAATTCAGTGAAAACGATGTAGACAAGGAGAGATTTCGCGAAATATTTCGTTTAGGGTAAGTACAATAATCGAATATATTTTATTCTGATAGAATTTTAGAAGAAATGCTTTCAGTTTGCATCTACATATACTCTTCCTGGACTCTTCTGGACGATAATGGTGCATGTATCCTCCTTGTCCGCAACGGGGCATATCCAGCAAAAAAAATATAGTGTGGAAGAGCTGGCGTCTGTCATTTCAGTGCTGCAGGACCTATTGACGCTAGAGTTTGACTATGCCATGATTAATGGTGTGATAATAATTTGCGACTCTAAAGAGCTCACCATAGATCATTTTCTTTACGTGAATCCAGTTAAACTAAAAAGAAGTCTTACGTTACGAAGCGAATGCGCCAAAAGCGTTTGGATTTTTCTATAGACTCGCCAAACCCATGTTGCCGGCCAAGAAGCAGAAGAGATTGCTCTGCAGAACGTATACCATTGAAGTATCTACCAAAAGACTATGGTGGCGAAAATGGAAGCATTGCAGAAATCGTCGATGAATGGGAATGGAAAAAATTGAATAAATGTAGCGATTACTTTAGGGGAAATAGTCGAGTCGGGCGGTGAATACATTATAGATATTAAGATATAATAATAAAATACATTCAGTCAAGAAGCTATCTTTAATCACACAATAATGAATTAGTTTTAATGCTTTTAAACTACACCTCAAGAAATGCGCTTTTCTCGGAGGTGTTCCATTAGAGTGCTAATAGTATTTTCCAATGAATTTTAAATTGATACATGCTGCACTCCATTCTTTTCTTCTTTACCTTGCACCTTGAGAGATCAGCCGGAATTTTTTGTACCCAAACCAGAAGATTGGATGTATTTTCGGTTTATCAAAACGTTTGTAACATCCAGAATAGGCATGGCCGTCGTTCCGTCTGCGATGATTTGCCTGCTAAAAAGAGTCTAGTGGCTTCAAGTTTGTCTAAAATATTAAAAGTTTATGCAGGAATGATTAGCAACTCCGCGAAGCTTAGGAGTAAATACTTAGCGTGGCTTAAGGTCGGATGTCTAAGGTAGTATAACAATGACTAAGACCCTGCTTTATGCACTATCACTGAGAGTAATAAAAAAGATTTGTTAGGTATAAGTAAAGTCTCTGATTTAATCGCTGACTCATGTACTCAAACATTAAATTATGGGTCGATTATGGTTATATGTAGTTAAACAAATAGCTTGCATTGCAGTACTGGAGTAAAAACAGGAAGAAATGTTTATATAATGCGTGATGCAAATGCGTTCATGTTTTCAAGTAATTCGAACTCTCCTCAAATAACTGTTCCATCTTTGGCAGATGTTATCCATGATTTCGTTCTGGCCGCCTATTTGCCTGAGGAATACGTGCTACCGGGAGCACAGCAACTGATATAATTTTTTTGAAGAAATACGAAGGGAAGTACGGTTATGATATTGATATTGAATGGTTTTTTTGGAAAACCATTCAATAAAAGAGCGTAAACATAGGCATGGAAACGCTTAAATCTCAACCAGTTAAATATAGTTGTTACGAATGATACGAGCGATTTACAATAAGTGGGAAACTAACGAGAATTTTAATCAAATTCTATGAAATATCTGTGAAGTAGTCAAGATTGATGTTCTGAAATTTGAAGAGCAGACCCACAGTATATTTTCCCAACTTTTTTTTTATTGGCTTAACAGATTGTTCGGGCCTTCTACTATAAATTTCTTTGTACTAGAGAAATTTTTTCTTTAAGCCTTTGGACTTTTTTCCAAAGCTCTAAATAAATATTGAGTGTGTCAATCTTACCTTTTTATTTCTACCTTATACAATACACTGACAGAGACTGTTTACGTCCATTTAAAAGCGTTTCCAAGCGTAGATTTCTGAAAACGACGGTTGAATAGGTATCTTGCTGAGCCCGATTCGAGAGGAGGCAATGCGTTCTGCAACGAATTCGAACTTTAGTGCCGATTATGAATTCGACAATTGAATTACATTTTTGTATTGTATGGTCGTTTTCTACATTACTCCGCCATGCGTGAGGGTAAAAGTGCTGTTCTCTCTATGGCAGGCGTTGCAAAACGGGAACGTTTTACTATAAAACCTTCGAGGGAAAAGAACGAGAATAAATGGTTGGCTTTCGAAGGGCAGTTTGATGGCATAGCAGACTAATAGCAAAAATAAAAAAAAATTTATTGTAAAAAAGAAAACATGTAAATTTTTCCCATTATCTTCCCCATTATCTTCCCATTATTTTCGAAAAGTTACACTAAAGATTTTCTATTAATAGAAGACTGCCACCTTTTTGGTTGAAAATTGAACCTTTTCATTTAAACATTTGCTAATCACGCAAATATCGACATTCCTAAAAAATCCTACCTCTTTAAATTAATGACTTTTTTTTTGATTGAAATATGAACCAGTTACACTGTGTGCGCGGAAATCCATTGAATTGAAGATGTCTCTAAACAAGGGCGGTGGTGTTGCCATTTTTCAACATTTTTCAAAATTTGTTTTTTAAATGTAGCCGTCCTCGGTACGGCATGGTGAACATGTGAACATGTGTGTGTATCAACACCCTACTGTACGAAAGTGTTCTATTTATTTGCTTAGACTCAGATAATCGAAACTTAGGTATAATATCAAAGAAGATAATGTGTACAAGTGTCATCACGAAACCGAGTCTTAAAGCGTAAAATTTTATGATAGGTGACATTTCTTTCCAAATGAACATACAAATAAAAAAGAATGTAACGTCAAATTTTTGCAAAAAAAAAAAAAAAAAAAAAATTAAAATTTAAAAACACAACAAAAACTATACATCAAAAATTCTAACTACGATCACAAAATTAATTTTCATCCGTACTTTCGTCAATAATTGCGGCTAATCTATTTTCTTTTTTGTTAAAGTTGATTGAAACTTCTCTTTCCTAGTTATTTCCCCGTCAACAAGGCGAAACGTGACTGAAGAAAAACGGGGAGTATACATATTAGCCGCAAAAATATCCGAATAAGCAAGAATAGCAACAACGAAGTCAATGGTCGCGGAGTCAAATATCAGTGCAGTAAAGTTTACTTTGGTCGTAGCTGTAGTGAGTGCTCAGTCAGCAAGGCATAACACTTAACGATTGCGTGCACTCGTACTTGGCTGAGGCCACCTCCCTGTTTCTTTCCCTTTGTTTACTTCTTTCTGGCGATCACCATGTGACACGAACAGGGGGCATCGTCTGAGTGGTTGGTCACATTAAAAAAAAGAAAAAAAATCGATCGATATTATACCAAAACCGTGTTATAATAATCGCAAATTTTGCACCGTATTTTACGAGTACCATATCATAAGAAAGATGTCTGTATATAAGTACCCGCCTAACAAGCTTATCAATTATAATTATTCTGTGTTCTTTCATTCAAGAAGAATTGTCGAAAACCCGTTTTTTAGACTTGTTTCCTCTATGACGTTATCTTCCAAATCAATTTTTCGATCGAATAGTCATCCTCCTAATGCCTCCATAAGAGTAAAATCTTATGAAATCTATGATCACAACATTCTGTTTTTGTTGTTGCAACGTTAAGAACTTGTAGTGTAACCATAAATCAGGATTGCGATTTAGTCAAATAGGATTGGATAGTGGGAAAAATTCCTGCATTGATCAAAATTTAACGCCATATAACTGCAGGATCTTCAAAGCAACGTATAAACTAAAAAAATCGAATAAATTAAAGCGTGTTTTTGACTTATGGGAAATCGTACACATTACCTATTACTGGAATGGAACATTTTTGAATATTTTTTTTTTTTTTAATTTTTTCCGGTCAAAAAAATGTGATCAAAATCATCTATGAAGTATATTTCATATCCTTAACTTACAGCACTAATAACTAGCGAGCTATATCAGCAAATTATATGGATATGCTAGGTGTTTCTCTTAACCACGAAAATGTCTTTCATGGTTTACTCACTCTAGTATGTAAAACAACCTGATGTTGTTGACAATATATTTAGCATACAGCGAAAATTGCTAACTTCAACTGATTTTAAACACTTCAGCTCTTGTGACATACATTTTGCAATAATAAATAATGCTGTATATATGACACGTCACTGTTGGGAGTCAAATGGAAATCAATGAATGGAAGTTACATAAAGGAGTATGAACAGTTGTCTTGTCGACGTCGTCGTAAACACATTTAATTAAAATAACACATGACATATGATCTAAGCGACCAACACAGTACGAACCGTTGTAGGCATAAATGCGTAAAATTTGAGATAAGTTCATATATTTTCCTGAAAACCCAAGCGTAGGTGTAATATGCGTAGCTAAAACTTTGTCCAATGCTAATCCGTTATTCTTCTTAATGGGTATAAAGTCTTTCGCGTGGCACTTGCTGAAGGAGGAGGTATCTGTGGCACGCTTATTGAGCTTGTACTTTTTGAGATCTGTGGCTATATAATATTTATCGGCTTCATAGTATCGCGGACCTTGGGCCACTATTAGCTGGAATTGAAAGTTTATCGACATACCGTTCACACATAATTCTTTCTGGCGATTTTAAATTTAATCTTTTTCCTTTTGGATTTGTTGGTTGTATGTACACGAGATAATGTAGTGCTTTACTGGGTGCACCTATGTCTTGTCTTTTAGGTGTGATTTTATCTTTCTAACTTACCAATACAGGTGCCACTAATATTAATGAAGGCTGATAACTGCGATGGAAGATATAACGTAAGCATTAAGGTGTCTTGCACAAAGTATTAGTGATAAGAGGGAACTTTTTGAGGACAATCGAAGGCTTCTTTTTAACCTGTATGCACCTATAAAACTCCAAAGAAGATGGACCACGACAACATTAACAATTTATTAAAACAGTGAAATAGGATGCGTAAGCGGTGGAAATGCTCCAAGAATCCTGCATAAACAGTATTAAGAAAGGCTCTTAATGCTAAAATAAATATAGCAAAATACAAGATACGCGAAAGCATCTATTGACAAACAAAAGTTTAAAATAATAGAAACAATGGGTATCAAAGGGGGGAAAATGTGCAATATATTAAATTTCGATTTAGAGAAATTAAATGAAAAGTTTTCCAAAGTCCCAGTGCCTACGACCTCAAAAGATAACGCTATTGTTCGATATATTTCTATTAATAACTGGCTTTATGTGTTGGACGCTTGATCTGCAGCTCAAGAAAATGGCCTTAAAGCCCTTTTGCATATTAAATTGGATCTGATATGGATGAAGTGTATACGAGATTTATTAAATTTTTGTTGCTGAAATTGTTGTGGTATACCGCAAATAATAGAAACACAACATTTAAGACGACGTTGCGTCCAAAAAATTAAATGATCACCATCTTATAGCGAAGTCAATCGGCCTCAGACCGGAAAATAGCTACATAAACGGTTCGATCAGTATATTATAGTATAGTAATAGTATAGTATAGTATAGTATAGTATAGTATAGTATAGTAATATATATACTATACTAGTACTATACTATACTATACTATACTATACTATACTATTACTATACTATAATATACTGATCGAAGCGTTTATGTAGCTATTTTCCGG